>OZ025239.1:38946247-39086247 GCA_964019155.1 Osedax fenrisi
TTACGTAAATAAATTGCCGCTCACTGCGATGTAATATTGATATCATTCTTAGATATTTAATTGATAATGATATTCATATCGCGGCATTTACTGAAACATGGATAAATGATGATGATCACCATATATTATCTCTACTAAATCAGTTCTCATTTTCTGGCCATTGCTATACCTATTTTGCATCAAATAGAATCTCATCAAATAGACTGTCTTCTTCTCATGGTGGTGGTGTTGGTTGTTTAATTCGTAATACGTTTAAAATTTCTTCATATAAATGCATTCCCTTTTCTCTTAGTGATGGTCTGATTGTTTCCATAAAAATTGGTACTTCTTTATTTAATTTAGTAATTTATCGTCCTCCCATTAATGACTATACTACTTTTTTTGATGAGTTTTCTAACTTTCTTATTGATATCAATATATCAAATTCTATTATTGTAGGTGATTTTAATTTTCATTATTGTTCATCTTTATTTCCTCATACAGAATTCAAATCTCTTATATATACTCTCTCATTGAAGCAGCATGTTGACTTTCCTACTCATATACAAGGAAATTGTTTAGATTTAATTTTAACACATGAAGATAGTTCCATAGTCAAATCTACTGTTATCTCGGATCTCATTACGGATCATTTTGCAATTATTTGTAAGTTGAAAATGTTCAAAGTGGATGCAAGTAGTTCTATTGTTTACTATAGAAATATTAAATCTATTGACTTAGATTTGTTTATTTCAGTTATATCCGAATATATATCAATACATGATAATATAGATATCAGTTACTTAAATGATACGTTATTAAAGGTTTTAGATACTTTTGCTCCTTTAAAAAAATCTAATTTTTTCCCTCACCCATCTTCTCCTTGGTATAATTCTACATTATCTAATTTAAAAAGAAATTTAAGAAAAATGGAGAAAATATATCAACATGAACCAAATTCGATACATTTTCATGAATTTAAGAATATGCGATTGGTGTATAGGAAATCATTACTATCTGCCAAAACTAGTTATTTTCAGGATAAAATATTAAATTGTGGAAATGATTCTAAAAAATTGTTTTCGTTTGTTAATTCTCTCTATAATAATTGTCCTAAATCTTTACCAACACATACTGATAAGGATCTTTGCAATTTTTTTTCTGATTTTTATATAAATAAGTTATCTGATATTTGCTCCACCATTTCTAATAAGTTATTAGTATTAGATATATCATATGATCTAAACTCTGTGAATTATTCTTCCGTTAACAATTTTCAATCGTTTTGTTCAGTTACAAATGTTGATATATGTAATTTAATCATTACTTTAAAATCTTCATCTCCTCTTGATCCTCTTCCTATTTCCTTATTTCATAATCTTGCTTCTTTTCTAACACCTTTTATATCTACGATTGTTAACCGTTCTCTTAGAACTGGGAAAATACCTGATATTTTAAAGTATGCAGTAGTTTTACCTCTTCTTAAAAAGCATAATCTTGATAAAGAAATATTATCTAATTATAGACCTATATCACAATTACCATTTATTAGTAAAATTACGGAAAAAATTGTGATTAAGCAATTAAATAATTATTTATTACATTTTAATACCTTAGATCCCAAACAGAGTGGTTTCAGAAAATTTCATAGTACAGAATCTACTTTACTTTCTATCACTGATGATATTTTATGGACTTTAGATAATAACAAAAATATACAATTGTTACTTCTCGATCTATCATCAGCATTTGATACAATTAAATATGATTTACTAATAGATCGTTTAAAAATGATTGGGATATCTGATACTGTTTTATTATGGTTTACATCGTATCTGCAAAATAGATATGTTTCTATAAAAATCAACAATGAATATTCATCTAAAAAATTGCTCAGTCATGGTATACCACAAGGTTCAGTACTTGGTCCTATATTATTTTCAATTTATCTGTTATCCTTGATTGACATTTTCAACCAGTTTCCTGATATTAATTATCATCTTTACGCGGATGATTTACAAATGTATACTGAACTTCCTTTACATGCTCTTCCTTCTGATAATTATTCTTTGTTGAATTGTTTAAACACTTTAAATACTTGGTTTTTACAAAATAATCTAATGTTAAATATGTCTAAAACTTCTCTTATTAATTTTTCTCGTGTTACTTCCATTTTTCCTCCAGTAAATGTTGATGGACAAATTATTTCGCCTACAAATTCTGTTAAAAAGCTTGGTTTTGTTTTTGATAGTAAGCTAAATTTTATCGACCAGATCTCTAGTGTATGTCGATCATCTTTCTTCAATTTACACAAAATAAAAACAATTAGAAATTATGTTCCTGATAACATTTGTAAGCTCCTTATTGAATCTACAGTACCATCTCGTATAGAGTACTGTAATTCTTTATATCACGGACTTCCTTTATTTTCTACAAATTGTTTAAATAGAGTTATACGGTCATCTGTACGCTTACTATATCGCATACAATTGTCTAATCATGCATGCACTTCTGATAAATTGTACTCTATGAAATGGTTATCAGCTAAACAGCGTTCTATATATAAAATTATAATGATTGTATATAAATATCTTAAATCACCTAAATATTTGAAAGATTTGCTGATTTACCGCACTGAGTCGAGAACATCTAGGTCGTCTTTCAGCAAGGTACTTCTGTACCACAAGTTCAGGCTGGCTAGACATGGAAAAATATATTTCGGCATTCGGCAGCCGTACTTTGGAATGGTCTACCTCGAGAATTAAGAATGGTTTCATCTTTAGAACGTTTCAAAAGCAAAGTTAAAGATTTTATTATTGGTAATTTTTAATATTCGTATATTTTTGTTATATTTTTTTATTTTTTTGTTCACGTTTATTATTCTAACAATTTTTTTCTACTTATATACTATTTTATCGCTTATTTATTATTATTATTTTTTTTTGTTGCTAAAACACAAATGAGAACACTCGTTATATTTGTGTCTAAATAAATCATCTATCTATCTATCTATCTATATTGTATATTACATTATTATGTATACATACGTATATATATATATATATATATATATTATATAAGGTTTTCAAATATTATACGCATGTATATATAATGTTATATACTGTAACCATACTTTAAATTACTTTTATAAGTTTGTTGAGACGTATTTATTTTATAATATTATTTACGTATTTTATATTGAATCATATAATTTTTATATGCTTAACAATATAACCCATGTAATATGACCTATAACTGTCATAAATATATTTGTAAACAATTAACAAGTATTTAAATGTATTTATTTAATTTTATACTATAAATGTTATGCATCAGTGATTTACATCTTATTATTAATTTGTATAGCGCAATCGTATGGTGGTGTAGAAGACTTTATTTACTTTATATTGATGCTGTATATATATATATATATATATTAACTGTATGTTAACACTGCTATTAACGCATATAATATATATATATATATATATATATATTAACTGTATGTTAACACTGCTATTAACGCAAATAATTCAAACAGGTATACCTACCATTATATATAATTAAAAACCTCCATTTTAAAATTTAAACCTAGTGTTATTATTCTTGTAGCCGACGTAGGTTAATACGTCAATAGCCACGAGCAATCTAATAACTACTTAATATTACGTAAGAGCAATACTAATACCAATGACACCTGGGTATAGCTTCAGAAATTCCACTATAAAAATAACAACTTATTTATAGAATTATTTATCTATCGTTTCACGTACAATATACAATGTATTTTACAATACCTAGTATTCAACATAATATAACAAGTGTATGGGTTATAATGTTATATATTTATATACATATATATATATATATATATATATATATATATAATAATGATAATAATAATAATAATAATCAGAGATTAGGCATTAGCCTGGATGAACGAAAAATCAGAACTTATCAAGTCGCTCATCCAATGTGATTGTGGAGGGGAAAATCGGATATAAATTAAAAATAATATTAAATAAAATATTTGATTATAAAATTTCTATCCAGGATTTCTATCAGTAAACAAAATAGTCATAAAAATCTATCTCAAATACTTTATACCGATTGCTAATGAAAATCGATAAAGGTGTATTAACTTGGACGATTATGGGTTTCTATATCCAATACCTTATGGAACTTACTTTCGTCAAGAGTAAGAGCACTGGTAACAATTGCCCCCTCACAACAATGTCATCCTCGACCCCGAAACGAACCATTACCGGCCACATAAAGAATCAATACAAAGTGTTCAGGAATATCTTATATTAAAAATAAAAATTAGACTTCCTGAATAGATAATAATACTGATAGAATGTTAAATACAATTTAAATAAAATGTAATATGTAAGTAATTAAGGTATATAAAATATGTACAATTTAAAACAAAAATATAAAAATAAAATTGCAAAAAACCGAAAAATTATTCTCACCATGTATTTAAAATAAATAATTGTATAATATGTAACCTACAACAATTTGAATAAATAAAACACTAAAATTAAAAATTGTATAACAAATTAAAAATATAAAACATACTATATAAATAAAAGCTTTAAAACTATAAAATAAAATAATAATACAAAATACTGATAAATACTGATCATATAAGGTAGACAATACATTAATTAATATATCACATAATATAATAATTCAAAATATAAAATCTAAAATATAAAATTAAAATTAATAAAACGATATAATCAATGATTTAAAATTATTTAAAAAATATTTATTTTAGTAATGTTCCTTCATTTTTGTGGTAAGCTGTCATATAGCATTGGACCTGTATTCAATAAAAAAATGCTTTATGGTCAGTTCGTACTTTATTCTATGAAACAGATTTCCATTATAATATGATTTATAAGATTTAGTTTTATATAATAATTGTAAATTCTTAGATAAAACATTATTCCTAGCTCGAAACATACAGTATATACTATACATTTTTACAATATCGTCAAATGTAAGATAATTAGAAATAGTAAGAATTTGTATACATAGAATGATTATTACTAAAACATTTTATTGTTCTTTTTTGTAAAATGAAAATATTTTTTAAACTGAATCTGAAAGTATTCCCCCAAAAATATTTGAAAAATAATTAAGATGTGATAAAAATAAAGCATTATATAATAAAATTACAGATTTCATATTTAATTTATTTTTAACTGTGTAAAATTACAATTGTTCTAGAAAGTTTACTTGAAACATAATTAAGTTGCAATTTCCAATTAAATTTACAATCTATAATGACACCTAATCTAAGGAGTTTTATTTCACTGAACTATTTAACTTTAATGTTATTAATATTCAAATCCAGATTAATATTTCTATTTTTATTTCTTATATTAAATAATAACACATTCGTCTCACGGTAACAATTTATTTACATACAACCAATCGTATAGTTTGTTAATATTAAATTGAATATTATTTTTTAATTCAAAAATAGCTTTATTTGACAATATTAATGTTGTATCATCGGCTAATAAAATTGATATAAAATTATCTGATATATTCGGGAGGTCATTACTATATAAAATAAATAATAACGGACCGAGTACATATCCCTGTGGTACACCACAATTTATATAATTATAATTTTAGTTATTATTATTATATTTAACAAATTGAAGACGATCTGGTAAATAATATTTACACCACATTTACACCACAATTTATATAATTATAATTTTAGTTATTATTATTATATTTAACAAATTGAAGACGATCTGGTAAATAATATTTTATTAATGTTAGCGCTATACCTCTGATACCATACATATAAAGCTTATTGATTAAAATAACATGATCGAGCGTATCAAAGGATTTGCGTAAATCTATTGAAATAATAGCACAGTTCTCACAATTTTCTAAATGTATTAACTGATTCTAATAAATCAGACAATGCATCAGATGTAGAAAAATTATTTCTTAAACCATATTGAATATAATTTAATATATTAAATGTATTTAAAAAATTTGAAATTATGCTTTTAATTAGTTTCTCAAATATTTTTAAAATTTGTGGCATTAAGGATATATATCTGTAATTCTCAGCTAATGATTTGTTTCAAGATTTGAAAATTAGAATAACTTTAGCCTTTTTTAAAACATTTAGGAAAATATCAGCTTGACTTATTGAAGGTATGTTTTAATAAATGAATAATTTCTAAAATAATTTCCTTAATGGTAAACATACTTAAATCAGTAAAATCGGTACTAGATTTACTTTTCGAATTTCTAACCTCATTCAAAATTTCATAAATTGAAATTTGTGAAAAAAATAATGAATTTATTAACTAAAATTATTACCTTTCATAGTTTTAAAAATATCATTATCTACAGATGGTGCAGATATTTCTTCAGATAAGTTAATACCTATATTACTAACGACATTGTTAAATTCATTAGAATTCGGAGAATTATAATTATTATCTTTTTTACCTATATTAGGATTAATTTAGGATTAATAAAAATTAAATATATATATATATATATATATATATACATATGTATTTATAGTTATTATTTAGAGTTATATAAGAATAAATTATTTAGTATAACACAGTTATATGTATTTCATATATTTTACCTTAGTATATTATTGATTTTTATTTTTAAATTAATATCGATCTATAGAAATATCTTACTATATCACATAAATGATTTCCCTTTATTTTGATTTTTCCAAATATTGCTCAACTAAAAATAAATGAACTATGTTAAATAACAATGTATATACCATCTTAATATATGCAAACGTCTATGTAAAGACTAGTCTATGTAATTAAGTTAAATCTATATTTAATAACACCTAGTATCTAAAATTATAATAAAATATTATTAAAAAATATCAGATATATATGCATATATATATATATATTATTAAGTATAAAAAGTTATAGATATATATATATATATATATATATATATATATATATATATATATATATATATATATATACATATATATATATATAATATAGTTGTTTATATATATATATATATATATATATAATATAGTTGTTTTTATAATTAATTTCTATTAAAAATGTCTTTCTTTTATGCCTAGAAAGCTCGACCTTGTAAAGTAAGGTACAAATTTCACTAAACTGTGAACTTTATATTCTCAGTATTTTTATTTTATCTAATACTACTTTACTAAAAACAGCTTATCTATATGATTGTTGTAGATTTATAGTTCAAATGTTAGATATTTCATATATAGATATATTATTATATATGTATATTTATATATATATATATATAATTATTCTAAACAAGAGAATTATTGTAGACGATACGAACAACGACGAAGTAATGTCACGTGAAACTCCTGATCTGCGGGTGTATTCCTTCAAGCACTTCTTCCTGTGTAAAAGTGCGTCTCGTTTGAGCGGACTTTCTACACAAAGTCGACAATATGTTTTAGATAAAAGAAAGAAAAAATTAGAAAAAATTAAAAAATATATATCAGGTTATTACCTATATATATATATATGATGTCATCTAATAATATATAAATACCAATAGAGAGAAAACGAATTCTTGGAACAGGAGAAAATGTTCACTAGTTCAATTGTTAATTAACAATAACGTGTTATAATAAATTATAATTAAAGTTTATAATGTGTACATATATCACTATTATATAGATTTTGAATAAATATTGGTTTAAATATTACTGTTAACTTTTTCATAACAATAATTACATAATTATTTAGTAATCATAAAATGTTAAACCACCCATTCGTGGTATATTATTCATATTAATATAAGGTTTATACAACTATTCAAATCATTACATGGTTTAAATAAAGATGTAATTCAAGTGATATTTAACTCATACAAGGTAGGATAACTATAATAGTATTGAAAGTGTGTAGAATATTAAAATACAATAATCTTTTAAAATATTATATATAGGAAGAATCCTACAAAAATAATATATTTCTCATCTTAATCAGAAGCAATATCTATATATATATATATATATATATATATATAATAATCAGAGTTTGGGCATTAGCCTGGATGAACGAAAAAGCAGAGCTTATCAAGTCGTTCACCCAATGTGATTGTGGAGGGAAAAATTATGTATAAAATTAAAATAATATTAAATAAAATATTAGATTATAATATAAATTTCTATCCAGGATATCAGTAAAAAATAGTCATAAAAAAATCTACCTAGAATACTTTATATCGATTGCCAATTCAAGTCGATAAAGGTGTATCAACTTGGAGGATTTGGGGTTTCTATATCCAATGCCTTAAGGAACTCACTTTCGCCAAGAGTAAGAGCACTGGCAACAATTGCCCCCACACAACAATTGTATCCTCATCCCCGACACGAACCATTACCGGCAACATAAATAATCAATACAAAGTACTCGTGAATATCTTATATTTAATATTTAATATTTAAAACAAAAAATTGACTTCCTGAATAGAAAATAATACTGAATGTTAAATAAAATTTAAATAAAATTTAATATGTAAGTAATTAAAAATAAGTAATAACAAATATGTACAATTAAAAACTTAATACAAAAATAAAAATAAAAATAAAATAAAATTGCAAAAAACCCCACAATCATTCTCATCATGTATTTAAAATAAATAATTGAATAATATGTACCTACAAAAATATAAACCAATAAAACACAAATATTAAAATTGTATAACAAATTATAAAAATATATTAAAAAAAAACTATAACTAAAAGCTATAAAAGCTATAAAACTATAAAAATAAAATATATAAAATAAATACTGATAATATAAGGTAGCAAATAAATTAATATATCACATAATACAATAATTAAAAATAGATTATAAAAATATAAAATTAAAATTAATAAGACGATATCATAAATGATTTAAAAATTGTTTTAAAATTATTCAATTTCGTAATATTTCTTATTTTTTGTGGTAATCTGTTCCACAGCATTGGACCAGTATTCGATAAACAAAATGCTTTTCGGTCAGTTCGTACTTTTATTCTATGAAACAGATTTCCATTATAAGATTTAGCTTTATATAATAATTGTAAATTATTAGGTAAAATATTATTCCTAGCTCGAAACATAAATGTTATACTATTCATTTTTACAATATCATCAAATTTAAGAGAATTAGAAATAGTATAGAAATTTGTATACATAGAATGAGTATTACAAATACATTTTATTGCTCTTTTTTGTAAAATGAAAATATTTTTTAAACTGGATTTGAAGGTATTCCCCCAAATATTTGAACAATAATTAAGATGTGATAAAAATAAATCATTATATAATAAAATTAAAGATTTCATATTTAATTTATTTTTAACTTTGTGTAAAATTGCAATTGTTCTAGAAAGTTTACTTGAAACATAATTGAGTTGCAATTTCCAATTCAATTTACAATCTTTAATAACACCTAAGAACTTTATTTCACTGACTTGTTTAACTGTAATGTTATTAATATTCAAATCCATATTAATATTAATATTTTTATTTCTTATATTAAATAATAATACATTCGTCTTACTAATATTGAGTGACAATTTATTTACATTCAACCAATCATATAGTTTGTTAATATTAAATTGAATATTGTTTTTTAATTCTAAAATAGACGTATTTGAAAAAATTAAAGTTGTATCATCTGCAAATAAAACTGATTTAAAAGTATCTGATATATTCGGAAGGTCATTAATATATAAAATAAATAATAACGGACCGAGTACAGATCCCTGTGGTACACCACATTTTATATAATTATAATAAGAGTCAGTATTATTATATCTAACAAATTGAATACGATCTGATAAATACGATTTTATTAATTTTAGTGCTATACCTCTGATACCATAAATATAAAGCTTATTGATTAAAATATCATGATCCAGTGTATCAAAGGCTTTGCGTAAATCTATTGAAACAATAGCACAGTTCTCTAAATTTTCTAAATTTGTATTAACTGATTCTAATACATCAGACAATGCATCAGCTGTAGATAAATTCTTTCTGAAACCATATTGATTATCATTTAATATATTAAATTTATTTAAAAAATTTGAAATCCTGCTTTTAATTAGTTTCTCAAATATTTTTGAAATTTGTGGCAGTAAGGATATTGGTCTATAATTCTCAGCTAATGATTTGTCTCCAGATTTAAAAATTGGAATAACTTTAGCTTTTTTTAAAACATTAGGGAAAATACCTTCAGCTAGTGACCTATTGAATACGTGTTTTAATAAAGGACTTATTTCTAAAATAATTTCCTTAATGATAAACATACTAAAATCAGTAACATCTGTACTAGATTTACTTTTAGAATTTCGTACCTCATTCAAAATTTCATAAATTGAAATTTGTGTAAAAAATAATGAATTTTTATTATTACCTTGCATAGTTTTATAAATATCATTATCAAGAGATGGTGCAGATATTTTTTCAGATAAGTTAATACCTATATTACTAAAGAATGTGTTAAATTCATTAGCATTCGGAGAATTAGAATTATTACCTTTTTTACCTAAATTAGGATTAATTAAATTATTAATAATTGACCATGTATACTTAATATTATTTTTATTATTATTTATTTTATTTGAATAATATAATTTTTCAGATAAGCGTAATAATGATGTAAGTATGTTTTTATATTTTTTATAATAATTTATTTTTGTAAATGATTTATTTTTAATCATTTTTTTATACATTTTGTTTTTTTTATTTATACATTTAATCAGACTATTGTATAACCATGGTTTATTATTTTTATTTTTTTCTTTAACTTTTATAATAGGACAATTTAAATGAAATAATTCTACTAAGTCATTAATTAACTTATCATATAATAATTCTAAGTCCATATCAGAATAGATATATTTCCAATCAAAAGCATTAATACTACATTTAAATTTATGTATTGTATGACCATTTAGTTTTCTGATATATTTATATGTATTATGTTTTGTATTACTTTTATTTGAAATGTCATATATTACAAAAATTGGTAGGTGATCACTGATATCACTAAATACAATTCCATTACTTACTGGTTTATATGTTATATTACAATAAATGTTATCAATTAGTGAATTAATACTATTACCATATCTGGTCGGCTTAGTTACTAGTGGAAAACAACCCATACTGAAAATGGTATCAATGAAATAATCATTATTACTATTTTTAATTAAAATATTAACATTAAAATCACCAACTAAAAATAAATCACCTTTGACTGAAAAATCACTAAAATTATTATAAATAAAATCACTAAAACGTTTAATATCAGAATTAGGAGATTTATATATCCCACTAATTATAGTTTGTTTATTATTTATAAGCATTGATATACTAACTATGTCTACAAAATCTGGCATTGAATAAGTTAAATTATCTAATGTGTTGAAATTTAAATGTTCTTGTATATATATAGAAACACCACCTCCTATATTTAGATTTTTTATAGATTTATTTTTTCGAATTACATGTGTACAATTATATGTGTCAATGTTATATAAGTCTTTATTGAAATCATGTAACCATGTTTCAGTTATAACAATAATGTTAAATTTAAAAGTACAAGAATCTAATAATAATATTATATCATCGAAATGCTTTACTAAACTTCGTGCATTTATATGTATAATAGAAATACCTTCACAAAAATCAATATTTATAGAATTTAAATCAATGTATTTACAATCAATTTTAGGATTATTCATAAATTCATGACACATAGGAATACTATATTTATTATTGTTATAGAAATTATCACTATTTTTATTATAAGCATTATATATAAATTCATTAGCATTAAAGTCGGAAACACAATTAACATTGTTTGTCATTATAAAATTCAAGTAAAATATAATTAGTATATAAATAGTCAAAAAGTATATAAATGTAAAATATATGGATTAAAATGAAAATTTAATATTATTATTATATTAATATTATATTATATGTATCATTATTAAATAACATAATTAGTCATAGGATATCTTTAGTTATAGGTAAAAATAAAAATAAAAAATTTTAAAAATATATAAATACAAATTATAAACTAATATTGTCAATAATATTTTCTAAATGTAATTTATTTATAATTTGTATTTTTTTATTATCATTAGTTTCTATATATATATATATATATATATGAATGAATTCAGTTTATAGACAATGTCTAAGGAGAATCAGTGAGCGAAATCGATGAGCTTTTTTAATTCGATATCTCCTAACAGTAGTATAATGTCATATTTCATCATCTTCATTCGGATAAAATAAAATAAAATTACATAATAATAGATTTTAAAATAAACAATAAACACAAATATAAAAAAAGAATAAAAAAAACTCAAACAAATATTTGATTCCCATGTTAGCATCCAAAACAAAGTATAAAATATAATGAATACATTTTTCATAATTGTAATATAATATTTATAAAGAATCTAAATATTTTATCACATAGTTTATGTAAATTTTAATAATATTGATATATATATTTTTTTAGGTTACTATAGGTTGTTAATGTTTTTTATTATTTTAATACTTTTAATTTTTAATACTGTTTAGTTTTTTTTTTTTTTTTTTTTTATTAGTTATGTAAAGTTAAATATATATGGAGAAATACCTATTTTAAAAAGTATTTAATACTGATTTTTTAATAAAGTTTTATAATATAAAATATTTGTTTAATTTACAATATAATATTAGAGAAAATAATATATTTTTAATATTATTAAACATAGCATTGCAAAAATATATATCAGTATTATATTTAATATTGATTAATAACAATTTAAAAACTTTTTTCAATTGATTTATATTTTTTATTTTATTTTTTTTAAGAATATTACCAAATATTATATCATTATAATACTTTATATATAAAGTATTATGTTATTTATATGTTATATTATAAGGTATACCTTTAAAGAATATTGTATTTTGGTATTTTGTAGTTTTCATTAATGGTATACCATTATAATGATGGTAATGGTATGCATCTATCATTACGTTTATTTAATGTAAAATTTTCATTAAAATCAATTTTGTAATTTTTATTTAGCAATTTATAAATTAATATAATATTTCTAAACATCACTAGATCATTTAATTTTAGAATACTATTACTAATAAATAATTCAGACGTATTTGATAATATGGTTAAAGATAATTGATTTAAATTTAAGAATTTTTTGTTAATAATTCTGATAATTTTATTTTGCAATAACATAATAATATTTATATTTTATTTATAGGTATTTCCCAATATTTTTATGCCATACGAAATATTAGATTAAAAAAAAGAGTTATATAATAAAATCATATTTTCAGTACTTAAAAATGAAATTTTTTTCATAAAATATATTATAACACATGATAACACATGATAATACATAATAGAACATGATAAACATATTAACACATGGTAACACATGATAACACATGATACAACATGATAACATATGATAACACATAATAACACATGATCAAACATGATAATACACATTAATATGTGATATCATGTTTTATCGTATACATACATTATATTTTACATTTTTCGGTTTTCGGACTGTTCGAACTGTGCTTATAAAATAATCGGCCGTCCATATATATTTGAAGATAATGTTTCATATTAAATAGTTAGGTTTTCAGTAGTTTCTTGAAGTTTGCAGTTTATGTGGTAGTACGGATGGATGTAGGGAGAGTGTTCCAGGAGTATGGGACGGATATTGCCCATGCGCGAGTATTAGTTGAATGTAAGTTATGTTTAGGAGGGAGTTGAAGTAGAAACGTATTGGTGGAGCGTGTAGTGGTACTAGTTGGTAAGTTAAGTTTGAGTAGGGATGCTAGGTAGTCACGAGAGTCATGGTGGATTGCTTTATGAGCCAGTAGTAGAGTTTTATATAGGATTCTATGGAGAACAGGTATCCAGTGGAGTTTAACTAGGAATGGAGATATATGAGTATGGGAGTATTTTGGTATGTTGAATATACACCTAGCTATAGAATTTTGAAAAATTTGGAGTTTAGTAATATACGATGAGGGGGTATTGTAAAGGATACAATTGCAGTAGTCGAATAGAGGTAGGATGTAAGCAGAAGCTATAATAGTAGCGGTGAATATTGATATTGAATGACGAATAAGGCATAGTGAATGTAGTTGATAGTTTAATAGTGTTGTTATGTGGGATAGTTGTCTATAAAAATTAAAAGTATTGTAAAATATAACACCAAGATTTTTGACATGGGTTGAGTTGGTAAAGTTTTACTTCGGAGTGGAAGGTGAAGGAAGATAGCCTCGGTTTTAATTGGGTTAAAGATGAGGGAGTTTATTGTGAGCCAGTTATGAATGGTGGTAATAGTAGAGGAAAGGATGTCAGGTGCAAAATTTACGTTTTCTGTACATTTTACATAAAGTTGGATGTCGTCTGCATATGTATGGAAGCTAACTGGAGAATTCGAGATAAGGTGGAGAAGGGGAATTATGTAAATGTTAAAGAGTATTAGTCCAAGGACTGATCATTGGGGAACACCGTGTGTTACAAGACGGGAAGATGAACGGGTTGAGTGAACTAAAACTGAGGAAGTTCGGTTGGTTATGAATGAGGATAGCCATTTGTGTGCAGTACCAGTGATACCTATATATGTAAGACGGTGTATGAGAATCGTGTGGTCAATAGTGTCAAACGCAGAGGAGAGATCAAGTAGTGCGAGTATTGTGCCATTTTTGTTATCAATGTTAGTGATAATATCGCTGGATACCTTCACTAGTGCGGCTTCTGTTGATTTGGAAGGAAGATATGCACTTTTGAAGATATGAGGGATTTTGTGTGATATTAAATAAGACGTTAGTTGTTTCGCGACTATTCGTTCCAAAGTTTTGGAAAATATCGACAGGTTTGAGATTGGACGATAATTGTTGAGGCTCTGAGGGTCAAGGTTAGGTTTCTTAAGGAGGGGTGTAATGAGTGCATGTTTATAGGATATTGGATAAGTACCGGATTCTAGGGATTCACAGAATATATTATTGAGAGGGATAGTGAGGGATGCAGTGATTTCGTGTAAAAGGGAAAGAGGAATAGGGTCAAGAGGAGATGAACTTTTAGTTTCTTTAAGAAGTGTGCCTATGTCTGACATGGAATGGACTAAAAATACATTAAGTGAGTGAGTTGGCATGGTGTGGGTTATTAAAGTGGTATATCGTGGGAGATTGCTGAGAGTACTGTTATCATGTGTTATCATGTGTATTCATGTGTTATCATGTGTTATCATAATTTATCATGTGTTAACATGTTTTATCATATATTATCATGTGTTATCATATGTTATCATATGTTATCATGTTTTATCATATGTTAGTATGTGTTATCATATGTTATCATACATTATCATGTGTTATCATATGTTATCATGTTTTACATATGTATTATCGTGTGTTATCATGTATTATCAAGTTTTATCATGTTTTATTGTAATTGTAATGGTTTATTTAAACACTTAAATATATAAAAACATATCTCAAAATTGTATAGACAATATACAGATATTCAGCAACACAGTTGCTATGGATGAGTATAAATATATATATATATATATATATATATATATATATATATATATATATAATAAACATAATGAGAACAAGAAACGATAATGAACGATAATAAAATAATCATAGTCATAATTTAGATTTATATAGCATTCAATGCTGCCTACGTAATAACAATATTTTTAATCTAGTTTTAAAGGTGGAGTGATTTTGGATATTCCTTATATTGATTGGAATGGAATTCCAATTTATAGGGGACATACATTTAAAGGATCTACCACCAAATCTCTTTTTGTTGTATGAATAAGTTTTTAGTCGAATGGTTCTAGTAGACCTAAGTGAGTTAAGAGGATTAATAGGATCTAATAGGGTATAAAGGTACATTGGTGCATAAGTAATAATTTGTAAGTGAGGCATAGAAGTTTAAAAAGGCAACGATTTGTAAAAGTTAACCATTTAAGTGAGGAAAGAAGTGAAGAGAAAGAGGTAGTTTAATCAGAATAAGATAAATTAAAAGTAAGTCTAGTAGAAGCACGAATAATACGATCAATTTTATATATTGATATAGAAGGAAGAGATCAGAGAAGAGAGTTATAGTAGTCTAGACAAGAAAAAACGAGAGAGTTTATAATAATATAACAAGATTTTTTAGTTATAAATTTTAAAATATAGCGAATTTTATATATATATATATATATATATATGTAATTAGATCATTTACATAGATTAGATATATGCCTGTCATAATTAAGATTAGTGTCAAAGATAAAGCCGAGATTTTTAATGAAAGGTTTAGGTTGAATTAAAGAATCATTTACAGACAGAAGAGGAAATGTGGATTGAGAATGAGAAATATTTATGAGTTCAGTTTTAGTTTCATTTAATAGAAGAAAATTTGATAGTAGCCAAAAGTTAATATGTCTAATGCAATTTGTAAGAGATAAATTAGAGTCAGGAGTGGAGTTAATAGGTAATTTTATATAAAGCTGTATATCATCAACATAAATATGATAAGATATGTCAGGAAATGATTGAATTAGTTTAGATAGTGGAAGAATATATAGAGTACAAAGTTAATGACCAAGCACCGATTCCTGTGGTACTCCACAAGTAACGGGTATAGGTGAAGAGAGCGATTCACTAATTTGTACAGAGGAGGAAAGATTTGAAAGATAAGATTTAAACCAAAGTAAGGGAGCATCAGATATACCTAAATAATATAGCCTATTCATAAGTATATCATGATTAATAGTATCGAAAGTAGATGACAGGTCTAAAAGAACCATATGTATGCATTGGTTATCATCAAGAGTAGTAAGTAAGTCATTTAGAACAGATGTTAGTGCAGTTTCAGTTGAATGGTGTTTCTTGAATGCACTCTTATGAGGGTCAAGGTTATTATTGACGGAAAGGTAATTAAAAATTTGCTTAGAAACAATTCTTTCGAGAATCTTACTCATAACAGAAAGTTGAGAAATTGGTCTAAAATTTGTTAAGATTGATGTATCAAGATTATTCTTTTTAAGGATAGGTTTTATATGAGATCGTTTAAAAGATGCCGGAAATATACCATATATTAAAGAGTGCGAATAGATAGATAGTAGTTGATTTGAAATAAAATATGAAGATTTTTTTATTACTGATAGGATCTACAGAGGAAGTAGATTTAACAGAGTTTAATAAGGATAAAATCTAAGTTAACGAAGTACTGAAAAAACTGGTAAAGGAACACGATAAAGGTAAAGAGAAGACATTTATATCATACTTGGAGAAAAGAGGAGAAACAGCTGCTATATGTAATGCTATAGATCTAAGTGTGTTTAAAGTGTTACCATTAAGTTGATTTGAGAACTGGGTACAAAGAATATGAGCAGGGATATTGGGATATTTGCTTTTCTTATTAGTGCCCATTAGAGATGAAGTTAGTTTAAAAATATGACGAGGTGACCGGGAAAATGTATTCATTTTATTTTGGTAGAAACAAAGAGACTTTGCATTGTTAAATAACTATAACACATGATAACACATGATAATACATGATAACATATGATAAAAATGTATATATATATGTATTATAACTTAAGAATCGTATACATATATACTTATTATATATGACCAGTAATATAAAAACATTAATATAATTTTAAAAGTATTTTTAAAAGTTAATTTATTACCACATAAAACATAAAGCAATAAAACGTGTTCTTTCGTTATACATACATCGTAGGTAAACACTGAACACGTGACCGTTTAGGTAAGGGTATTCACATACCCTTGTAGACTATATTCTGTCTACCGTATTTCCTTACGGCTTCAATGTTTTATTAATTCATTAATTTAGAATAATTCCTAGAACAATCCTAGAACAATTCCTAACATTTTTGCAATCAACCTGTTGACAATTTCGCTAAGAAAATTACACTACTGAAAATCATGTATATATAAGTATATTCAATAAAATGCAACTCGGTATGATGTCATACATTATAGATATATATCTTCATATGTTATCTGTTTTATTCATAATGTATTCATAGACTATTCGTAAATATATAAAGTTATAAAGGCATATATGCCTATACACATAACGTTATAGACTACAAAGTTATATATAACTATTCACCTCGTAATACAATTTAAACAATGTACACAACATGTTTAACATAGCTTGTATGACAATTATAATGTATGCTTAATAATCCTGGTAGTTCATAAATATTATTTTTTAAATTATTTATATATATACAAAATTTTAAAATTAAAAATAAATTGTCTTTATAGGTAATTTGTATTTAATTATTTCATAGTTTATTTAAATCCTACTCTTATTTTATTTTAGTTATTTTTAATACCACATATATTATCTTATACATTTTTTAATTCTATATTTTACATTAAATTATGATATAATCAATTATATGATAAGTTATAACATATACTATTATATTTTATTTTTATTTATATACATACCTATATAATCAGAAAATCGTATTATTTACAAATTATTTTATTTAATATTGAAACCTATTAGTAATAAAAGCGTTATTGTCTCAGTAAGCATTTATGAATTATTCTATAATTACCATGATTATACCAATACATCATATAACCTCGATGTTATAGGAGGTCTTGACTATATATATAGTATAGACTATATATATATATAGTTAAGATATATCTACCTCGGATAGATACACTTTACTCAGATTAACTTAATAACTTAACTCACAATAAAATAATAATATGTGATGATACCATATTTAATTAAATATTTAATTTACTTTCATTAATTTACTTAATTAATTTACGTTAATATAAAACATATGTTATATGCTGTAAATAAATAATACAATTTTAAAATTAAAATAATCAATTATAATGATATAATATATTATAATATATTAATTATTTGTAAAATTGTATAGTGGTACACGTAAATATACTATATTTTTAAGATAATACTTATCTTTATAAAAAATAAACAATACAATATATGTTACTGAATACATATATCATTGTATGTTATTTTAAGATAAGTTAAGATAGGATTTTCGGATAAGTCGGACATATCGCTAATTCGGACACTTTTCCCGTTCCCTTGCATGTACGATTTATCGGGGTTTTACGGTATATTAATAATTAAATTATAATGTGCTAATAAATGTAGATACAGATCCACGTATAGGTTATTTGTGTAATATATATTTCTTTATTTCAATGATTTTTATATATATAAATTAAATTTATAGTTAACATTTTTAAGCATATGAAATTAAAAATTATCTATTTAAACATTTAATTATTAAATATTTAGGATTATAAATATTACCGAGCAAACAATAATTTAGAAAAGTATATATATAATGTTGATATTAGTCACATTAGGTGTAACTCGAGGTACAATATATATATATATATATATATATATATATATATATATATATATATAGGTAAACATAATCTGTGTAATATATACATATCCAATGTTGATCTTGAAACACACAATGTGGAAGTGCATCATTACATAATCACTAGAGCGCGAGTACATAATAGAAACAAATATAAATATCCATATACAAATATGCATTATTATTATTACACGTACTATTATAGTGTAACACTAGTCTGTTCTGTATGGTGTAGGACCTACACTGAATTACAGTAACAACATACCTATACTATAGGTCTGACAGACAACAATAGATAACATAAATAGACATGATTCACATCTTAATTTGAACCCCTTTAGAAGTAAGTAGATATATAATACATTTTATTTTTATTTAAAATTATTATAACATTTTTCATAATTAAAATTCTAATAAAGTATTATATTAGTATATGGTATTAAAACATTGTTTCTTTAGAAAAAATATTTGGTTCATAATTATAGTTTTTCAAAATATTATAATTTCAAAATAATCGCCATTAATTACATCATTAATTACACTATTATTATATTCGAATTCAGAATACATGTGAGGCGTAATACTATGACTTTTATGTATTAAAGGGTTTTGTATCAAAGTTAATCTTTTCATATGTATTCATATATGGATCTAGTGAATATATTTAACGCGTTTTCATTCAATCTATTTAGTCTCGGACATTCGCTATGGAATATATATATATCTCTCTCTCTCTGCCTATCGCTCTTTATCTATATATCTATCTCTTTCACTCTCTACCTGAGGTAGACTACCTCACAATATATCTCTCTGTATCTCCCTCTCGATCTCTACCAATTTATATATTTTACCCTCTATCTCTTTCCCTTTATCTTTACCTTCCTCATTTCCAGCTTTCTTTCTCGCTCACTCTCTTACTCATTTTCTCTGTCTCTCACAATCTCACTCACACTCCCTCTCACCCACCCCCACTTTCTCACTTTCCATCTTCTTCCCTACATTCATCTACGTATATGTCTCTCTATCTCTCCCTCTTATCTTTCCTTATCACTCTATCTCCATATATCTATATATATATATATATATATATATATATCCATATTTCGCTCTCTATCTTTCTATTTATCTATATATCTCCATTTTCTCTTTCTATCTTTATTTCCTTGTCTCACTATATATATTTATAAATCTCTACTACTCTTTATCCATATATCCATATCTCTCTCTATCCCTCATTTCCTCTTTATCCATCTCTCCCTATATCTCCCTCCCTCTCTCTATCTTTATCTCTTTCTTAATCTCTATTTATAATAATAATACACACTTATGTCACATTTCACTACATATTTCTTCTTATCTCGATTTACATTTTTAATTATGTATTAAAACTTATTGCAGAATATCACCGACAGTAAACTATATTCACGGATCTTACGTCTTGCTCGACTTTTACATAAATTCACTCACAGTTCGAAATATTGCGAAACTCTTCAACCAGTGTGAATACCCGTGTGAACATACGTGGTAATCATGCAGTCTCTCTCTGTAGGTCCTACTAGAAGAATACATCCTGATACTTATACAACTGATGCTTCACACCAACAATCCGTATTAATGTTTTGTGAACATTCACTAAACACCAGGCAAGTTAATTAGAGCGATTATAATAATTTTAAATAGATATTTTGAATCGACCGAATCAACCTTTCTATACAAACTATTCGCGGTTGTTTGCTGTGTACCATAGTGCGGCTTAGCGACGTCTGTGGAGTATGTGCTATACCGGGTGCTGTTACACCTCGGTATCCATCCACTACCTATTGGTTACTACTAACTAGTGTGTAATTAGACTACAAGTATGATATCTCCGTGACACACCCGTAATGATTCATCTATGTTATAGCCTAATGTTATGTCCTATTTAAGTACTTAAACGTGTATGTATCACACCTATTGATTTGTAAATCTCATCCCATTATTATCTATTTCCTATAGAGGCATAACAAAGATATTGTGAAGATCCTTTGGAAAATCTTTGGGCATAATATTCTCAATTTTCTTTTAATATATTATATATTGATAATTATCAATAATATATATATATATATATATATATATATAGTTGTAATTTATACAATTCAATGGTTTTTAATAATATTTTTTAAATTAATTTATACAATATTTCGAAAAATGTAAGGGATATTAGATATTGGATATGATAAATAACTATTTGTATATATTTACTTATTTATTTTTCATATATTTGATAATTTAAAATAAACTTTAGGTTTACAATATATAATAAGATAGAGAGAAATTAAAAATATATATTTTTTCTTTGTGAGATTTTATTTGTTATAATTAATAATTGTTGTATTGTTATTATATTTATTATAAAATATAGATGTCCTTTATTTCGTAAAAGGTAAACGTGAAATATCGGACGCGGTGATTGGCCGTAATTGTAACAAACATGAACTAAATTGAAATATTTAATAGGAATACAAATAATAAAATATATTAAAAAGCGTAATAATATAATTACAAAATGTATACGAAATAAAATATACGATATAATACTTGTTACATGGAATGTATATAAGTACATATGAGGTAGCAATAATATATAAATATATATATATATATATATATATATATATATTTATATATTTAAGTTAATTGAGATAATTATCCAGGCATTTAAAAAAACTAACAGCTATATCATAATAAATAATATATACACATAATAATGGTAAACAACATTGAGTCATACAATGAGTCCATCGTAACGTAGACGATAGGGTAGGGTAGGGTACGATAGGGTAGGGGTACGTGGGTAAGTGATGATAAGTACTGGTAGAATTGATTTAAATTTGAAAATGGCGTATGTCTATAGATACTATAGTATGTGTCGCAGTACCGATGACTACGTAATACGAAAGTGGGCGTGGCGTGGCAGGGGGGCGTGGCTACCTCACTAGCAGCACTTCACGCGTCTCCACAAAGCCTTCATGCTACCGCAGTCATCCTCGGGCCCCACCATACCTAGCACCGTGGTGAACAGACCCAGAGCGAACAGAATACTGAAGAAGATCGTACAGAACATGAACAGCCCGAACTGAGAGAACAGGATGATCTGAGCGAACAGCATGAATATAGAGCCGCCCATTGTTGTCACTGCTCCGGATACCACGGATATTCCGACCTGTGGGTGTGGTAGTGTGCGCGTGAATGGGTGTGCGTGTGTGTGTGGGTGACTGGGTGTGCGTGTGTGCGTGTTTATATAAGTGGGTATATGTATAACTGTGTGTGTGCGTGACTGGGTGTGGGTGAGTGGGTGTATATTTAGGTACATATAACAGTATGTGTGTGAATACGTGTGTGAGTGTGCGTGTACGTGTGTGTGTGTGACTGGGTATGGGTATGTGTGTATATGTAAGTGCACTTACACACATGCGTGTGTATGTGCATACGTGTGAGTGGGTATTTGTGCATAAACGTGAGTACGTACTAGAGATGTAAATCAATGCGAATAATGAATATACAAAGTGAAGATTTTAAATAGGAAAAAGCATACGAATTGATTAGTTAATGATATGAATTATTTGTAATTATATGTATTCATTAATATATTAGAATTTGTTTATTTTTTTTAAATTTTGTAATATTTGATCCTAATTTCAAATAATATGGTTTATATAAATATTGGACATTATTTAAAAAATAATCAAAGCGAAGTATGAATCTATGAATATATGAAGCATTGAATCTATAGAATTATTGAATAAATACTTAATAACTAGATTTTACCAACATTATTGAAAATTAACTATATAATTATGACAATTACTTTATTTATTATTTTAAATTACAAACTTTTCATATAATATTAAAAAATATATATGTATATTTTGAAAAGATATCAAATATCAAATATTTTGATTTGATAGAATTAACCAAATATGTAGAACAGAATTTTCATTATGCTATTGATTTACATCACTAGTGCAGAAATACGATTCTACATAGTGTTAAAATTGTATTAGTAATTATCTTATTATCTTATTGTACAATGTACACCTATTGTATATTATAGCTATAGCTAATATATAGGTGTTACTATTGCAATTATTAATACTTAATTACACACACACACACACACGCGCACACACACACACATTTACCTAATTTCACAGCTTATAGAAATACTATTAGATTAGCTGAGCGATATTCCAACACCAACACGATATATCTACTGTAATATGTATACATAGCATACTATCTAACTATACCATAAGCCAATCTATGAACACTAATGACATAGCATACATAATAAAGTATAGTATATAAACTATATAGGTATCTCATATATACATATATACAATTGTTGAACACATACAATACATGTGTATATACAATGAGAATTTCCAAATTACATCAGCCTATGGGTGAGATGCTACCGGTATAACGAACCTGTTGTAAGGTGTCCTGCAGTCTGCCCTTCCTCTTGTTGTGCGATGACCTACTGTAGCCCTCAGCCAGATGTACCACATAGTCAACGGAGAGACCCACCACCAATGTCAAGTTAAGAGACTCTATTAGCTGTGGGGTGATGGAGGTGTGAGGTTTGGTGGAGGTGTGGTGGGGGTGTGGTGGGGGTGTGGTGTGGTGGTGGTGTGATGGGGTTTGGTGGAGGTATGGTAGAGGTTTGATGGATGTGTGGTAGATGTTTGGTGGAGGTGTGGTGGGGGTGTGGTTTGATGGAGGTGGTGTGGTGTGGTTTGATGGAGGTGGTGTGGTGTGGTTTGATGGAGGTTTGATGGAGGTGTTGTTGTTGTTGTTCGCGGCGTAGCGTTCACATGGACGGGAGTCCATGCGCAAACGCTATTACAGCCTCTGGTTGTTCAATCAGGGCTGACAGTAGGGGCGCCGCTCCCCCAAACTCACGGATTCGTCTTCGAGCTGTGGCCGGGGACTCTTGGAGCCAGTGCTCGAGCGTCTCTGGGGCTCCTTGGCAGTGTGGACAGGTCGCGGAGGAGTCAGCATCGACGATGTTTCGGTATGCTGCCAGCTTGTGGCAGTGGCCACTGCGGAGCTGGGCTAGTAGGACCGAATCCTTTCTAGAGAGGGAGACTGGGGCTCGCTTGCCGTTAAAGACCGCTTTGGTTCTCTCGTGGCTTATGGCCGGGTCCATCGTTTCTCTCTTCGTGAAGGCTTTGGCTGTCTGGAAGGTTATACCACCATCCGTTGCCGCTGGTTCTTCGTCTGAAGCTGCCACTGCATTGGCTTCGACGTCCGCCCACTCGTTTCCTATGAGCCCTATATGGCCGGGGACCCATTGTAGCGAAACACGTGTATTCAACGAGTTCAGGATTCGGCGGGTCTCTGCTAGGTCTGAACCATCGCTCAATCCAGGCGACTGTAGTGCTGTCAGGGTTGACTGGCTGTCGGTGCAGATAATGAAGGGGCCTTGGTTCTCGCGGTTCTTGATCCAGCCAACTGCCAGTAGCATCGCTGTCACTTCCGTCTCATAGGATGACGTGAGACGTCTTCCCTTGCGTGTGATGGAGGTGATTTTGACTGGGTCAGTGGCTGGGCCTGATGTTACTACTGCTGCGCTGCCTCCGTTTTTATATCCTCTTTCCGCCGATCCGTCAGTATAGATGGTGATCTCCACTTCTCCGGCTGCCGCGATGGTGTCCACTGTGTCCGTGAGCAGGGTTCTCTGGTCACAGGACTTATCGCTGCCGCCATTTAGTCGTGTATCTACCGTCCATGTTGGCTCTCTGTCCCAGTTCCAGGGTGGCGCTTTCTTTGGAGCAAACCTCTCTCTAGGCAATTGATCCAGGCCGATGCGTGCACATTCTGCTTGAGCTAGGGTACTGAAGCTCGACCTTTTCCATTTATGCTCGATAGGCGAGGTGAACAGTTTGTGGCGTGGGTTGCCGGCGGGGAGCCTAGCTGACCTTTCCCAGGCAACAATGCAGTTACGCCTGATCTGCGTCTCGAAGGAAGTTAGCTCGGCCTCCGTGCGTAAGCATTCGAGAGGTGTGTCAGCCAGTTGACCTGTTAGGATACGTAGAGCCCGATTCTGTACTCGTTCCAGGATGGCAACGTTCGACTTCGCGAGCCACGGTTGCCAAGCCGCGCCGCAGTAGTGCAGTGTGCTGTGTATATCCGCGTCATGCATCGTCTTCTCCATCCCCACTCTTTGGATGACAGGGAGGATAGGATCCGGATCCTGGACATCACTCTGAGCTTGACAGAGTCGACATGTGGCCGAAAGGATAGCGAGCGGTCAAAGGTGACCCCGAGGAACTTGGGAGTCTTTTTGAATATGAAGGGCTGGTTATCGAGGGTAATCGACGGAATCCACTTTGCTTCATGAGTGTCGGAAGTGAAGAACGACACTTCACACTTCGACGTGTTCAATTTTAGCTTGTGGAGATAACTCCACTCCGATACCCTGTGCACCGCCTCTTGTACCTTGCTCTCAGCAACAGTCTTATCGCGGTCTTGACTCCAGATCGCCATGTCGTCCGCATACATGCTGACGCTCACCCCGCTCGGGACTTCTTCTCTAATACCATTAATATAGAAGAGGAATAGTAGGGGTGATAGTACAGCTCCCTGGGGCACACCTTGTTGCATCTTTCTGCTGGCGCCGATAACCCCATCGATCCGAACAGCTGCCTTTCTGTCGCAGAGGAATCCTCTGATCCATCGGACGATAGTCCTTGATACGCCTTTCTCCATCATCAGCTGGAACAATCGATTCCGCCATACCGTGTCATACGCCTTACTGTAGTCCAGTAGTGCGAGGACGCAGCGCTTAGCGGGTCGAGTCTGGAAACCGTCACTGACTGCTTGGGAGAGGCGGAGGACTTGATCCTCGCAGGATCTGAGGGTCCGAAAACCAGCCTGGTCCTGGCACCACCACTCATTGGACTCTGCCATGAAGGAGAGGCGGCTTGCCACCATTCTCTCCATGGTTTTTGCCACGCAGGATGTGAGCGATACTGGGCGGAAGGAGTCAATCTGACTTGCTGGCTTACCCTTTTTCAATATGGGGACAATTATAGCCTCCCTCCATGAAGCCGGGCAAGATCCTGTTTTCCATGAATCATTGAAAATGCGCAGCATGAAGCTGGCTGCGATTGGGCCCATGGCTTTGATGAACCTTGGGTGAATCTTATCCTTCCCTGGTGCGCCTTTGACTTTCATCCTTGTGATTGCGTTGGACATTTCTGCGGCATTAAATGGTATAGAGCTCGGATCCTCAACTATTGGACCTATTAGGGAGCGGCGCACTGAATTCTTAATTCGGCATTCCTTGGGTATACTCAACCTACTGGTCGCAGCGTACCTTTGTAGAAAGACATCTGCTTTGGCCTTGTTTGTTATGTACTCCCTCCCCTCGTGGACCAATGTTTCATTCCTGATGCTTGCTGTATTCCTTCCACTTAATGACTTGATTGTGCTCCAGATCTTGTGGGGGTTCGAGCTTGAGTCAGAGTCTTCGAGGAATTCCTTCCATCTATTCTCCTTACTCTCTCTGATCATATCCCGCACTGTCATACATGCCTCAATCCATTCAGCCCGCTTGTTCGTGATGTCTCTCCTCAGCGCGTTTCGTCTCTTCACAGCCTCTCGTATGTCCCTGGACATCCACTCCTTTCCATTAACACTACATTTGACTTTGCCAATTGCCTTGTTGGCCGCGTCAATCATTGCCATGTTCAGGAATTTGGATCTGGAGTCTAGAGAAGACTCGTGTATGGCCGCTGGTGCTGCTGTCACCGCTTCGTCTACCGATTCAGCAAATAATCGGAAATTAGCAGACTTCCAGTTCCATTTGAGTTCGGTACGGGATGGGGCGTTCAGAGTTGTCACTTGACAGTCAACGGTGATGAGTATGGGGAGGTGATCCGATCCTAGGCATTCAGTCGTGCTCCACTCCACTCGATCCAACCAACTGCTGTGAACGAGGGTCACATCGGGCGCGCTGCTGCCTCCGGTACCTGGGTTAGTCCTTGTTGCAGCTCCGTCGTTCGCGATGCAGAAATCTTTTTCCATCAGCCACTCCTCGAGATTCGATCCCAGAGAGTCTTCAGGTTGCCATCTGTCCCACATATGACTGTGTGCGTTTAGATCGCCCCCTGTGATTGCGTTCCGGTCATGAGGCAGTTCCGACAACTCAAACTCGTTACCGTGGTTTGCTCCTCTTGACGGGGGGCAGTAGACGTTGGATAGTAGAGTCTTGACGAAAGGTTTAGCTCTCAGTTCAATCGATTGAATCTCCAGTAGAGAATTCTGGGCACTGGGCGTGTTGTCAATAGTTGTGAAGGGTATATCTTCCTTAATAAAAAAGAGAAGTCCCCCACCACTGCCGACGCCTCTGTCTTTTCAGACTGTAGAGTAGCCCTTTATAGCAGGGTTCTTGTCCAGGGCCCTCAGCTTCGTTTCCTGGATCATGATAATGTCGAGATTGAATGTCCTTATTCGGTCTTCGAGCTCTACCATCTTGGTCCTGATCCCATTAGCGTTCCACTGTAGTATTTTGAGGCAGCCTCTTCTGCTCACATCGATCTTTCTCGACGGGGCCGCTTGGCGCCGGTCTCCGCTATCCACGCCCTTGTTGTTCGCGCTGGTCGAGCAGTTTTCACAATGCCAGGAGCCATTGGATATGTGCATGCTTTGTTCGCCTCTCGACATATTAGAGCAGCTTTTGTGGCAGGTACGCCGGCATCCTATGCAGACGAGCGGGTTGGGCGAATACCTTACAACTTTTCCGCATTGCAGGCATCGCTTCTTAGGCGCGCTGGTTCCTGAAAGTCTCGGGGCTCCTATCGGTTGTCCAACCAGTGTGGGTACGGTCGATGGTAGGGGAGGCGTACAGGAACGGGGTGGGACGCAGTCGCTGCAGGTCCAGTTTCCTGGAGTCTGTGACACTCGTCTCAGGCCGCTACATTTCTCTTGCTTGTGTGAGGTCGCAATGCACGAGCCACATCTGAGGTGTGGCTGATTGGTTCTCAGCGTCCTTCCGCAGGGCTTGCAGAATAGACCAGGGCCGGGGTTCACTTCCACATCGCTAGCTCTCATCAATAGCATCCGGACCACCAGAGCTGGTAGGTGTCCGGACCACAGAAAAACCCCCGTGAGTGTGGGGGGGCGGCGTTCCAACCGGGCCTTGGGCCCGAGACTGTAAAGCCGAAGTGAGGATTCTTTTCGCCATCTCGATGAGGTGGACATGGAGCGCCGCGGGAAGGCAGAATCGTAGCTCCACTGATGGAGGTGTTGTAAGGTTTGGTGGAGGTGTGGTGGGGGTGTGGTTTGATGGAGGTGTGGTGAGGTTTGGTGAATGGGTGTTAGAGGAGATGTAATTGAGGTGTAGTAGAAAAGTGGTGAGGTTTGATGGAGGTGTGATGGAGGTGTGATGGAGATGGTGTACAATGATAAACTTAACTCAGAATCAGCGATATCGACATATCTATCAAACTATATAATATCAGCCTAATTATATGAATAGAATATATAGACAAGTTTAGCAGTATTTACAGTATTTACATCCTTTAGTTAGATATACTGAGAAACCTCTACAGTAGACTCTACTAAGTATATATGTGAGTGAAGGGTTAGTGTACGTTTGGTAAAGCTTTAATGCCAGGTTGAGATACAAAGTAATATAGTGTATACCTATAGGTAGGTGTTGGGGTAAATATTAACTAAAGGGTGTAAGTAAAATATCATATTTGATAACTGATAGATTAGGTGTAGGAATATGTAAGGGTAACTTAAATTAAGTAACATTGAAATATTCATAGATTAATTTATAAACAAAATTAGTATATACTGTCTATAGAATACTGGCGTCCGGTTGGTGGCGCCACTAACCCCCAACTTCCAGCCGCCGAGTGGTATTACGGCCACCACGCATAGAGTGGTCAGCACGATGGACACTGTGGCCAGTAGACCGGTGTAGATGTTACCCGTAGCGAACACCAGTATAGGACAGGCGACCGCTAGACCGATGCCTACTCCAAGTATAGCCGATCTGACCAGTACCTGGCGAAGGGGGGATGAGGAATTATATATTGGTTCGATGAATGATTATTATTATCAGATGTAGGCTTTACGACCGCGTTTTGTAGAAGCTAATGCTTATGGGGACAATTACCTTTACAGTTACTTTTAAAGCGAGTCCAAATAAATAGTTTATTTAATGCTATACAAATAAAAGATCATAATATATTATTTGACTTTCGTCTTATATAAATTAAAATACAGTGAATGGAATATAATGTATAATATAAAGTGTCGTGTTAATGTATGTGTTATATAATACTGGCTATAACAAGGACAACCGATGTCTTTGTTTGAAACTATTTGGAATAGAAAGAAAGAAAATTGAAAACTAATCTTTAAAGAAAATGAATGACATTACACTCTTTCAAGAAATTATATATAGATATTTATTTATTGAACGATTGAGTACATATTTTATAATAGTGTATGTAGTAATAGTAAATAAGAACTAAGGCATAAACTAAGCTATTGCTACAGACAACCTTCATTACAGAATAAACTTGCTAAGTTCTCTACTGAACATAAATAACTAAAATAAACCTTTAGTAAAGTAGTAGGTACCTAATACTTATTAGATTAATACTAAATTACATGTATTCATCTTTATATGTATATACATTACATTAAATTATACAGTCTACTCTCTATTTCTCAGCCTATTTATATCTTAGAAAAACCTCTAACTCAGATTTTTATAAATTCTATTTGGTTTTGTATACCTATGTAAATACATATTTCCAAAAAACTGAAATTTGATATCTCAGACAAATTCGCTGAGCGTGTTACATAACAATGGTGGGTTGGGGCATAACTCTGGGGTGTAGGGAATAACAGTGGGGGTGGGGGCGAACCTTTTGTAGAGCCAGCCAATGCCACAAGTTGTTCATATTGTTGTCGTATGAGGTTTGCACTACATGATTCACTCCTTCGGGCAAGAGTTTCCTCTCCTATGGTGGTAGGGGTCATGGGGGTCATATGATATCTAGTAGTGTAACTGGGGTTGGGCAACATTATAATAACACTAGAATTGTGGCTATTGGGTGTTTGTAGGTTTTTTGGCTATGTTGAGGTTTGGTTCATTATATAATAATAAAATTTAATTTCATAAAATATTGTAAATAGTTAATATTTCTAGATATAAGATTATGTATTAATGTTAGAGAATCTCTGATATTAGAGATATATAATCAATAAAATAGGTGTACTTTTTTCCTAGATATAATTTTAGAAGAAAAATATTGAAATTGTTTAATACCATTTCAAAAAAGTTAATAAAAAAACATTAACATTTCAAAATGATTTAACCTAAAACTCAAATGTAGTATAACTCAAAGTAATTAGTGACGGGATATAGTTTAATCGAACTACTATATAATATTACATAATATACATCTAAACATACCTACACACACACATATATATATATATATATATATACATTTATATAATTAAATATAGGTAATTAGTTTATATATAACATTTCTAGATGTGATTAAGTGGAAACGTGACATCGATACGCACGCACGCGCAGCTATTAGGTAACTTTCTCTCGACCAATCAGATCGGTTGCCGAACACTAACATCTTCGACGAGACGCTGCCACCTGTCACGTATCGGCAGGCCCCGGATGTAGCCGAGAGTTGCCGATTGTAGGTTGGTACCGAAAGATATAGCCACGTACCTCAGTCTAGTTCCGTATTCGTAGTACCATGCTGTGGAGGTGGTAGGTGTCAGTAGTAGTGGTGGTGGTGGTAATGGTAGTGGTGGTGGTAGTGGTGGTAATAGTAGTAATGGTTACATCACATGTTATTACCGGTCATGGAGTTAGTGGTAGTAATGGTGATGGAGCTGGTATTGGTGCTACGATAATTCAGGCAGGCGCATGACCCAACCAATGTAGGACATACATTATAGGTAGCGCTAATTATAGAAATGGTAACGGGTGACGCGGGTGGCGCTAGTAGTAGTATGGGTAATGACACGGAGGTGGTAGTGTCATGCGCAGACCTAGATGACGATAAGTGCCTACTGAATCTGTAGGCGTGTGAAGGTGTGTTGTTATAAATCGTGTGCTTTTAAATAGTATTATTAATATAATTAATATATATATATGTATATATATGTATATATATATATATATATATATATATGTGTGTGTGAGTGTGTGTGTGTATTATGTGTGTAGATATGTGTTGATGGATGTAGGCAGTATACATTATATATTGTTTTTTACCTATATATTTTTGTTTATTATTTTTTATTATTGAATTATATAATCTCTTTGTATTATAAATATGTATACATATGTATCAATATCTAACAAAACACTATTATCACATTCGGTCGATACATATATACGTTATATAATCCTCCTGATGTAATACATTGTAAACACGTGATGGCAGATAAGCGCCGAGTGCAAGTTGTATTAGCTGTGGTGGTGACTCATAGGTAGCGTTGATCTAATTACTACCGAGTATACTAGCGCCACCTATACCGTCGCTAATAATTAAAACCGCGGGTAAATGACCAATACGGTCACTCTACGGCCTATAGGTGTACACTGTACACTGTACACGGTACATTGTACAGGTATACCTACACTGAGGTCAGCATGTAATAGCGATGTGTACAGTGTACTGCATGATGTATGCGGTAATGAATGTGCGTGTGTGTGTACGACACAAGATATTAATGCTTTCGTTCTCACTACTAGATATTCAGTAGATTATACTATCTATATTAATAGATCTATCTGGTAGGATGCAATATAGAATGTAATGTGTAATATATACATACACATGTAATACACAATAGTGTAGATCGCAGTGTGACATTTATATTATTACATACATAATATGTCACATACATAATTTCTCTAATAATGTATCTACAATAATTATAACATTTACTAACTGTAGGTGGCGCTATTCAATTGCAATATCAATTTAATGAGTGATAACATTCAACTTAATTTACAGGTATCGATATTTACAATATTAAATTAATATTACTAATGTTTTATTTTGTAGCATACGATTTGTATTTGATAATCACTAAATTCTAGATACAATTTATACTACGATAACCTATTGAATGCAATATCCTATGCTACCGTACACACTATACTATAACATACCACCGTACACCGTGCACACATAGGTACGATTGATCTATGTGATATTGTTAATCGTGATGATCTATGTAATATAGTGCATAGTAGTAAGTGTAGGCTGTATTCTTAACGAACACGCCTAGCATTATCCTCGGATAGAATGCATTGTTCTATAGTAAAGGAGGCTTACAATGAAGGTCACGTGTACCTTGAGCAAACTCTCCATTGTTCTCTGTGACTCTTCGTTATTAGATACCGCACCGACATATCTTAGGGCTATACACGCATAGGCTACAACTTCGATACGCTAATGCACGTTAACTAATACATATATGTACTAATACAAATATGTGTATAGTATAATATCAAAGATTTTCCGAAGGATTGCTTCGCAAAATCTTTGATAATATTGGATTCCTATTGGAGAATAAAAACACACACGTGCGTACTATTCGCTTGAACTATGGTCCATATGTAATTATCTTGAAATCAAATATATAGCGAATTTACAATAGACATATAATTAGCACTTATCTATAATTCAGTTGTGTATGTGTGTGAGCGTGTGTATGTGTATGTGTGTTTGTACGTGTATGTGTATGTGTGTGTGTGTGTTTGAGCATGTGTGTATAGTAAAGCTAATAGGTAATATATTATATGTATCTCTTAACACCGCTTAACACCTCCGTATACCTCCTAACACCTGCTGCTAACACCACGTTCTACTACTATTTAGATGTGTGGAATACCTAATAGGTGTAGTATGACTACAGATAAACACGTAGCGTTTAATCATTACGTAATCTACAGTGATGTAATAGTGACGTCATCAAGTTGTTACGTCACCACGCACATGAATATACGTGTGTAACAAATGGGTACACCTATATGTATATATAGGTATATCTAGGTATGTCCAGGTATGTCTAGGTATATATATGTCTATATCATCGATATAAAGAAACTTTCTTTATATCGATGGTCTATAAGACAATCTATTATATATATATATATAACAAAAACTGCCTGTGTGGCTCAGTGGCTAAGGCGTCAGACACACAAGCAGTAGGACACGGGTTCGACCCTCGTCCGGACCATTAATTAATTTTATAAAATGGGTCTTAAAATATTATTTAGAAGTGATCTTATATAATTGTGTATAAATAAATTATCGGCTCTCGTTAAAACCATGGATGCCTTAACATGAGAGCGGCTTCGAGGGGACATTAGAGCCATATATGGTTATAAGTGAAAACTTCATCTAAGTTCCTGGATGAGATGAAAGGACTCCACCAAATAAAAATAACAATAACAATAACAATATATATATATATATATATATATATATATATATATATATATATGTATATATATATGTATATATATGTATATCCTTTATTCGCATGACTAGGATATGTTGAGGAGTTAAGGTGAGACACCCCCTAGTGCCGAGTATTCACACCACTAAGCGCGATTATACATGAAGTATATTAGATGTTCGCCTATCTAGGCCATCGGTATGTTTAAACTTTCTTTATATCGATAATCTAGGCTTGTATACACACTGATGTGTATGTACGGGGGCCTACTAAGTTTGTGACTATACGGGTATATCGAGGGGGGGCTATTAGTGATGGTTCATTGAGCACGGGGTTACGAAGGTATATAGCTATATACCTGTAGAGTAACTAATGTATAGCCCCCCTTTGTATTACCTATAGATGTACATACATAGGCTGTATGTAATTATGTATATACAGGTAGGTATACAGGTAGGTAGTATATCAGGTAGTATTATCGGTTCTCTATCGATTCGTCCTCTATATAGTCGAGTAAAACGAGCCATTCAGCATTTACTACTAGTGTCGCGATGTATACGTTATCGTATAGGTCAGTATATCATTACAACCTATCTTGCGAATGTTATATATATACATATATATATATATACATATATTTATATATATCCGGATATATCCGGTTTAATATGTATAGTATTATGGTATGTAGATAGTTTATTAATCATATGTTATAATAAGCACGTGATGCGGGGCTATAGTCACACAGCTACACAGCTATGTAGACAATAGTGTGTACTATAAAGGGGTGGCCCGTGATATCACTCCACGCAGTAGAACCTCCCGTACACCGCAAACACGGCTCGCGAGCCTATACTATAGAGAACGTCACTAACGAGTCTTGAGTGACGCGTCTATTAAGCTAAGCCCCGCCCCCTCCCCGGTTACGTAACTAACTTCTGTTTCCGCCGCTGGACAGCCTCATCTCCACGCGTATGGTCTCGTTGTCGACCCGCTGCTCACCTATGTATTCGTCGTAGTCTGAGATACGCGAGTCTACGTCGGGCTTCAGACCGTTGTACAGCCAGAACGACATCGCTATCTGAGGTGGTGGTGGTGATGATGATGTCATAGTGATAGTGACGTCACAGGGTCGTCATCGGTGGTCGCGCACCGGGTTACGTAATTATTCGCCGGCACTCGAACACCGCCGCTCGATTTTCGCAGAATTAATGAAGATGGGGTTATGTTAAGGAGATGTGATATTCTTATGTTTAATTAATGTTTGACTAATGTTTAATTGATGTTTAATACAGGTATATATATATACACGATCGTTACTATAGTACAGTGTGACATCATACAGTGACGTCGTACAGTGACGTCATACAGTGACGTCATACAGTGACGTCATACAGTGTTACAGTACGACGTACACTAAGGAGGATTTTATAATGCATGCTGTGTTAACGAAAACACATTAGTTACATTCATTAGTTACAATTGCACATATGGAAATATAATCGTTAAAAAAGACGACAAATTAAAATTCATATAGCGGGCGACGAGCACTATTGCATAGAAGTGTGCGTGGAAGAGATAGCTATTTTAACATGACGTAGATAGACATTTAATTTAAATATTAGCATTTTAATGTGTATATATATTAGCACATTTTATATCAGTTATTAATAATAATGTATACCAGTAATAATATATATTAAAAACAACAAATGTAAGTAATAACACAAATTACAAATGAATGTGTGTGCGCGAGTGTGTTACTTGCGCTAGTACCGCACTATAGTGCGGCACAGCATGACTTCAGTTGACGGAGAGGACACACTTCATGCGGATATTCGCTCGGAAAACCGCATTTCTAATATTCGCGACATCGAAATCACGTTTAATACGTAAAAACAGGCGATTATTATCGTGACAATAGCGGCGCTATTATTAGCGAGAAGTGTGTCCGTAGCGTTTACACGTATGTGCATGCGCGTTATACCTCGAAGTAGCGGTCGAAATTCGCGGGAAGTTTTTGGTAGTCGGCGTATATGTGCATGTTGTCTTTCATGAGCTGTTCTACTTTAGCTTTGTTGACCGGCAGAGAATACGACGTGTTCTCCTATTGGTTGGCGGTCATCGAAATGTTATCTAATATGTTACGTAATCAGTTTACAATGTATAATGTACATGTATATGTATATACAATTCACACATATACTTATTATATATATAATATTGTATAACTATATTATTTATAAATAATGTATCAATTATAATATATTAAATACATTTACGATGTACGAATATTAATAAAATATCAACTATATAAATATTTGGTTTTTGTTAATATAATATATGTGTTTACATAGAGAAGGTAGATATAGTATCGTTTAACCCTAGCGAGTATTATATATACTATATATCTATATCTAGTATATATCAATATAGTATCAATATAGTATAGTATAGTATGACGGCTATTATCGCTAACGTAGAAAGTTTCCATCTCTTGAATGAAGCACAGCATGTCCATCTTACCCGTAGCCTTGTTGATATTGATGTGAAGGTCATTTTTCTCTTTCGTGCTCATGTCCTTCATCCTCTTGCAGAGTTTCTGTAGGTGGGCGTGGCGGCATTAGCCATCGATAAGACTGGTTAATCAGTATTCGGGGAGGAGGGGTTAGAGGGAAAGATAGAGGGTGGAGGGAGGGTGTAGGGATAGAGGGAGGGGATATGTATATTGAGTTAGGTTACTAATAGAGTATTGCAAAAGGCAAGGAAGGGGTAGAGAAAAGGTAAGGTGGGTGAATGGAGGGTGGGAGTTGTGTAGGAATGTATAGTTTTTACAGATCATTATATCATAACAGGGGGAGTGAATGAGGGTTATGGAGGGAAGTATGGAAAGAGGAAGACTAGAGAGAGAGAAAGGGTGAGATCGTCACTTACCAGTAGATCTGTTTGACTCTGTTCGGTGTTCAGAGAGAAAGAATCGTCGAAAGCGGTGTGCCCGGAACACATGTGATCTGTCCGGTGACAGGTGCTCAGATCTTGACCCTTAAGTCCGAACGTGAACAGTACGTAGGTGGTGGTGTCGCCCCTCGACGGCGAGAACGCGGTACTAGACTTGCTGAAGTACTGACCGAAGTTAGTGGAGTCTTTGAGGAACTTAACCTGTCGCCGGTAACGTAATGATGTTATTAAAACTCTCTTTTATCTCGCGAGTATCGGTGATGTGTAAAACACGAATTAAATTAAATTTGCAACGAATAAATTCGTATCTTCTTGTATTGAATATGTGATGACTCGTAGTGCCGAGTGATGACTCATAGTGCCGAGTGATGAGTCACCGTACCGAGTCCAGTGAGTCATTGGACGATAGAAGACGTTATTATACGTGAGTGTGTATGGTGTGTACTACGATACTTATACTGTACACTTTCTGCGAAGGTCGTTATTTTTATTTCTTACAATCTATTTTATAATGCAATAAAATATGAGTACTTTAATCAGAATGCAATCAGAATATGACTTTATTGTACTTCTAGGACAGGTATGTAGTAGCTAGAGGTCATTGCACTGTTTGACGACATAACAAAGGTAAACCACCGCTTTATCGCCCACTATAATCGATATACGTTCGTAACGGGACACACATACACTAGAGAGAGAGAGAGAGAATACTAAATATAGTATACTAAACTACAATTACCTGTATATTATATATGTATATATGTTTGTACGTATAAATATATATATATATATATATATATATATATATATATATATGTGTGAGTGTGTATATGTATATATGTGTTTAAGTATGCATGTATGTGTTAGTTTAATAATTAATATATATATATATATATATATATATATATAATATTATGATTAATTGAGTAAGATATTGATTTACATGTAATAAATAAAACTAGCAATATATAAATATATAAACTCATTATTAATTATCATTATCACGACTCTCAGGACATCATATTTATGTGACCCTTAATGTGTTAATAATAGTATAAGTATATTAATAGTATTTATAATTATTAATACTTGACTATACATATATGTGTATATACACACACACACATATATATATATATATATATATATATATATATATATATATATATATATAAATATATATATGTTTGTGTGTATATCGATATATAACGACCGATAGTTAAATGGTTGTTAATAATTGTAAAACATTAGTTGTTAATGTATAAAAACATCTGACTCTCATTCGAAGATTTCCAATATTGTCAACTTTATCGATATCTAAATTCAATCGTAATTTATTGTGTAGATTTATTTGTTATTAAACTTTATTATTATTATTATCGTAATATCCGTTATGAGTCATAACTTATGACTCATAACTTATGACCGTTAAGTTTACTTCGTACATCTTTGTTACGTCACTATGTACGCGATACTGGTGTATGGGTACGAACTCTATCATTGATAACACTAAGTCGTCGTTATTACGTAATACATCGAACACTAACGTAAGTTTGAGGTGACCATTGTGGCTAGTTCTCGCTCGGGCTTTGTTTACACGGCGGGGTATTGTACGACATCACCCCGAACTAGGTCATCGAGGTAGTACACGACGTCTACTTACTTACCACACACTAACACACAAACACACACACATATATATGTGTGTATATATGTGTGTGTATGTGTGTGTGTATGTGTGTTTGTGTGATTGTGTGTATATAATCGATATAAAGAAAGTTCTTTATACTTTCTTTATATCGATGGTGTATATATGTTTATTTGTGTGAATGGAAATATATATAATATATATTATATATATATATATATATATATATATATATATATGTATATTACCCAATAACGTAATCATCACACCGTTTAAAGAACTACATACATATTATTTATCCTTACGAGTACATTATCACCTCGTTATCAGTTTATTATCAGATCGTTATCAGTTTATTATCGATACCGTATTGGTATGTATCTTTAATCAATGCATGTGTATCTAACATGATTATCTATATTATCTTCATATATCGTATATGTATCTATGTATGCATTATAATAATTATACCATGTTATCTAAATGTTATCAACATGTTATCTACATGTTATATACTTGTTATATAGTTGTTATGTACTTGTTATCTACATGTTATCTACTTGTTATCGTAGAGGTCATCAGCGGGGTTATTAGTATGATCTATGACGTAACCTGTTCTTCGTTTATCTTCAGAGTGGTCACCTGATAGATAGCGAACCCTACGACCAGCGTGTAGAACGCTAGAATAACCCACCGGAAGTACTTGTTAGTGATAGCGCGAAAGTAGGGACCTTCGAAGAAACGTACGATCAAGTTACCACGTTTTCCGTCCTGCGTGGGTCACGTGGTGGTGTTGTTTACATCCGGGTTCACGTATGTATAGGTTAGTCGTACACGTTAAGAGGGGTCACCAGTTGTGACCTACAACCATACATTATCATTATACACAATAGTTTGTACATGTATTTGGTTACTTGGATAACCCTTAGAGTGCGTCATCGAAATAACCGCAAAATACGGAAGAACAATGTGTATTATAACTATTTTGTTAACATTATTATAACTACATACGATTATACTTTAGAAAATGCTTTTAATATTATTTAAGTGTCAACATATACTATTATTTATTATTATCAAGTAGGACTCTCATTAGTATATAAGTACCTAGGTAATACCTAATTATTATGATAATAATGATGATAGGATACATATATATATATATATATATATATATATATATATGTATCCTATCATAATTATTATCATAATAATTAGGTACTTCCTAGGTACTTATCTTGACACTTACATATTATTGATTAAGCACGCAAACATTCGCTATAATAAATAATTCATATAAAATAGTTATATATAAATATATAAACATAATATATTCTATAGACTTATAAGTAATTGCATACTTATGCATGCCTATAGAGATGTCATATCTACGCATATCGCTAATATATAGGGGCTATATGTGCAGATTAATCGCTGTCAGTGATCGATATAACGACATACAAGATTTATCGATAACTGCACATTACGTGATGCGGTATTTATAAATAGATTAGAATAACGAAATGAATAGTCAGCATATAGGTAACGGATATTATCAAAGTTGCACGTAAAAATAGCAACGTATTAGATTTCGTTATATATATAATATATATTATATAATTAATATACCTTTATTGATATATATATATATATATATATATATAATACTTCTTGCGATTTATTGACACGTATATATACAAATATACATAATACATATGAGAACATATTATATATGGTTGTCGTACACACATATTCTATGCAGTGTATATAGACAGAACACTAACGAAACATCTTATATTATAATTATTGTGTTAACATTAGTATAACTATATTGATTATACTTTAGAGAAATTTTTTAATATTATTTAAGTATCAAAATAAAATATTATTATGGATTGATTGATTGATAATTTATTTAAGCAATGTATACTATATATAGTCGAAATATATAGTCGAAGGTATAACGTCTAACTTATTATTATGATTATTATAATTATGATTATTACGCCTATAGTTACTATAGTACTATAGTACTATATATAGTACTATATATAGTATACTATGATGATTATAACTATTAAACGTTAACCGCAGGCGTGCACTAACCGAAGGCTTATTGCTAAAGTTCCTGCGCAGGTCCCTCGGATCCGACGCCTCCAGCTCGAGGTCAGCGACGCTGGCGTTCTTAGCGCGACAACAACAACAACACCTGTACCGCTCCCAGAACAAGTGGTAGGCGATCACCACGGTAGGGAAGAACACCACTACCGATATGTAGTTGACGACGATCAACAAAGCCGAGAATATGCCGAACGACGAAACGCTCAACAGGGGAGACGCGGCCGACACGGCGAACGCCACGGCCGTCGTTAGAGACGTGAACATCATAGCTCCGGCGGCCTTGCGGTAGGTGTCACTCAAGCGGTGGGCGAGCGATGGATACTCGTAGTGGGCAGACATTTTCCACGTATCGTAGAACACGAAAACATCGTCGGCACCGATACACAACATGATGAAGATGGCGAGTACGTGGAAGATTCCGAAGTAGCGCATGTCTAGTATGACTCGATAGACGAGGTTGGCGCCGAAGAAGCCCGTGATTATACTGAATACCGCCCATAAGGAGATCCATAGGGAGCCGGTCTGTAGCATGAGGAACAAAACGATGAAGATCAAAGCGCCCAACACTAGCGCCATGTCGGCGAAAACCAGCGACGTAATGGCGTCCATTAGCAGCGTTAACGACGAGTAGAAAAAGCCCATGGCTCCGGCGTCGTTTTCGAATAGGTTGTTTGATTTCGTTTTGAAGTCGAGTTTCGTGAATTTCTATAAATAGATGACGGCATTACGGTTACGCGCTAATAGTGATGCCTGTGTCTGGATATTATTTAATAAACTATAATGATAATGTGGTGAAAGTATACTCAGAAAAATGCGAGCGTTTTCCGTGTCGTTTTCGAGACTAAAATCTATGTAAATCACCTTGCTCGACTTTTTGTTAAACGTGAACATATTAGCAGCGTTTTACGTCGTTTAACATTTACTTTTTATACGAGCGTAAAAACGCTACATTACGCGTCGGAAAACGCTCACCTTTCTCTGTGTGTACACGCCTCTATACGATTTAATAGATTGATGTAATTAAGAACCAATTTACGCTTAATTAATCACTATACGTTTATTAGACAATTAACTCGACCTTTCAATAACGAACACGTGATATTAACGATCACGTGACAATAACAACAACGTGACTAGGTAAACCTGTATCTCGCTTAACTGGTCGTCGTCCCTGTCGGTAACGTTAGCGTACCCTACCCTTGGCACCCCGAAGAACAGCTTCGACCGGCAGATACCCGTGTAAGCCCTATCCTCTGTTATCTCGTAGTTCTTGCCCAAGAAGTAGAGCAGGTGTTCCGGATGATTTTTCCACGCGTAGTTCAAGGTCATCGTGATGTTATCGAAGTTGGGGTCGCTAAACGGAAGTACGCTACCGTCGAACAGCCTCATTATGGACTCGGGCTTACGGCAGAGTTTACTTTCTAGGCTGGCCACCTGACAGAAAGACGAGCGATATTCGGTGTTGTTCCAGTAGCCTTGTTCTACGTCCTTCATGGTTTGAAGGTTACGCTTCGTGAACACGTTATCTCCGTTCTTAGCTTCGAAGTAGATCTCTAGCGTGTCTCCTATCTCGGACCTGGTAACCTGAACACATGGTATTCTCATTAGTTTTACAGTGGCTGTATTAGGTGTCGGTACTATTTGTGTAGTATATATATATATATATATATATATATATATATATACACATTATGATTATAATATATTTCTATATATTAGGTAACTATTAAATATAATCTATAATTGCACTTTCGATAGCTATATGTGTACTAATGTATAAATAGAACTTGCACTAGTACTTTATATACAATGTAATTGTATTTGCGTAATATAAGCGGCTTTATTTCCGTGACTGCACTTTGATATAAAATAGTTCTGGAGCACGCCGAACTATGTAGTTCCGCTTCACTTCTCAGCACAGCTATATACAACATACTATATATAGTATAACTATAGTATATGCCATACCTGCGTGCCGTCCGTTTGGAATCCCCTAATGATCACCAGATTCTCCTCGTAACGAGTGAACCATGACAAGTGATTAAGGTAGTCGTCCTGGTCTCGGATCTCCAACGGGATACGATCGAACGTTATCGGGATGAGATCATAACCCGACCCGATCAGAATCATGGTCACGATTACCAGACAAATGTGTCCGAACAGGGTTAGCGCTGTGTACGATCATAGCACTATGTTACTCATAATATACGCATATATATATATATATATACTCGATATGTAATATATATGATATATATCTATATAACGTTATTATAATGTTGACAATTTAATGAATAGGTAATTCGGTGAACCTACTAATGTAAAAGAAATAGTCTTTAAATTATTAAATAATAGAAATAGTTTACTTCATTCAATATTAGCATGTGATCAATAAAAGAGAATGTGTATTGAATACATTGAATAGAGGTTTTTCATGAGTATTATTCATTGCAAGGGTGTATATTTATATGTACAGTATTGTTTATATTGTATAACTTAGTATGCCTCAGTGGTTTTAGTAGTAGTAGTAGTAGCAATATCAGTAGCAGTAGTAGTAGCAGTAGCAGCAGCAGTAGCAGCAGAAGTAGTAGTAATAGTAGTAGTAGTAGTAGTAGTAGTAGTAGTAGTAGTAGTAGTAGTAGTAGTAGTAGTAGTAGCAGAAGCAGAAGCAGTAGCAGTAGCAGTAGAATTATAAGTAGCAGTAGCAGTAGCAGAATCAGTAGCAGAAGCAGTAGAAATTGACGTAGAAATTGTAGTAGCAATAGCAGTGCAGTAGCAGTAGCAGTAGCAGTAGAATCATAAGTAGCAGTAGCAGTAGCAGAAGCAGTAGCAATTGCAGTAGCAATTGCAGTAGCAATAGCAGTGCAGTATCAGTAGCAGTAGCAGTAGCAGTAGCAGTAGCAGTAGCAGTAGCAGTAGCAGTAGCAGTGTAGTAGCAGTAGCAGTAGAAGTAGCAGTAGAAGTAGAAGTAGCAGTAGCAGTAGCATTAGCAGTAGCAGTAGCAGTAGCAGTATCAGTAGCAGTAGCAGTATCAGTAGAAGTAGAAGTAGTAGTAGAAGTAGCAGTAGCAGTAGCAGTAGCAGTAGCAGTAGCAGTAGCAGTATCAGTAGCAGTAGCAGTAGTAGTAGTAGTAGTAGTAGTAGTAGTAGTAGTAGTAGTAGTAGTAGTAGTAGTAGTAGTAGTAGTAGTAGTAGTAGTAGTAGTAGTAGTAGTAGTAGTAGTTGTAGTAGTAGTAGCAGTAGCAGTAGCAGTGTAGTAGCAGTAACAGGATCAGTAGCAGTATCAGTAGAAGTATCAGTAGCAGTAGCAGTAGCAGTAGCAGTATATTTAGTAGTAGTAGTAGTAGTAGTAGTAGTAGTAGTAGTAGTAGTAGTAGTAGTAGTAGTAGTAGTAGTAGTAGTAGTAGTAGTAGTAGTAGTAGTAGTAGTAGTAGTAGTAGTAGTAGTGGTAGTGGTAGTGGTAGTGGTAGTGGTAGTGGTAGTGGTAGTGGTAGTGGTAGTGGTAGTGGTAGTGGTAGTGGTAGTGGTGGTGGTAGTGGTAGTAGTAGTGGTAGTGGTAGTGGTAGTGGTAGTGGTAGTGGTAGTGGTAGTGGTAGTGGTAGTGGTAGTAATAGTAGTAGTAGTAGTAGTAGTAGTAGTAGTAGTAGTAGTGGTGGTAGTAGTAGTAGTAGTAGTAGTAGTAGTAGTAGTACTAACCGAAAGCTTTCTTCGGGTGGGTAGTAACCAGAACACAGTACTTGAGCGGATCTCTATTGCGGTTCTCTTCGTCTAACTTAGCAGCCGCTGCGTCATGGTCAAGGTCATCCTGTTGCGTAATAACCGCTGTACCGTGAGTCATACTATTATCGGAGTGTTTCTCTGTTTCTCTTATGTCCAGTGTTGCTGCCGTCCAGTCGGTGTCGGCATTCATTGTGTGAATAAACGTACGGAACCACGGCCGTTCATTTTATAGCTCACGACTTACAATAAATTATTCGTGAAAGGAGGGCGTTGTGGGCGGGGCTAACAGGTATCGATTATATGTAAGGTACGTCGTACAGGTAAAAACTTACGCCACGCTCTCGGTGTATGAAAGAAATTAGTACTCGCTTGTTAAATTAATTGCATAACTAATAAGCTGATGCTACTTTTTTGATTAGTTGTGATATTAACTTGTTGATCAATATAATAGCATATATAGTAAGATTATGTTGACATATTAATTTATAATATATCACATATGAGATAAGGGAAAGTAACCGAATACGGACATTTTCGATATCTCAGGAACCATAAATCCTACAAAAAAATGTTTAATCAATAAAATATTCATAATTATATAAATAGTCAAAAAATGTATTTTTTATATTTTAATTATTCAAAATAGTGCTGATTTATCCAATAATTTGATTTTGTTATGACGATTTAAAATTTTTGAAAAAATGTCAACTTAAAACCTTCTCAAGAATATACAAATGTATAGATATAAAACATAATAATATTGTATTAAAAACTAAATAATTCTAAACATTATATACATAATTGCTATATTTATTATCAAATATTAATTAAGTTCTTAATTACTTCCATTCATCTCTATCATTCATCGCATTCATCAGTTCGTCTACATTACATTCGGTATCGTCGACGAGTTGATCTACAAAAGTTTTTGCTGGACGTCCACGGGAGCGTTTACCATGTTTAGGTAACTAGAGAAGAACGTCACAAATAAGCTCTTTTTTGCTCCTCCAACAATGTCCTGTGAATCTAAGTCTTTGTTCACGGATCGAAGAAGTTACTTTTGGAGTTTTGCCATAGAGTTCTTTGTTGGTAAGATTTTCTTTCCATGATACGTTCAGAGCGGCCCGTAGCATGCGAGTGTAGGCTCCGTCGATTTTTGTTTCCAATTTGTTTGTTAAAGTCCATGTAATTGCTCCATATACAAAATCAGATTATACCGTTGCTCTGAAGAAGTTTCTTTTCAGATTTTTAGATAACTTTGAATTCCATATGTTGTTCATTTGGTTTAGTGCGGCCCAGGCTTTTCCTATTCTGACATTTATATCATGCTCTGTGGATGCTATAAAACTACCAAGGTATTTAAAGTCTTGGGTTTTCTTGATATTTTCTACATTCTGGGTTTTAATCATATCTGTTGAATTCTGGTTGTATGCCATGTATTCTGTATTAGCGACATTAATGTGAAGTCCGATTTCTTTTGCAATTTTTTTTAGACTATTTAGTAAGATATTAGCTTTTTTTACGTTATTGGTGGTGATTGCAATATCATCTGTATAGTCTACATCTATTATAGTGAATGCGGGGTATCTTGAGCTCTTTCTTTCTGTGATAGTTAATCCATATTGTGAGTTATTATCAATCGATGTTCTCATTATGTAGTCTAAACAGATAATAAATAGATATGGTGCTAAGGTATCTCCTTGCATAACTCCTGTGGTAATATCGAAGAAAGGGGTATCTCCATCTGGTGATCTGACCATTGCGAAATCGAACGCTTTCGAAAAATCAATAAATAGAAGTATAGCAGGTACATTTTTCGATTTTACTCCTTCAATTAAACGACGAATGGTTAATATTTGCCCAGTTGTTGATCTATTTGTTCTAAACCCGTTTTTGTTTTTTCTAAGGATATCTTCTATCTTGGGTCTTATTCTATTTAATAACATCAGATTGTATATGTTCGAAGCTATTGATGTAAGAATGATACCTCTATAATTCTTTGTCAAAGCTAGATTTCCTTTTTTTGGAAATGGTAATAAACAACCTTCGTTCCATCTTTTTATTGGATCTTGATTGTATACACTATTGCAAAGTTCAATTGAATTTCTTGGAATTCTCCTAATTTCCAGACTTCTGCTGGGTTTTCATCCAGTCCTACTGCTTTGCCATGTTGTATACTTCTTACAGCTATAATGATTTCGTCAGGTGTGTGATTTTGTCCTTTTTTATATCTAATTCACTATTTACAATTTGCGAAATTTCTTCTTCATTCTCATTGATCTTTGTTAGTTTACCAAGTAGATCTTGGAAATGTTTTTGCCAAAGTTTAACACGTTCCTCGTTATTTGTTGCCTTTATATTTGATCTGCATGAGTTTTTCCTTCGTTTACTATTTTCCAAGCTTTTGCTGATTTTTGATTTCTTACAGCATTTTGTATTTCATCAATTTTACTCTGGATGTATTCAGATTGTTCTTTATCATATGAAAGTACAAGATTTTGTTGTGCTTTTTTAAATTTTCTCATATTTTCCATTGTTGGATGGGAGTTTCGTTTTTCTGTGGTTTCTTGTAGAATAGTTTATTTGTTGGGTATCTCTAATGTTTCCCATGGTAGTCTTTTCTTTAACTTTGGTTTCAGTGGTATTATTTCTTTAGCTATTTCCTTGCATGATGTTTCAAAATGTGCAAAAGTCGAGTCAGCGGTTTTTGTGGATGAAGTATTCAGAAGAATTTCAAACCAATTTTTGACCTTTGTGATGAATGATTTTCTTATTTCAGTATTCTTTTTCAGACAGCTCCATTCATATGGCTTGTTCTTACTCGTTTTTTTCTTATTTGCTCTAAGACTTGATTTTATTTGAGCTGAGACGATTCGATGGTCAGAGGCGATACTAGCGAAGGAGTTATATGCTCTACAATTTTTTGCACTGTTCTTCCATTTTTTGTTAATGATAACGTAGTCTATTTGTGAAGTGCGGGTGTTTGGAGCTGTATGTGTCCATTTCTGACCTTGTCTTTTTTGGAAGAGTGTGTTTAAACAAACTAGTTTATTCTCGAGAAGAAGATTTTTAAGCATTTCTCCGTTCCTATTGCTGTTTATATGATATGCTTGTTTAAAATTGTTTTGACCTAGTTGAGCGTTAAAATCGCCTCCATTTAAGAGTACGTTGTGTTTTGGGACTTTTCTAATCAAAGAGGATAGGTCTGAGTAGAATATTTCGGTATCGATTTCATCACTTACATTTGTTGGTCTGTAGCACGATATTACTGTGGTTTCAGGGTTTCCATGAAAAGTTGCTATCATGATACGTGGAGTTATCATTTCGACATTAGCTATTGTGTTATATGTCTGTAGATTAACTAGAATTCCGATTCCTCCATTTTATGCATTTATTGAGTTTTTCCAAGCAGAGCATGTCAGCAATATCCATTTTCCAAACGTTTGTTCTTTTATGTCCTCGTGACTATGTCTATGTTCTTGGATGCATATTATATCATGTTTTGTAGATTCGGCTGAGGCTATCAGTTCACCTATTTTTTCTTGTTTTCGAAGAGTTTGAACATTAAGTGTTCCGATAGTTAATAACTGTTTAGTCTTTAGTAGTATATTTAATTTTGTAATTTTAATTTTTTTAGTTTTCTATTTTTCTTTAGTTTTCTCCTTTTCTTTTTCTTTAGTTTTCTCTTTTTCTTTACTTTTCTCAGGAGCTAACTTTTCGTGTGTACCCTGGGATGGTAATACAGGACGCGCTCCTTGATTGTCCGCGCGAAGAGCGATGCGGCATGAATGTTGTTGTTGTTGTTGTTGTGTCTTGTTGTGCTTTCAATGGCTGGTATAGCAGATGCGGTCGCCACTCCATACAACTGCTAACAGTATTCTTTGAGAATTGATGTGCCTCGCCGATACTTTCAATTAATCAAATTCGGTTTACCACAGATAGCACCCTGCTTCCGATGCTTGCGTAACCCTGCGGGGGTGGCTTCTGTTTTATGATATCTTGCCAAAGTATATCTAGGATTTTGTCCGGCACTGCTTATTTATTCGCAGTTAACCATTATATCTAATGGGCATGCCCCTATCCGCAACCTTGGGGAGCCGCTAGTATGGGTGTTATCTCACCACAACTAGAAAGAGGTCATATAAATCCCTAATACGGACACTCTTTATGTCATAATACGGACGTTAAAAGTTTAAAATTTAAAAATCACAATAATATCTATAATTATAATCATAAAATATTATTATATTTTAATTTTTGAATACAAATATTGAGTCATAAAATTGTAAGACTATTTATTGATAAAGTGTCCGTATTAGGTTACTTTCCCCTAATATTAAATATTTAATTTTCTAATTAATTATCAAATTATCTTGTAGATAGTATCTACTAGATACACTGTAAAAATAAACTACATATTAAAATTCCAAAAACCCATACCAAACTTTTTAATTTAGATATGTGTTTTAATCCATTATTAGAAATTGAACAGCTAGTTATTGGTTTTCTACTTTTCTTATAGCAATGGATTTTTGTAAAGTTTATAGTTATAGGTTTTATCCATCTATGTGGTTATGGGTATTAGCCAATATATATATATATATATATATATATATATATACATATACATGTATATATATATATATATATATATGGGTTTAGCTGAATTGATTAGGCCACAAATAATCCACTAAAGGGTTTTTATAAATGATAGAACTTCATAAAATATTATAGAATTACTTATCAGTTGTATTTTAATTTTAATTATTAGAAATAATAAATCATATAAAATTGTAATGTTTTAAATATTGTGTTATACATAATATTTAATAAATGTAAAATTGTTATATGTCCAATCTTGAGAAATTAACTAAACATGATTTACAATTGTATCATCTTAATTATCAATTTAATTATGATTTTATTGTTTGTCAATGTAATACCAGGTCTGGTTTATCAAACTCGAGTTGGGTAATTATAAAATTGAAAAATATTTATTATTCAATACAATTTCAATTTAAAAATACTACTTTATTTTTATAATTAAGAATATTACTTTAAATATAAAATTAAAATAATAATTGATTACTAATTTTTAATGAGTTATAATTTAATAAAGATAATAAAATAGAGACAATTTTATAAAATAATATAATTTTACTTATAAAAATTAATAATTATTAATTTTAAACATTACTGTTGGCATAATAATTGTGGTGAACAGTACATTTTTATATAATAATTATATGAATCACTACTATGCATTAATAAAATATTACACTAATAAAATATAAATTTATATATATATATAATATTGATAAAGTTACTTACTTTCTACGTCTTATAAATATGGTGTGATCGCATAATGACCACCAATAGAGGAATTACATAATCATATTCTAATCATAATATCGTTATGGTTACGAACCAATATTCACTTTTATTTCCAAAAGCCATAACTTGTATTTAGATTCAATGTTAGGGGTGAGGAATGCCTAAAAGACCATAACCTTTATTTAATAAATAGCGTTATGCATAATAACCATTATATTATATTTGTAATATTGTTATGGGTATTAAACCCATTATTATTATTTAAGGTACTGAGTAATGGGTTAAATAAATATTGTTTTACAGTGTATATGATAGTATAATAAAATATGTTGCAGAAAATCATTTATATAATTACAATATTTAATTAAAGTATATATATATATATATATATATATATATATTTGTATTTGTTATTTTATTTTGGTGGAATCCTTTCATCCCATCCAGGAACTTAGATGAAGTTTTCACTTATAACCATATATGGCTCTAATGTCCCTTCGAAGCCGCTCTCATGTTAAGGCATCCATGGTTTTAACGAGAGCCGATCATTTATTTATACACAATAATATAAGATCACTTCTAAATTATATTTTAATACATATTGTAATAGTCCGGACGGGGCTTAAAATCGCGTCCTTCATCTCGTGTGTCCGACGCATTAGCCAACTGAGCCACACAGGTAGTATATATATATATATATATATATTTCTATTACATAAAGTTATGTGATACTATCTCAACTGTATACTCATTCATTATCAACAATTATGCATCATCTCACACCCCTAATGATATAGAGTTATCCATTAAGGTACTACTTCAGACACTCGCGTATACCATTATTTATTGACAATAGTATACCCATAGGGTAGTACACACATATTAAGGGTATTATTAACCGGTTCCCCATTATAATGATATACCACGTGTGATTATTTACGTCACATGTCATGTGTCATATGTCACATGCTGTCGATAACATCGCACCCTATGACAACCCTGCATAGTACAGTATCTACCCACTGCAAATAGTCACACTCACGTTATTACGTAATCGACATGATACATTACGTAACCGTCGATGACGTCACTTCCGTTTATAGAAAACTGAAAGTCCTACATCTCCCCACATTCTAAATCGGTATTTTCGTATACCTATAGTTATATATATATATATATAGGTTTCGGTACATGTCGTATACATCTGGCTATTAATACGTGTATAGGTTTAGGTATAGGTATAGGTATATGTACAAGTTTAGGTATAGCTATAAGTAGACGTATAGGACGTATACTCTAGTGTCATGTCCTATACCGGAAGTGATGCACACAACCCGAGTGACTCATTCATCATCGCGACCTCTCACCCCGTACACCCATGCAACGTTAGAGTTGTCCGTGGGGCGTATCTTCCAGATCGACATCGGCTATCTGCGATGATTCACTAATAATGAATCATTGATGATGACTCAATTCCACGTGATATCGCCTCGTGACAATTACGGCACCATAATACTATTACATATATCGCACGGTAAGCATATATATATATATATATATATATATATATATATATATGCTTACTTGTATATATACTTATACAGTATATAGTATTGCTTTATCTACACATGTATATATGCTGAATCAACATATTATAGCTGTTTGAGGTATAGCCATGGGTGTTATCCACACGTGTGTTAGCATATGTGTACATGTACGCTGTAGTATCAATACTGTATTAGTGCACTAATATAGTATACAATATATACATGTATATCGGGCGACAGTTATAGAACATATTTACAAATTAATTTGAAGCCGTTTATAAGGAAATGGATATTGCAATATTTGTATTTATATCGATATGAAAACATCGTTTTCACGATTATAATCGTTATATTATAATTATATCAACAGCTTCTAATACGTGCTTAATATTATGATGGTAATACCATATATGGTGTCCTCACTATTTAACATTGTAATAGAGTGGACAACAGTTACTTACTTCTCCATCTCAGCACTCTCAGTATAGGTGTATAGTATATGATACATGTACTATCACCAATATACTATATAGTATATAGTTATATATAATACTTACTATATACATACGATAAAATAGAAAATGCAAAAGAAAGTAAAAGAAAGAGAAAATAAAAATAAAATGGCAAAACATGTAACACCTGGTAACTAATAAACTATATGACAGGGAGGAAATCAGCCAAGAAAGGAATAATTAAAGGAGACAACATCGAAGAAAGAATTAATAAATGGTTTAATCATTTTAGAAATCTTCTCTGTGGAGTAAATGACACTAATACATTTGAAGGAACATTAAACATTGATACTGAAGTTTTTACAAAAGAAGAGTATATAGCTGTAAAGAATAACTTAATAGATGGAAAAACTCTTGGTCCGGATGATATTGTTCCCGAAGCAATTAAATACTGCAACTTCGATGATATTATACTTTAAGATGCAAATAGAGTACTAATTGACGGCAAAAAACAAACCCAATGGTCCTCTTGTAATATAATGCCTATTCCCAAAGCTGTTAATTTAAATGAAGTTGATAATTATAAAGGCATCGCTCTATCTACAGTCATACTTAAGTTATAAATAAAATGATTCTTAATATAATTCATCCATTCATCAACCCTCTTCTTCGAAATAATAAAAACGGATTTATGCCTGGGAATTAGACAACAACTCATATTCTTGCTCTACGAAAATTGATAGAAGGAATAACATATCACAATATGAAGGCAATAATCACTTTTGTTGACTTTATGAAAGCATTTGATAGCATTAACAGAAGTCGTATGTTCAATATTATCTCTGCTTATGGTACACCTAGAGAAATAATAGATATGATATCGGTTTTACATGCAGATACATGTGCAAAAGTAATTACCCCGATGGCGAAACCAAAGAGTTTCAAATATCCAAAGGAGTATTACAGGGCGACACATTATCATCTTTCTTATTCGTCATAGTGCTTGACTATGTAATAAGAATGGCTATAAAGAATAATGAAGTGGAACTAGGTTTCCAACTAATCAGGAAACAAATTCGCAGTAAATCTGCAGTAGCTATCTCTGACTTAAGTTATGCCGACGATATAGCTCTAATATCAGAAGAAATTGAGCAAGCACGAGAATTGGTTTCCAGAGTAGAAATGAATACTTCAGAAATTGGACTTCAGCTAAACTCGAAAAAGACTAAGATCATGGCTTTCGCGCAAACAAACCCAGTCAATATATGCACAACGATAAATGAACAAATTACAGTAGTTGATAACTTCAAATATCTTGGATCATGGATGAATAGCTTACTTAAGGATTTTAATTCCGTAAAGCACTTTCTGGAAAGCATGCCACAAAATTAAAAATCTCTGGAAATCAAATCTCAGAAAATTGTCAAGGTTACCATAGAAACCATGTTATTATATGGAAGCGAAACCTGGACTATCAAAAAATCGCTGGAAAAAAGAATTAATGGATGCTACATGGTTTTAAATGTGTCTTGGAAAGATAAATGGTCCAATAAGAAACTATATAATGACATGCCTAGAATTACTAACATAATAGCTACCCGTCGTCTAAGTATTGCTGGACATTGTATCCGCCATAATGAAGAGGCTGCCCATGACCTCATATTCTGGGAACCAAAAGGAAAGCGAAAAAAGGACGGCGTGCAGTGACCTCAAAAACCTGACGAAATCAGGATTGAAATGATGATGAGATATGTTTCGAAGAAAATTGCAAAATCGGCTCGAACGAGAGTTCACTTCGTATACGATATATGTACCCATATACGTCATACACATCTATAGTGATGAATTACTTGAATACCTACACCTGATGTTCTATTATAGCTGCTATACGTGTGCTACTATAGTTGCACGTGATATATCACGTGAGGACAAAGGTAACAAGTAATAATAGCCATATATAATCTTACATAATGAACCAGGATAGCCTCTGTAGAGCTACCTCTGTTTATCGTGCGGGTTTTTCATCCCCGTAAATATGTATATTGTTATTATTTCTATTATCATTACTACATTTTTCTTTACAAATCCCATTTTTATTAACTTACCAATTAAATTAACATTTTAAAACACGTATCTCTGTTCTATTTTTGAAACTAAAGTTCTATTTAACCTATGTCATATATATATGTGTATATCTGGTTGTAAGAAGTGTTCCTTCCTTCTGAAATCTTCCACAAAAGATAGAAGAAATATCTTTATTATAATTATTTTCTTTAAAATGTATTTACTCTTTAGAGAATTGATTCTACTATTAATTAAGCGTCTACATAAACTAGTATTATAAGTATGATAATCAATCTGAACATATATATATATATATATATATATTATTAATATTATTAATGTATATATTCGTTATTAATATTCTTGTAGTGCATCCTTGTTATTATATTTTCTTATTTAATATTATTATTATTTTATCATCAATATGTGATTTTTTTGTTATAAGTACATTCTTAATAAAAGCTACTTGTAGCTTCTGAATATTATCCCGTCTATTATATCCAATACTCGACAAAATAAATATTCATTAATTCATTCATATATATATAAATATTTTTATATTTCATATATTTAAAAAGTATTCATTAAGATTAGAATTGCGTGACGACATACATATATATGTAATAATGATTATTTTGACATTCAGAAGTCGGAGGTCAGCGTTAATGACTGACATGCACCGCAGTAATGGCTACATTGCTACATCATCAATCACATCACTTCCTTCTCTTAAATGATTAACAAATGTATAGGTATACCTATACAGTAAAGTATATACTATAGTAGTATATATATATATATATATATATATATTACAGTACCGTATTAGTAGTAGTTGTAGTTATTGTAGTAGTAGTAGTAGTAGTAGTAGTAGTAGTAGTAGTAGTAGTAGTAGTAGTAGTAGTAGTAGTAGTAGTAGTAGTAGTAGCTAAATAGTATTAGAAACACTTCTTGTGAAGTTCTCGTAAACTTTCTCTAAAGTGTATTCACATAATAATATTAATTTAACAAAATAATTATTATAAAAGATTTTTCTTCGGTATTTTACGGATTATAGAAATGGAAGAAGCACTTATTATATAATACATATAAGTAAATTACTATTCTACATACTACGAATGTATACTATAATATACTATAGTATATCTGTATACAGGCACGTAAATAGTAATTATATAAATAATTGTACGAGAGAAACACTATTAGTGACTACGTATATTATCTGGAGTATATGGCATCGAGTATTAGAGGTCGTAGAGTTAGTATAGGTCGTATATATCGTATAGAAGGATCTAAAGATGAAGAATGGAAGTTGAGAAAGTGGGACACACAACAACATGGGTCTCGCTTAGCTAACTCGAGATTTCAACGCCTCGGTAGCAGAGGGAACAGGTGACGTAGTGAGGTGAGGTGAGGCGTAGTGTTCATTCTACTATCTATAAATAATTATTTAATATGTATTATAATTACGACCACGAGATCACCTATCCCCACGGTATCCCACTGGTGTATAATTCATACAAGTCTAAAAAAAGACTTCTTTATATGCCTTAAAGGAGCTATTTTTATTATATTCGCAAATAATTGTTTATTATATATATATATATATTATTCAAACTGTTTCTTTAAAAAATAAATTCATTTCATTACATCACTCCCCACGATATCACTCCTCCTAGATCGATCCCCACAGTATCATTCCCCATGAAATCACTGGTATTCTAGAAGATCATCGATATAGTCATATTCTCAGGTAAATAGAAGCTTCTAGGCCGTACCGATAAAACGGAAGTTTACATCGTTATCTAAACGGACCATAGTTCAGACAAATGTATACATCATCAACGGTGAAACGATCAATACGAGATATATACGATAGATAGGAACTCTAGTTGGATAGTATACTTGATCGCGTGTACCACTAGTATCGTTATACATGTGACATAATGAACAACGCTTTAATCGATTATAGATATAACTGGCGTGTTGTCGCTACAAGATGTTGTTGCGGATGTGGTTATCACGTGACTAACATGTGACTAACACATCACGTGACTAGTATAGAAGTTAGCGGAGCCTGAACTAGAAGCTCGAAGCGTCTGCATAAATGTAGTGACTTGTATAATAAGATGTGTGAAATACGATTACCCCAACCGTTACGATCACAATATTATTAAATATATTTACTTTAAATGTTGTATTTGTAAACGTAATTTATCGACTCCTTAATAATAATATATGCATTAGGCGTCTTAACAAAATCATAGTGATAATAAGTAATTTTAATTATTGTTTTGAATAAATATATATAGGGATGATATGGATCTATGATCACCTATAGGAGTGCATTCCATTGTTGAGGTGATACAGTGAGGCCACTTCACTAAAGTAACACCTTTTAATGGAAAAACCCAGAAATTTTAAATATTGGCCGGAAATTGGTTGGTATTTAACCTTTTCTGCAAAACATGGGCCATATATGCAAGTTCATTGTAGTATACAGACTTGTATGTTATCAGAAGTAGCCTATACACAAGTATTAGTTTGAACGGGATTAACATGAGAGATTTCATCACTTAGGTTATCGGCATATGGGAATGAAGAAGTATTATGAAAAGACAGCTGATAAGCTATAAAGTATACTTATTTGTTAAGTTATACATATTAGTGATATTGATCAGTAAAGAAATCCAAGATATCAAACACGAAAACACTATCGAGTAGATCATAGTTTTAGTAGGATACAATGAAAAGTTAATTGTTTTCTAATTGTTCACGAGGATCGAAGTTATGCGAGAGAATTGTGATGAAATATAAGGTGAATACTTAGGAACTTAATTAATGTACGACCTAATGTATTGATTTGTGATTAATATGGTATGGCAGAGAGAAGTGGACAATAACTTACGAAGGAAGTATATATAATAACAAGATACAAATATTGAAAGGGTTTAGGATAAGTTAACAGATATAGAATTGAATGAGAACCATGATTTAAGTTCAGTTATTTACATTCAGGCATTAAAGATTCGTAGTAATGAGGAGCAGAGTCAGTCGGAAAGAATTATGTAGTTGTAGATCACCGGAGTATAGATGATATTGTATAGATGGATAACGGGGGGAATTTGTGGAGAGTGGAATTATATAAATGATAAATAACATGAGTCAAAGTACCGAGCTCTGAGCAATTTTTATTTTTATCCGAATAAGTTAACCTGATCATAATAGGAAATGTTCTATCAGATATACATATGATTTAAACAATTATATTAATTGACCAAATATACCAATATTTCTAAATCGATAACTAATTAGTTGATGATAAAGAGGGTCAACATTAATGGACATATCTAATATGATTAATATTGTGTGTATGTGTGTATGTGTTTGTGTATGTGTATGTGTGTGTGTGCGTGCGTGTATGTATGTGTGTGTATTAGAGTCAAGTGAAGGAGGTAAATAATCTATAATTTATTGAGTGATGTGTAATAGTAGAAGTTTGTTATCTGTCAATCATGTAAAATGTATTGAGTAGCGAAATGTGTGTTGTATAATACATATATACATATTTATATATATATATATATATATATATATATATATATATTTGTATGTGTATGTATATATATATAAATAAAATAGCTGATAATGTATAGATATGCCACGTAGACTAAATGTCCTACACAACTATTCGCTGTCTATCTATTCAGGGGACGGGTAATGCGGTCATGTGTGGCACGAGTGTAATAATGCCGAGTCATCATATATACAGTGATATATGTCCGTTACAACATTCTCAATACTATACGATGTGCACACTGCACACACATATACACACAATACACACACATACTAATAACTATATACACCCCGTAGAGACCTCACAGCGCATGCGTAATGTACGACGTGTAATCTATACCAAACGTGGTACAGGTATCTACAGGTCATATCAAGTAAGTAGCATACCATATATGGGCATATTGTATCGTTACATAATAGTGTTAGTCCGTAGTACTATTCATCTTCGTCGTATGTCGTATTCGTTAAAGGATTGCCGACTCAGCTATCTTCGTTCCAGTCGGATTTCGTCGGCTTTATTCGCCAGTTTATTTGCCACGTATACGAAATACCATCGGTCATTGTATATTACTGTATTGTATGTTTTATGGGAGAAAGTCCTTTGTTATCGAGTGTACCTAGTTATTGTACACATTTATCTCTATTTGCGTTGTGTCTATATAGCATAACACACATATATATATATATATATATATATATATATATATATATATATATATATATATACACAGTTATAATGACATACTATGTAAGCATGTTGGTAATCAAACACTTAATCAATAGCATCACTAATAGGCATCGTGATAGTGATACCAGCCACGTGTACGTGTGTATGTGTGTACGTATGTGTATGTGTGTGGGCAGTGAAAGTCGGTTAACAGTGAGAACATCGATAGTATCGAGTACACAATAAACGACCTTTATTATATGTATATAATACATATATATCTTATAGTGAATATCTTACCAGTAAATTATTCTAATATATATATTCTTATCTATGATGAAGGGTATTAAAGCCTCCTTATATATATGCATACATACGATATATATATATATATATATATATATATATATATATATATTTATATATATATATATATATATATTATTAAATAACTTTACTTATATCAAGTATATAATTATTATAAATATGTTTATTACTATATTATTTTTATATTTATAATTATATAATTATATATGTATATGTGTATCCTATGTAATCATATATATTTATCAACTATCCATATGTTAGCAATTTAATCTTCTATATCTGTATTCAATTTATAATATTGATAACATTAAAATAACAGAAAACAGCGATATGTTCATGTATGAAAATTAACACCCCCAATACACCCCTAAAACACCCTAAGGTGAGAATACTAGTACCTCTATTATAATCTAATACCCCTAGAGCAAAATAGAGTAATTTTTAAGTGTGTAGTTTTAATAAACCATTACTACTATAGAATACGTTGACCTTTATTACGTATTAAATGCTTATTTAATACACATTTCTATTTAAATAATGCAACCTAATCGTATTTATATTTATAAACGTATCTAATAATAATACCATAAAGCCGTGTTGTAATCGTGTCTACCGACCGATAATAGATTTAAATACCTTGAATACCACGTGACCGGTGATAGATCACGTGATACTGTATACCTATCACGTGATACTGTATACTGACCGACGAGTTATTTCTCGCACATAATGGCCCCTATTGTGATCTGTGATATGGAGGTGGTTATTTAACTGGGTCACCGTAAAGCATATAGATATTCATACTATTAAATAGTGGCCTTAATATCAATTTTTACCTATATATATTATACATTAACTATACCTATATTTAACTATACCTATATTTAACTATACATATATTTTACCTTTACCTACTAATCTAGTACATATATTATACCTTTAATTATACATATATTAAAGCTCTATTTTACCTATTCTAGACGTATAATATTTACCTACACTATTTATACAGTTGTATAATGGGTGACAACAACAGGACACGCGCAATTACGTTGTGTTGAAGTCCCTATGTGGTAACAAGCATACAGATATTATAAACTAGAATACAAATCGGAAAACTAACACAAATTATTCTAATAAATATTATTATTATTATTGTTGATCTCCTTGAATATCGAATGTTTAATTTAAAGTAAAGAATATCATACAAATGATGTACAGTAACTTTACAATGTACACTGTACATTGTACATTGTGAGCATTATATATTGTACAGTGTACATTGTACATTATACACTGCAATCATGTTATTTTATATTATTATGCAATATGTTGTCGATTGTCAGTTTAATGAGGTAATTACGTACTATATATAGCATGTTTGTATCATCAGCACTTACGCCATTCACATCCATTTATACATAATCCATTATACATGACATAATGTCATAGAACTGGCTCACTTTTATATATATATATATATATATATATATATATATATTATAATATTATATATACATCATTTCTAAGTAATGATATGTGTTTTATTATAAATCAAAAAACCATTATTATATTTCGTTAAATAACACGAGTCACAATGTACACAATGCATTACAATGTATTGTATTAGTAAAGGTATGTCAATCTGTATTACACATTTTAATACGAAAAAGGATATGAAACCTTTTATTAATATTCACGCGATATAAAACCTTATATACGAATGTATATATGAAGGGATATGTATAACAGTGTGCACATATATACTATTACTATCCTGATATTTAATGTGATAGGTATATAATTCCTATAAATACAATTCGATGTTAACGATACTAGTAATAGGTTACAATGAACACGCGTAGAGACACGTATAGAAATGTTCGTTACATCGGGGAATCGTTGTTAAGTGAGAACTGTGCGTACCTATCGTGAGAATATCCGCGCTTATCACTAATGTATTCGTAGTGTTTCATAGAGCAACGCGTCTTTATATGTAAGCATATCAATGAATGATATCTATTGTACTTATATACTTATATACTATTATATTTATTATATACTGTTGTACTTATGTACTTTACATAAATAACTAGTACGCGAGCAATTCGGACGGATAAAATACAATATAATTGTATAATAAGTAAATAGTAACCATTTAATAGCAATACACTTTCGAGAAAGTATCCTGTATACATGTATACATAATACTGTTATGTATACATGTCATGTAATAGAACTAATTGAAAATCGATAATTACATACGTATTTTAATAGTTTCCTAATATATATATATATATATATATATATATATATATATATATATATATAATAAAATACCATATATGGTCAATAACATCAATTACCGATTGATAACATCGTAACAGTAACGTAAATTCAGTGCTGGGTAATTATTACATATAAGCTATACTTATACTAGCTCTCTGTATACTATATAAGCTATACTTGTACTTGTACTAGCTCTATGTATACTATATATAAATAGCACTTTCTCTTTATATCACACATGTAATCGTATTTGTACACTTTCAGCCCCCGCTTTTATTTCAGCACTCGCTCTTTAAAATCAATTAGTACTGGCAATATTAGCTCTTTATAGTGAAGCCTCACTGCCCAACACTGCATACGGCTAGGTATAGCTAGGACATGTAGTTTAATTACTTCAAGTATGAATACCAATACCTTTATAGCAGGTGTACTTATTGATTATCACAAGATTGCAGTGACAGCCGTGAAACATCTCAGTGATGAGAACAGTATCTAAACCGCACGACAAAAGATCCGCAACAACGAAGCATTACGTAACTTGTTGGTATATACATTGTTTAGTATGTATTACTATTACTAGTATATATATATATATTGATGATATAGTACGGTATGTATACGTATATAGGAAAATGATATTAATCATGGTTAACACCTTCATCATTATAAACCGTTCTTTTAATACATATCATCAATGCATTAATACAAATAAATGTATTTGAAAGATAGATAGAATATATTTATAATAATTAATCATGGCATATAAATACATAGGAACATATCTCACAATATAATGAACTTTTTCTCCGCAAAATGTTGAACTCTAAATGTCTAATTGTCCTGCACTATAGTTCTTTAACTATATATAGTGAAATTTACTACTGTTGTCAGTGACAATTGCAGCATCAATTGTTGAATACATATAGTTAAATATAACTATAGTTGAAACTATTAATTTTAACAACAGGCGATTTATGTATATATATAATTGTAAACAAAATCGTATTCACTTCATGTAGGTAAAAAGGGTTGGCTTATAACTTATATATATATATATATATATATATATATATATTAACCTATATATATATATATATAATTGTAAACAAAATCGTATTCACTTCATGTAGGTAAAAAGGGTTGGCTTATAACTTATATATATATATATTAACCTATATATATATATATATAATTGTAAACAAAATCGTATTCACTTCATGTAGGTAAAAAGGGTTGGCTTATAACTTCCAGATACGGCTATTCTTATAATATTACTCGGGTGTTACTCGGGAATAGAAACCTAACATCATCAGCATACGTATCACTGTATCCAATTATCCAATAGTAATCGTTAATTTTAAATATATATTATTTAATTTATATTTAATAATATAACAAGCGCGTGTGTCCACAAATATATTAATTATCAGTATTAAATTGATTTAATTAATCCCCTAATTCTACATTTATCATGCAATTTCGGAAATATTTATAATTAATAATATTCCCGTGGGTTATAATTAATATAGCTAGAGTTCATCGTAAATAGATACATTGTTACATATGTATTATATCATAATGATGTAATTATGATTACATCATTATAATTACCTATTTAAATAGGTTATAGGTGATTGGCTACTAATCTAGCTGCATTGGATACACGCCATATTAGTGAACCACGCTATACCGTATACCGTTTTGTAAACATTTGAATATACAAGTTTATTGCGATATATGTTGAATATGATTGTGAAATGTAACTACGCATGTAAGGTTACATTTTATAAATTGTAATATATATAGTGTGCACACTGACAATACATTTATTTATAATTTCATATATAATATATATATATATATATATATATATATATAATTGACAGCGTTGATGGAATAATGTTCAGAGATTTATAAAAAAAAGTATATATTTTAGAATAATAACTATTACATGTATATATATATATATATATATATATATATATATTTATAAATAGTATATATATCACTATAAATAACTCTAAGTTTAGTAAACATCACAGTTGCGACCATGAGTGGTATGGTCTCCGAATGACGAATGTTTTATGTGCCGCTGCAGGATGCGTCATCAATTTATGTTGTGTATGATGACAGTGATGTTAGTACTAATGATGCTGATATTGATGATGTTGATGATGATGTTGATGATGATGGTGATGATGGTGATGAAGATGATGTTAATGCATGGTTTATTACCACATAACACATGCTCGTATAGAATACCCTTCACTCGTGTACGGCTTGAACATATAATAAAGCACGTTAAAATATAGATAATAAAAAAGGTGCAATGACAGTAATGAGATAGTATATATACTCTATAGAGCGTAATCTATAGAGCGTAATAAACATAATGAGATGCTTAATAAGCGGATGGGGGGAGGTTAGTAGGATATATGATCAATGGGATGGATCTGCACAGATGTATCGCGAGGTGGCGCGGACTAGCGGAATTATATAGTCTTATATCACCAGCGTCGTACAGTAAGAATCCTCTATAAACTTAAACGTCGAACAATGGTTTCCGTCTCATCTCTGATGCATTCGCTTGGATGGTTAAAGTTCCGGCTAGTTTGCAAGTTCCGTCTCCTTTGCATAACGCATCGAGCCATCTATCGAGCCAGCCCTAATTATCTCGCGAATATTATTACTATACGAACGGATTATCGACCTCGTCGTGTTGGCTTGACTATGATGCTCCACCAACCTATCACTACGACAGTATATGCCGAATCGGCATTTGCTGTCGCAGCTCCTAAATGTTGGAATGCATTGCCAGCTGACATCAGATCAACCGAGTCTGAACCTTTGTTTAAACGTAAAGTATATCATTATTTTATTTCTTTATAACTGCATTATTTAATATTGTTCTTGTTATTGTTCTTATTTTTTATGTTCAAATTATTATTTCCTTCATTATTATTATATTATATGACGCCGATAAACATATGATGTTTAGTAGTCAATAAACTATTTAATAATAATTATTATTATACGGTATTAACGATCAAAGGTAACCCCCATGTATGGTTAACCTTTATATATGTTACAAATATGTAAAACCTACACGCATACATGATGAGTTATAGGTATTAAAGTAATCATTCTTTATTATTTATTTAGTAAATTAAAGTGATTCAGTTTATTCGTTTTGAGGAATTCGTTTACGTAAGCGATTCCTTTAAAACTATGTATAGTCTAGTATACTAATATAAGGTATATATTTTATATATTTATATACCATATTATATATAATACGGTATTATATATAATATATACACCTATATTAAATATAGAAAATAATTCATGAATTAGTAATTATACATTATCAGTATCTCTAAATAATATATATATATATATATATTAAATAATACGTGCTGCTGATATTCATGTCTACCATCCAGGAAATAAAATAAATATTATAAAAATAAATACATGAATAATAATATATATATGTATGATGATGCTAATCTATATAAAATATATAATACATTAATCCAAGCCTTTATATATATATATATATATATATATATATAAATATAATATGATGATATCAATATAAGAATGTAAATATATTATATAAGATATACATATGTATATTTACATATTTAATATATATATTATATATAACGGCGGGTACTTTAGCTAACAATAAGTATTATTGTCATTTATTATATAACATTAGACTAATTAGTTAATTAATTAAATAATATTAATAATTAATTTGTATTACATAATATATAATTAATATATTCTTCATAACTTATCTTATCTCATATCATATAATATCTTCCTAATACATTAGTCCTACTTAGACTCCTATTACTGTACAGAACATATAAACCGGGTTACGTCTGTAGCCATCAGCACACTAGAACATAGAGTTAACATGGTATGCTATACACTTCTCCACTGATGAACTATGGGTAATTAATATGGATACTTCTCATAGTGTGACTATAACTGTTTTCATATATATATATATATATATATATATATATATATTCCGATTTAGGTTATAAAGTGGATATAGTATTATCAAGTTATCGTCCAATATCCCAGTTATCATCCAAATCTAAGACATTATAGCGAGTTGTGTTCATTCAACTGATTCATTACATTACGTCCAATTGTATTGTCTCTATATATATTAAAGTGCTTATCTTCATCATCGTAGTAATGAAACTGCCCTTGCTTTGATCATTAATGATATTATCATATCTCATGATAATAAAGTACAATGCTATCTCTTCATACTTGACTTATCTATAGATAGTACAATAGTACTTATGATACTCTCGATCACAATATTCTTTCCATTAGACTTAATGAAATGTGTATTCACAGTCAAGTCTAAAGTTGGTTTATGTCTTTTGTTTCATCTAGAACATCTTCAGTTAATATTAACTATCGTTGTCTCCTCCTTAAGTTAACATACATGGTGTTCTACAAGGCTATGTTCTTGCATTTATATTGTTCATTATTTATATTCTTCCTACAAAATCAATTTTTCGCAAATATCTTAATATTCACTATCATCTTTATGCCGATGATCTACTGATATATACATAATTTCCTAGTTCTTGTGATTCTGATCTAATTCAAATATCTATGTTTAATTGTATTACAAATTTCACTGAATAGTTTTCTCATAACTCTCGTTCCTTAAATATAACTAATACTGATACTATCATATTCTCTAGACACAGTTATCATCTATCAATCACTCATCCTTTTCTACTATCTCTTCTTACTTCTCAATCTATAACTACCATCGGTTTCACTTGGTTAACCTCTCACCTAGACTACTCTCCACACATTAATAACATGATATGCTCTGAGAATTATTTTCTATATAATATTTAAAATACCTATAGGTATTTAGTCATGGTATATATGCCATGCCTAAATGTGTAATTCACTCGCTAGTATTCAGTAGACTTATTTATTGCTGTTCATTATTATGTAATTTACCTTTTATCTTTTGACACTATTATATCACACATAAACTTGTATATATATATATATGCCCTAATGCTATATATAGAATTATTGTTAATTGATTGATTGATATTTTTAAGAAAATATATGATCCAAAGTACAAAGTTGGAATATTTGTTAACGAAGATATATATGTTAATGAACGACAAAAGAGTCGAAGTTTACAAGGTCACGAGTGATATTTAACTTATCACGTGCTATTATATAATATTCGAATTACACATCACGTGATATCACAATACTATTAATAGAATGTAACGAAACACATATGTCGTACACTGTACATGTATGTCGTATACGCCTAGGTTTAATACATATGTCGCATACATATTTCGTATACGCCTATGTTTAATACGTATGCATATGTATACATACCATATGTGTGGTACTTTAGTAGATTTCATAAACCGTATATTATATAATGATTGGTTTGTCTTATATATATTTATGTTCATACATTTATTTAGGTTGATGGCATCATTTATTGAAAGAATATTATATTAAAATCTCATATTTATTTTTTCATCTTTACTTTTTTATATATAGGCAATAATGGGATATTATTTTATTTCATAATTATTACTAAAGTATATCAATATATAGTTACTTCCTATCTATCTATCTATATATATACCCTAAACCTATAATATGTACATATATATATATATATATTTATAAATATATATTTATATGTACAAACATACTTATTTTATTTTTAATTAATGTTATACAGATAAAGCCGGATACTAAATATTGTATGATTCAGAAAGTGACGTCAGCATTCCTGAATAGACCTTATCACATACATACGTACATACATACATACATACATACATACATACATACATACATACATACATACATACATACATACATACATACATACATACATTTATACATACATACATACATATATACATACATACATTTATACATACATACATACATATATACATACATAACCTTATCACATACACACAAGTCACGTGCATTATAACTATCGACCTGTATAGCGAATAGATTCAATGCAGAGCTGCTTACTAAGCACGTTTCGAGGTCGCGATGTATCCTACCGGTACAGCGATTACCACGTGACTACGTATAGATTCTCAAATCACGTGTCCGCGGTGAGTCACGTGCGGTATCGATGAGTCACGTTCGCTATGAGTCACTCGCACGCGCTACTATTAATCATAATCACGCGCGAACCCGCACACGCATACACACACGCATACACATACACACGTACACGCGTACACATAGTCGATCGCACTGACGCTCACAAACTAGTAATAAATATAACAATATATTGTTATAGGACAACAATCACCTGTAGGTAATTGTTTTCCTAGCGCCCTTAATAACGTCGTGTTGCGTAACAGAATATAATTAATTTGACGGATTATGAGGTTACGATAGGTCACGTGACGATATATCACCGTAGATATGTACACGTGTGTAACACACGGTGTGTTTAGTTGTATGTTATGTCAACATCAATATACATAAATATATATATATATACTAGATATATCTAGTTTATTATATTAAACACTCAGTTTGACCTATTTATCAAATCCAATGCCGCTCTGAATAGAATATTATATAGGCCGCCATACATTATATAAGTTCGGGTTACATTATTTCGAACATATTATAATATACCTATTTCTATATATACTGCCTTTGTGGCCCAGTTGGCTTAGGCGTCAGACATAGCAGAAGTAGTACATGGGTTAACTCGCGTTGAATTATAGCCCCGTTCGGACCATTACAATATTTTAATATATATATATATAATATTTTAAACCGATATAGGTTTTAATACAATATTCAGAAGTGATCTTATATAATTATGTAAAAATTAATAATCGGCTCTCATTAAAAAAATGGATGCCTTAATATGAGAACTGCTTCGAAGGGACATTAGAGCCATATATGGTTATAAGTGAAAACGTCATCTAAGTTCCTTGATGGAAGGACTCCACCGAAAATAAAAAATAATAAAATAATGATAATATATATATATATATAATGTATATAGTAATTAAAATATATGTTAATATAAAGCCTGGCAAGCATTAAATAGCATGAATGAATGTAATCATGAAATAAAATCTAAGTACTCGTCTTAAAATAAATTATTCAGAGCTGCAGTCAAATCCGTGCTTTTTTTTTACAGTTCTGTTACCTGGACTCTAACAACCTCGCTAGAGAAAAAGATTAATGGAACATACACACGCATGCTCCGAGCTGTAACAAATAAATCCTGGCGAGATCATCTAATAAATAAGAAATTATATGGCGATATTCAAAAAATTAGAAAATCAATATGTATGCAAAGTCTGAGGTTCGCCGGTCACTGTTGGAGAAGCGCAGATGAAGTAGCGAGCGACATGATACTCTGGCAACCACAGCATGGTAAACATTCGCATGGATGCCCAGCGAAGGACGTACATAGATCAACTGCGGGATGATACCGATCTGCTAATGATAGACGAAATAAAGACGGCGATGAATGATAGAGAAGAATGGAAGAAGTATGTCATGGACTACCAAGCAATCTAGACCTGGTAAGATATGTAAGGTAAGTATATAGTAATATACATATAATAATTCCAAATAGTTTTCTGAGGTTTTCCAAATAATTCTTCTCAAAATATTTGGTAATACAGAGAAGGTCCGGATAAATTGACGATTTCCATATAATACTATCGAATTATACAGGTATATGATATATGATATACGATATAAGATATACGATATAATGAATACATAGAATGTATTATTATTACAACGTGTGTGCCAATTGACGCATGCATCTTAAGAATACATGCTGATAAACATATGTATAATTATAGTTGTATCTATATATAGCTCGATATCATAATATATCAGACTATATTTAAATATATAATTGTATCCGCTATTTTTATTGTATTTAATATATATATATATATATATATATATACGTGGTTTCAATAAATAAATATTATATATCATAAAATATCGCAATGTAATATAAAAGCGTTATTTAACGGAGATGTATAAACATTAATGCGCATTCATTAACGCGCTTACGAGTCATACTTATCAACCCTGTCATACTTATCAACCCTGTGTTACGTGTATGTAGTATACGGGTCATTACGTAATAATATACTATATAAAGCAATGTATTTAATATAGCAGGTACAGTGTACCTGGTACACTCTGTTAAGAGCTTGGGAAGGCTTACCGATACGGTGGTCATACATTATTTTTAAATAATTTATTATGTTATAGCTTTGGAAATAATGTTTAACATTAATATTACTGATATCATAGTAAGAAATTGATCATAAATCAAAAGAAATGTAATACAAATATTGGTGTTCCAGAATGAATAATATTAATACCAATATTTTTTATAATATTTATATATAAGATTAGTTATTTTATAGGAATACTTCAAAATTACAATTAGCATTATTTAGATATGAAATTTTAAATTTCAAGCAGAAAGATTAATTGAGTTTAGAAAATAAATTATAAATAAATATAAACAATTTGAAATTATTATTAGATAGTAATAGATAAATATAAATATAACATATATATTGAATTAAAATATTATAAAAATGTAAATGTACTTAAACAATATTACTTATTACACATTAAATTCAAAACACGTATACATAATAACATTACAATTTAAAAAATAACATATTTATAAAATATTATTAAATAACATATTAAATAGGATATTAAAAGTAATATATAATGTTATCTAACAACTAATATCGTGTTTAATTATCGGAAATAACAAATATAAAAATTGCACTATTAAACGTCGTATTTTAAAAATTCAAAAAGAAGAATAATAATAAATATATATATATATATATGTAAAAATATAATGAATATTATTACAGATTTAAAGATAGAATAGAAGATATGTATGGTAACACTCCAGTCGATAACTGTATTACCACAAAGGTTACATTTAGCATCGCAACTGATGTCATATGTATGATATAATAACATATGTCAATGATATATGTCAATGACATATTTCAATGACATATTTCAATGACATATTTGCCTTCACATAATCACGCTAGGAAATACCTATGTACGCGATGGACTCCAATCATAACAATTATCGTTAGAAATTTATATTTTGAATAATTAATCATGGTTGTTTATTATTTCTGGTGTAGTATTTATAACCCTTTTACAACCTTTTATAACCATTTTATAACCCCCGTTATAAGAGGATCTAAATAGTATACCAGTTGGGAAATATTCCTGATTTTAATCAGAACATAATACAAAATTTAAATTAATATGTTTTTTTATTATATTATAAAAAAAAATATTATTAGATCTCGACTTTAAATTATTATTTATTATATTACAGTTTTTAGATTTTAATTTATAAAACGTCGTAGTTTCTATTTTAACCTTTATTATAACCTTCGTTATAATCAAGTATAATATGAATTAATGCAATTGTATAGATTAATATATATATATATATATATTCATATATATATATATTCATATATATATATATATATATTCATATATATATATATATATATATATATATATATTTTTTACACAATATTACTTATGAAATAAAAATATATAATATTTCTCTTAACAAAACAACAGTACAACAGTATAGGTATAGTACTAATACAGGTATATACTATTTATTATTATTATTATTGTGCATTCATTATTCATTAGCAGAATGTTTTCATCGTATTGTATATAGGATTCCTGTTAATAAAAATTGCACTCTTTCAGTATTTACCTATATATATATATATATATATATATATATATATATATATTATTCATATTAATAAATTATCAATTCTACATATATATATATATATATATATATATATATATATATATATATATATATATATATATATATATATATATATATATGTATATATATATATATTAAATGTACTTGTTTATACTCAATAAGAATCGCAAACATAGCATATTTTATGATGTATACGTATATAAATATATATATATATATATATATATATATATATATATGTATATATATAAATTCATATATGCATATATGGCAATTACAATCTATATTTCATATCAGATAAATAATATTGTGATACAATGTATTGTGTAAAAAACTGAGTTTGCAATTTTTTTCTTACTCCTGTAGAGCAATAAATCTACTTTTTCATTCGATTAAAATTCTATAAACTCGACAAAGTTAATTACTATTTCAATACGTTATATACCATTATATAATATACACTATATTATATACTATACTAATTATAATATATAACGTTTCTAGATAAGTAGATGATATCAATTTTAAAATCCTATTTAATATGTTATTTAATAAAATAATATAATATGTATTTTTTTTAAATGTGTATGTTAATTATTTATACATATTTTAATTTAATGTGTAATAAGTAATATTTAAGCATATTTCAATGTTTATAATATTATAATTTGTGTCTTATTTATATTTATGTTTTATTATCTGACTATAATTTCAAATTGTTTACATAGAGTTCTAATTTATTTTTTAAACAAATAATCTTTCAGCTTGTAAATTTAAGTTGCATCTTACTAATACTAATTGTAATTAGAATTATTTTCTATAGATTAATTAATCTTACACTAAAGTGATACTTTTCGGAGAGACGAATAGATAGCATAGATATTATAATAGCTAAATATTTAACTAAATGTTTTACAATTATAAGCAACTATGTAAGCTAACTCTGTAAGCTAACTCTACTTTGAAGCTGTGGATGGTTAAGGCTTCACAAATTACATTTATAATATAATAATTGAACATTGTTGTTGTATATTGATCGCTGAATAAGTTATTTAAAATTAATTTAGTAACACTAATAATATTCACGATTAATACATTTAATATATAATAATTTTAAAATACTTGTTTTCATATATTAACCATTGTTTACAGGCGAAACCTTCGTTTGTAATTGTTATTAAAATAAATATTTTATTAAAATATTAAAAAAAGTAGTTTATTGTCTATAAAATTATGTAGTATAGTTAGTTCTATACGACGCAGTATAACTATCTATAAGTACTCACCTTTGCATTATACACGTAAGCACGACAACAAATTGTTGTGAAATATTTATATAATTTCAATAATGTTATCGAATTAGCTAATAAACCAACATGATTATAATCTCATTCTATTTATGTATTTAGGTATTACTATAGTAATTACCAGTAATCACTAGTATATTATGTAATTACTAGTTATAGTATTGTTATTTCAATTTATATATATATATATATATATATTTATTTATTTATTTATTTATTTATTTATTTATTTAAATCAGACATGAAATACAGAGGTCCATAGAATATAAACGAAAATTAAAAAGAATAAACTAAAAAAAAAAACAATTAATCTAAGAAACGAAATTTAAAATACTATACAAACAATGAGTTATACCACATGGTAAACAGTGGCGATGGGAACACAATATTATATTCATATAATTGAACAATTAGTGAATTACACGATAATTGTATTCGTTTATATAGCGAATAATATGACTTGCGTAATTTAACAGTTAAATTACTAACATAATCGTTAAAAAACATTAAAGAGGCACTATTTCTACGTCTGTAGTTCATAACAATACGATAACATTATTATAAGCTTTATTAAGTTTAGCCATGCAATATCTATTTGGTATCCATATGCTACTAAGGTATATATTAGAAACAAATGTTTTAAATAGAATAATTTTTGTATCCTTAGAGCAATGATTAAAGTTATATGATATTGCATAGCTTTGTTTATATAACTGTTTAATATTACTATATATATATCAATATCATCAGATAAGTCCTCTGAAATCCAATGTCCAAGATATCTATATGATTTGACAACTTTTAGAAGTTTATTATCTATATATAATTTCACAGGTTTATGATATGATTTATCAAAATAAATTGGTAAAATAACCGATTTATCAATATTAAACGTTATGTGGTTATGGCTAGCAAACTCTTCACAACAACTTATCAACAACTGCAAACCCCTTAGTGATGGTGAAAATAATGCTATATCATCTGCATAACATAGATTATTTATGATATTTCCATTTAAGCAATAACCTGAATGTATTTCATTTAATTTCGTAATCATAGGATTAGTATATAAATTAAATAACAATGGTATGAGAATGCCACCTTGGCGAACACCCCTTGTAACAGGAAAGCTGATGAATTATTACACCATTTAATATATAATCGTTGGTTTCTATACCAGTAATTTAAAAAATTAATTATGTATAAAGGAATATTATTATCTTTTAATCTTTGAAATAAAATGTTATGATTAATTTTATCAAAAGCTTTGGAAGCATCTAAAAATGCTACGAACATATTAGTGTTATTATTATTATAATCTGTTAAATATTGCTTAAGGGCAAACACATACATTTCAGTACCAAGATCTATGGAATACACAATCTACGGAATACACAAATTAAATTAAATGTTAAAATTACATAATATATATAATAATAATATATATATATATATATATATATATATATATATATATATATATATATATATATATATATATATATATATATATATACTAAACATTAGTATTAGTGATAATGTTCTAATTATATTTGTTAAAACTTATTTATTTTATAACAAAATGTAACTAAAACTTCAGAACTTATATTACTTAAATATTTTTTAGAATTTAATAACTATTGATCAATATTTAAACAAATGTATTCTTATATAGTAACCTAATAAGGACACTTTAATAATAAATGTCTTACATTTAATGACTCAATATTTGTATTCACAAATTACAATATAGGTATTACAAACTTATATATATATATATATATTATTATTATATATATTATGTAATTTTAACATTTAATTTAATTTGTGTATTCCATAGATAACGGGGTGTCTGTATTCGGTACCCATGTACGAATACGGACATCCTGTGTTATAATACGAATACCCTATATAACACTAGGATAAACTATATATTATTGATTAATCAATCAGCTACATTAAAATTACATTATGTATGCTTAATTTTATGAATACAATTAAATTATTAATTAATTTATTTATTTTTATTATTTTATTAATAATCACAAGTGAATTTATTATCCAAATAATAATTATAAAACAAATTAATAACATAGTATAAACTTTATTCCAATTAATATATTTACAATAGTAAATAGATTATATTAGATTATGAAATAATTATGCAGTTGCGAAATATTAATTGGAATAAATATATACTAATTATTAATATTTTAATATATTAATTGTTAATATTTTAATTTAATAATTATAAATAATTAAATTTATGAATTAATAATATTTTGTTGGGTGTCCGACGGACACTGTCCGTATTAATGCAGCAAGTGAATGTATCATCAAATTTAGAAATGATATGTATTTAATGTTTAGAATGATTTAGTTATTAATAATGTAGTGTTAATACTATATTATGTTATATATTAATACATTTGTATATACTTGAAATGTTTTTTGGTTGACATTTTTTCATAAATTTTAAAACGTACTAAAAAAATCAATTTATAGGATATATCAGACTTATATTAAATAATAAAAAAAATAAAAAATAATTATTTAATATTAATTAAGCTATTTATATAATTATGAATATTGTATTCATTAAAAAATTGTAGGATTTGTATTTTCTGAGATATCGAGATTGTCCGTATTCGATTACTGTCCGTATTAGGTTACTTTCCCTTACCAAATATATAGCTAATATGATTATATTTTATAATGTATTGAAGTGTATAGATAAATGTATGCTTCAAAAAGCAGGAAAACATATACAAATAATTTATATGATTTTTATGATTTTTTTTAAACACCATATATTTGTACTTTTTTGATGACAATTTATATTATATAATATATATATATATATATATATATATATATATATATATATATATATGACAATATGAACGAATGACAGGGGGATCAGATTATTGGAATGTATATGTTATAATGACATGATTTTGGCAAATACTCTAGGAATACACAAATCCTCAAGAATAGCAACATGGCACTCTCCAGGTGGTAAAACTCATAACCAGATAGATTATATCCTCATGAAGAGACGATTTAAATCTGGTATCAATGTGGCTAAAACTAGAGTATATAACAAAGCTGATATAGGAAGTGATCATGACCTTGTGATGATATCCTTCAAACAAAAATTCAAATCTCAAAGAAAACAAAAGAGCATTCGTAAAAACTATAACATTGAACAACTAAGTAATAATTCTTCAATTCTTGCTCAATACAGAGACACTATAGAAAATGAAATTAAAAATAAGTTAATGCACAACACAATCAATTCCGATGAAACAACTGATATTCTTAACAAAATAATAAGCGAAACTGCAACAAAAGTAATTGGATTTAAAAGGAAAAAGACAAAACCATGGATAACAGAAGATATTCTGGAACTTTGTGATAAACGTAGATCATTGAAATCTCAAAAAAGTAATCACTTACAAGAATATAATTCACTGAATAAGAGGATAAGAAAGAACATGAAACAAGCCAAAGAAAATTGGTTAAATAACGAATGTAAAGATATAGACAATTCATTTGCAAGTAACATATCTAAAAAAGCATATTCAATTATAAAAGCTCTGACAAAGAAGAAATCAGAAACGATCAACACAATATTAAGCAAAGATGGTAAAGTTTTGAGTGAAGATACACATATTATTAAAAGATGGACTGAATACTGCCAAGAATTATATAATTATGAATCCAGAGGAGACAAAAATGTTTTGCAAACGATAGATGAACAACACGAAGAAGAGAGAGATGATAGTATTTTAAGAGATGAAGTAGTTAATGCTATATATTCACTAAAACATGGAAAAGCTGCTGGTGTAGACAATATACCAGCAGAACTAATAACATATGCAGGTGAAGGAATGACAGACATACTCCACAAGATATGTTCCAATATATGGGAAACTGGTATATGGCCAGAAATATGGACAAAATCGTTAATTATAACTCTACCGAAAAAAGGTAATCTTAAACATTATTCTAACTACAGAACGATAAGTTTGATAAGCCACGCAAGCAAAGTGATGTTGAAAATCATTAAGAATCGTTTACAACCACAAGCGGACCGTATTATTGCGGAAGAACAGGCTGGATTCATGAAAGATAGATCTACGATAGAACAAATATTCAACCTAAGAATACTATGCGAGAAACATAACCTACAACAACAAAATATCTATATATTTATTGATTTCCGAAAAGCATTTGATAGAGTGTGGCAAAATGCACTATGGTCCTCAATGAAGAAATATAATATCGATACAAAGTTAATTAATTTAATACAAAGTTTATATGAAAAGGCAAGCAGTGCAGTAATACATAAAGGAATATGTGGCGATTGGTTTCCAACGAAAACCGGAGTAAGACAAGGATGTCTTCTCTCATCTACCTTATTTAATATATTCCTAGAAGATATAATGAACGACGCGCTAAGCAATCATACTGGTTCAATAAAGATAAATGGCCGAAATATAACAAATCTCCGCTTTGCTGATGATATAGATGGTTTAGCTGGCTCGGAAGAAGAACTAATAAATTTAACTGAGTGTCTTTTTAAATCAGCAAATAGATTTGGAATGGAAATAAATCCTTCTAAAACTAAGCTTATGTTAAACGACGACAATTGTCAACCAAACATTGATATTCATGGCGAAATAATTGAGACCGTAAAAAGCTTCAAATATCTAGGATCAATTATAAACGAAAATGGATCAAGAAAAGAAATCCTGTCAAGAGAGACACAAGCAAGTCAAGCATATAGCAATCTAAAGATAATATGGAATGATAAAGACATACGTCTAAAGTACAAGTTAAAACTCATGGACTCTCTTGTCAACTCGATATTCCTGTATGCATGTGAAACATGGACTCTAACTGCTGAACTCGAGAAAAGAATACTAGCATTCGAAATGAAGAACATCAGAAAATTACTCGGTATAACATACCTTGATAGAGTTACTAATCAAGAAATAATAGACCGAATATCATCATCATTAACAAGTCCCTTCACCGATATCCTCACAACAGTTAACAGGAGAAAACTGAAATGGTATGGACACGTGACCAGAGGCGATGGACTTGCCAAGATAATCCTTCAGGGTAATGTCGAAGGTAAAAGATCCCGTGGACGTCCAAAAAAACAATGGATAGATAATATAAAAGAATGGACCGGAAAAGGCTTCAATGAACTAAATGAAATTGTATATGACCGGAAGAAGTGGAGAAAATTGTGTTTCAACGTGACACGCCCCCACGGCTCAACAGGCTAAGGGACCAAGGTAACAAGGTAATATATATATATATATATATATATATATATATATATAGATATATATTAAATACAATATTAGTATATACATAATACTAAATTAATGATACATAAGTATTATTTTTAATATAATATCCTTATATCAATTATTTAGATACATTTACGTTACAAAATAGGCACAAAAAGTAGATTTTATTATGTTTTTTTACGGACACTCTCGGTATCTCAGAAACCATAAATCCTATAAAAAAATGTGTAATGAATAAAATATTCATAATTATATATATAGTCTAAAAAAAGTATTTTTTATTTTTTAATTATTCAAAATAGTGCTGATTTATCCAATAATTTGATTTTGTTATTACGTTTTTAAATTTTTGAAAAAATGTCTACTTAAAACCTTCTCAAGAATATACAAATGTATTGATATAAAACAATAATATATTATTAAAAACTAAATAATTTATATGCATATGTATAGGTCATATCAGTCCCTATTACGGAAACTCTAGATTTCTTAATACGGACACCCTACAACCAATCAGTGCACAGCGTATGAACTATTCTGATTTCCATAAACATCGCGTGCGTTATAATATTAATACCACTAATAAAGCTACATCTAAAAATGTTATTATTTAGATACTTAAATTGTATTATTATTTAATAAAATAATAAAAATTAATAAATTATTAACTAATTAAATTACATTAAACTAAGTATATAATTAATTATAAATAATGTAATTTATCTGATTGGTTCATCAATAATATATAGTTTATCTAGTGGTATATAGGGTGTCCGTATTATAACACATGATGTTCGTATTCGGACACGGGTACCGAATACTGACACCCCCGTTATCTATGGAATTAAAAGATTAAATACAATTTAAGAATCACAATAATATCTATAATCATATAATATTAATATATTGTAATTGTTGAATAAAAATAATGTGTCATTAAATGTTAAGACCATTTATTGTTAAAGTGTCCGTATTAGGTTACTTTCCCCTAGAAGATACACTATAAGTGTATACCTATAACATTATTGAACGTCAAAATTACACATTATCACACACGGTAATGGTATTATTATTATTATTATATTTTATGTCGATATATGCATATTAATTGTTCATTATTATATATATATATATATATATATATACTTACTATTTGGATATTATGGAACGGAGCCGATACTTTCTGATAATGGAGTTTTAGATACATTCTATGAATCATGCATGAATAATGGATGATTTTGAACATATAGAGCTATTAGCTTACACCTATATTGAAAAATTGGTGTATAAAAAGGAATATATATTATTATTATATTTATATAGATTAATTTATGATAATTTCATATATTATTGTCTTTATAATAACTGATAACGAATAGCTAATATAATTAATAATAGATCAGTTAATATGTGATATTTATTAGATAATGATATAATAAAATCTATATTTGTTTCATCTTTTAAAAATAAAATAAACAAAATCTGGTTTGACTTATGGTTTTATATCTTTATTATTGCATTATTTCTTCGGTTTTTTCTTTGTGGGATATTTGGGTTTTTATATATATTTTTCAAATAAACTATAATATATAATTAATAATTAACTCTTATTATAGATTTTAAAATGATAAGTATTAAATTATTGTTGTTTCTTCTGTATTATATTAAGTTTTATTTACATATATACATAAGTTTCAAATGTATTATATTATTAAAATATAAAATTAATAATTAACTATTATTACATATTTTGGGTGTGTGATAAGTATTACACTGTTTGTTTTGTATTATTATTGGTTATCTGATTTTCAACATGATTTTTTATAATATATTTATTTCTATTTTTCGTTTATTTTTACTATATAATTTATTTGTTAATTTCGTATTATTTATAAATTATTTTGTGTTTATTTTAATAAGATATGTTATCGTTAGCAAATATTTATACTTTATACTTTCGATTATATATGTCGACTATATATTTTCTTAAATAAATTATTAATCAATAAAATAATAACTAATAACGCAATAATGTGTTGATTGGCACACGCTACAGCGACTATAGTTTTAAAGTATTGCGAACTTTTAGTGCCCCTGTAGGCTATGTCATCATAGGCTGTACCCCTGTAGGCTATGTCATCATAGGCTGTACCCCTGTAGGTTATGTCATCATAGGCTGTACCCCTGTAGGCTATGTCATCATAGGCTGTACCCCTGTAGGTTATGTCATCATAGGCTGTACCCCTGTAGGTTATGTCATCATAGGCTGTACCCCTGTAGGTTATGTCATCATAGGCTGTACCCCTGTAGGCTATGTCATCATAGGCTGTACCCCTGTAGGTTATGTCATCATAGGCTGTACCCCTGTAGGTTATGTCATCATAGGCTGTACCCCTGTAGGTTATGTCATCATAGGCTGTACCCCTGTAGGTTATGTCATCATAGGCTGTACCCCTGTAGGTTATGTCATCATAGGCTGTACCCCTGTAGGTTATGTCATCATAGGCTGTACCCCTGTAGGTTATGTCATCATAGGCTGTACCCCTGTAGGTTATGTCATCATAGGCTGTACCCCTGTAGGCTATGTCATCATAGGCTGTACCCCTGTAGGTTATTTCATCATAGGCTGTACCCCTGTAGGTTATGTCATCATAGGCTGTACCCCTATGTCATCAATATGTTGACCAGTACTATATAGTTATCATATACTTTATATAGGCAATTTATAAATTTAAATATTCGAATATGATCATATTAAATTATACTTTCTATTATTGCTTTAATTCCATTAATTTATTAATGTAATTTAAGCCAAATAATTTTAGATTTATTTCATTATTTCATAATAATTTCATTAGTAATTCACAATATATGTGGAATATATTCTTAAATATTAAATTTATGAATACAATTATTAAAATAAAAATTACTTAAGTTAATTAACTTTAATATAAATATTATAATCTAGATTCTATAGATATATAGATTATACTAGCTATACATATATAGCTATTAAGCGTACTATTTGATATATAACCCGATCCATAATTAGATATTAACTATAGCTACGCCAGAATTATATAATTGATAACCTATAGGTATAAGTATACTTGCAGACACATATAGGTGAAACAGACACCTATTGTGAAACCTTTCATATAATTAGATTACACATGTACAACATCTCAGTAATGTAATCGATAATATAGGCCTATATATCTATATAGGAAATACTATAATATATAATATATATATATATATATATATATATATATATATATATATGTATAATTCAGAATTTGGTATAAGAATCCGGATAGATATTGAAGCAAAGCTTATGATCATCCGTTAAAAATAAATGATGAGTAATAGTATAGTAATAAAAAGAAATTAACTAACGAAAGTATTTAAATTGTAATGGTAAAATATAAGTATATACTATATAATATTATAAAACTTTAAAAAAAAATATAAAAAAAAACAATTTGTTATTAATAAATTTAAATGTGTAACAAACACTTAGGGACGGGTAAGATATTATAAATTATTCAAGTCTTAAAGTACATAAGATGAGCATGACTCAATAAAAATACACTACAGTCATAGCTAGATTTACCACAATAATAACATATTTTCAATGCAATAATACCCATGCAAACTAAAAAAAATCGAGTTATATCCATTAAGTCAAACCCTCTCATCGATTGAATACAAGACTGAACAATGTTCATATCATTAATCCAAATTTAAAATCGATAAATTATTTAGAAGCAAAATATTAAATTTAAATAACCACATTAAGTATATGATGTATTAAAGTAATTAAAGTATAATATCATGACATTTATGTAATTTATTAATGTATACATTTTACTGAGTATACTCATAATTTCATATTTAAATTTCATCATTATTAAATAACATATAAAAATAGTACTTGATTGAAATAATAATATAAGATAATATAAATATAAAAATATAATATAAATATAAAAATATAAAAATAGTCAATAAAATAAGAAATGGTGATAAATAAAACAATATAAAAAATATTAGTAAAACTTTAAAAACATTTTGTTGACGTCTTCTTTAAAAGTGATAATATTTTTTTTAATATTTATCTTATTATAATAACAATTGTTGAAATTAATTTTATAATTTTGGGCCAATAATTGACATACAAAACGATTTTCTATCAATTCTAATTTTAAACACTTTGTGTATGTTATTAGTAAGAGTATTTTTTACTTGCTTTAAACATAACAATTAACGTTTTTAATTTAACAATATCATTAAATTGTATTATGTATTTGTTTTAAAGATAATAAAACTAGGAACACCTTTGGAAAATAGTTTAATTACTCGATTTTCGAGTTTTGATATTGGCTTAATATTACTTTCGAAAGTATTACTCTATAAGCAATAATCAAGATGACATTTAAAAATGTTGTAATTAGGGTAAAGTAACCGAATACGGAAACTCTCGGTATCTCAGAAACAATAAATCCAACAACAAATGTTTAATGAATAGAATATTCTTAATTATATAGTTATTCTACAAAGTATTTTTTATTCTTTAATTATTCAAAATATTGCTGATATATCTAATAAACTGATTTTTTTATTACGTTTTTAAATTTAAGAAAAAAAATGTCAACTTAAAACCTTCTCAAGAATATGCAAATGTATCGATATAAAATATAATACTATATTATTAAAAAATAAAGTATTCTAAAAATTATATATATAATTTCTATATTTTGTATCAAATATTCATTAAGTTATAAGCATATATCTATAGGTCATATAAGTCCCTAATACGGACATTCTAGATGTCGTAATACGGACGTCCTATAACCAATCAGCGCGCAGTATATGAATAATTCTGATTTTCAGAAAAATCGCGTGAGTTATAATATTAATACCACCAATAAAGCTAAATCTAAATGTTTTATTATTTATATACTTAAAGTGTAATATTAATTAAAAAATAATAAAAATAAATAAATTATTAACTAATTAAATATAATAAATTATTCATAAAATTAATTATAAATAATGTAATTGTAATTTGTCTGATTGATTCATCAATAATATATGGTTTATCTAGTGGTATATAGGATGTCCGTATTATAACACAGTGTATCCGTATTCGGACATGGGTACCGAATACGGACACCCCCGTTATCTATGGAATTAAAAGATTAAATAAAATTTTAAAATCACAATAATATCTATAATCATATAATATTACTATATTGTAATTTTTGAATACAAATAATGAGTCATAAAATGTTAAGACAATTTATTGTTAAAGTGTCTGTATTAGATTACTTTCCCCTAACTAAAATTATACTTTTTTCGTTTAATTTATACTTGATTTTATTTAATATGGCAATAGATTTTGATAATTTTCTTAATATATATATATATTTCCTATAGGAAATATGTATTTTCCAATTTAATTTATCATCGATAAATAAACCTAAACATTTGATATTACTATTAAATTCTATAGAAATATTATTAATTATAATATTTAATCTAATAGGTGAAAGCGAATTTTTTAAATTAAATAGAATTTCTGTAGATTTTTGTATATTTTATACAATTTATTTATATATACCCATTCATATAATATATCTAGTTATTCTTGGATAATATGTTCAATATCTATAATATTGTCATTGTGAAAATAATATTTGTATCTTCAGCAACAAATATTATCTTAACCTTATTAGAAATATTTGATATGTCATTAATATAAAATTAAAATAATAGTGGTCCCAAAACCGATTCTTGTGGAACACCACAATTAATATCTAGAAATGTATTGATTGATTTAATGTTTATTTAGACACTTAAATAAATCATTAATGATTTCTCAAAATGTTATATATAGAATACAAATAATAAAAGTAGGTAAACAATAAATACCATTAATAATAATAAAATAAAATAGAATAATCCGTACGGAAATTAATAAATAAAATAATAATGACAAACAATATTAGTATTTCAGGTTCCCACCAGAGATCTATTTTTGTATATATTTCATGAATGTTGTATGCGATTTGATGGATCTAATATAGGGTAGGAGTGAATTCCATAGCTTAGGACCAATATAACTCAGTGCCTGAGTATTCATTTTTGAGGGACGGAGAATAGGGATAGATAGAAGATGAGATGCATGGTTTCTAAGTGATGAAAGGGAAGATCTTTCTACTAGAGAAGCAGAAATATAGGAGGGGCAATTTGAAGAGTATATTGAGGAATGAACAATAGATAATATGCGATAAGCAGAGCGTTTGTTAAATGTGAACCATGGAGGTAAGTGTTGGTATGAGGAAGTAGAGGAATGATCTATAAATCGTAGGTTATATGTTGTACGGATTGATGAACGAATAACTCGATTTAGGGGGGAGATAGAGGATAATGGAAGACTGATAAGGATTGAGGAACAGTAACCTATACGTGAAGGACAATGGAATTAACTAAAGTTTTATTAAGAGATACAGTAATTGATATTCTAATTTTTATAATTCTAAATAGATGGTAATTTGCAGATTTAGTGATGGCAGTAATATGAGGAATGAAGGAAAGAGTATAATCAAAAAGTAGACCTAAGTTGGATACAGTAGGAGAAGGAGATATTACAATATTATCAATAATAAAAGGAGGGAAGTAAGTTGATGATGTAGAAAGATTCAACAATGTAGTTTATGAGGTATTAAGGAGAATATTATTAGAAATAAGCCATTCTTTAATGTCATTAGCACAATTAGAGAGTTGATTATTGAGACCTGGTGATGAATTAGTTGGAAGAAACATATATCGTTGTATGTCATCTGCATATAGATGGTAATATATATTTGGATATTTATATATTATGGATGGTAGTGGATATAAATAAATAGAGAAAAGTGAAGGACCGTGTCCTGATCCCTGCGGAACACCATATTTCATAGGAGAAGGGGAAGAAAAATAATTATATATTTTTACACTGCTACTACGGTCAGATAGATATAAAGTAAACCATGATAGGGCAAGGTCTCTAACTCCAAGCAGGTATATACGGGACAGTAGAATTTTGTGTTCAAGCGTATCGAAAGCACTGGATATATCCAGCATTACTGGTTGACAGCAATTGTTAGTATTAAGGGTAGAAGTGATGACATCAATTACGTTTAGTAGTGCTGTTTCTGTGGAATGTCCTCGGCGAAAACCACTTTGTTGAGGAATATGGAGATTATTGGCGGTTAAATAGGATATTAGTTGACGAGAGACAACTCTTTTCAAAATATTACTCACCAAAGGTAGCTGAGAAATTGGGTGATAATTGAGAAGTGATTCAGGATCGAGTGAAGGTTTTTTAAGAAATGGAGTAATTATTGCTTGTTTAAAAATATAAGGGACAGTACCGGAATTTAGGGAATATGAGATGATGTTACAGATAGTTAAACATAGATAATCGGAGTAAAGTTTAAAAATATATAGTGGAACAGGATCGGAGGTAGATATCGAAGAGGATGCATTTAGTAGTTTAGATATGAGAGATATATGTGGCGGACGAAAAAAACTTAAGAAACCATATATAGGTGGGGTAACTATGATTGAAGGATAGTTGGCAGTAGGATTATGGTTCTTGATCTTTATTATGATGGATTCAATCTTATTAGAAAATGTTTTGGAGAAAGTCAGCTTAATTGTAATGGAGAAATGTTAGTTATAGATGGTAGTAATGCTGGTTTTGGGGGAGATAATAACTTATTAGCCAGTCTGAAAATTCGTCGGTTATCAGAAGCAAGACCGTTTATAACCTGTGTATAATAGCTAGATTTGGCATAGGAAATTACTAACTTGTAGATCTTACGTTGCTCAATGAATGAAGCTCTAGAAGATGAAGATTTGTATGGATCAAGATATGTTTGATCAAGGATATGTATATTCTTTCAGATTTACGAAGTGGTCGTTTCAAGGACATGAGGTGGGAAGTAAACCATGGGGTATCAGGATGTAAAGTTACTGATATGGTTTTTGAAGGTGCATGTTTATCGAGCAGATGGGATAGTATGGAAATTAATATAACTGGAGAATAACAGTAGTCACCTAAAGCAGAATGTAAGTCAGCTAAGAATATCATGGAATTAATATTCTTAATGGGTCTGTATGTAATACGTGTTTTCTGATTAGAAGTGATAGTAAAGTTAATTTTGAGTGAGATTAGGAAGTGATCAGAAAGTAGCCTAGAAATAGTACTCACCATGAGTTCAGAATGGAGAGAACTGGAGAATACAAGATCAATAATTTTACCTGAGTTTAATAATATTATAATATTATATGAGTTGGGAAATTTACATGTTGTGATAGGGATAATGAATTTGTTAAATTAGTGAACATAATATGTGGATTTGAGGTAGAATTAAAATGATAGTTGAAATCACCAAGTATAATAGGGTGGTATGTTGGTGAACTTATGAGATCAGTAGCAAGATCATTAAACTCACTTAGAAAGGAAGCGAATTCTGGTTTAGGCGGTCTATAAATGATAGTAATGGATATAGATTTGTGTTTTTGGGTGAACGATATAGTTAGGGCACGAATATTTTTTAGGGCAATGTGTTTAGATAGTCATTCAGATTTAATTAGAGAAGGTGAAGATATATGATTAGATTTTAGTGAATGAACAACTGGGAAACTTGTGATGGTGGAACTATTTAAACCAATAGATGGAGTTGATTTTACAGGAAAATAAGGGGAGTTGGAATTTTCAGAAGGATTATTAGGTGTGGATTCTGAATTAGTATTAATGGAGAGATTACTAGATGAGGGAACGGAATATTTAAATTTAAGGTAGGAAGATTCCCAGTCAATAAGGAGAGTTGGAGGTATGGTAATTGGTGAAAGAGACCAGTCAATAGAATTAGATATAAGTCGTATTTCAAATGAATTTGTATATGTGTTAAATATAGGTTTAGTATTTATAGAGGTTTGTTTCATTATATATGCATGATAAAGGATTTTACCTAATAAACGGGTTTTGTAAGGTAGGGAATTTCGTACATATAGATGGGAGAATCGGGGATTAAATTTAATAGAACTAAATATTCTGAAAAATATGTCACAGAATGATTTATTAGATAACTGGATAATTGCATTGTTATCTTTAAATTTGACTATAGAAATAGATATTTTAGGCAGTAGCATATGGATAAGGATTGATGTAATTAATTCAGTATTCATATCAGAGGGCTTTAAATGTTCAATAACAAGTGAATTGTTACGAATTATTAGTTGAAGTTTACGGGGTATGGGAGGAGTATAGGGTATGGTAGAACTATGAGGTAAATGGTGGACGAGAGCCGATTGAATAGGGGTAAGAGAAGAAGATGATATAATAGCATATGCATACGATTTATGATAAAGGAAAGGTGATGGGGTATTAGCGGTTATGAAGAATGGGAGGAAAGTTTTAAGCTCCATAAGTTTGGTAATATGCAATTTGGCATATATAGGGGGGATTATTGAGACGTATTGGAGTAGTGATAACTGGAGGAGAATAGACTGTAGTGGATGTATTTGAAGAGGAAGCAATGTATAATTTGCTTCATGGATATTTACATATTGTTTGCGATTATTTAGGTAACTGATTATTAAATTTAATGCAGAATCTCTAATTCCATATAAGTGTACTTTCTTAATAAATATCATATGATCTATTGTATCAAATGCCTTTTTGAGGTCAATTGAAACAATAGAACATTTATCACATTTTTCTAAAGTGTCAGTAACAAATTAAATTGTGTCAATTAAAGTATCAGACGTTGACATATTAGTCCTAAAACCATATTGTGTATAACTTATAATACCTAATAAGTATAACTTAAAGGTATAACTTAAAATACCTATTATATTTATTTAGATATCTAGTAAATATTATTTTAATCAATTTCTCTAGAATTTTAGATAATTGAGGCAATAGTGAAATTTGTCTATAAGTGTCTACACTCAATTTATCCCCTCATTTATAAAGAGGTATTACTTTTGCTATTTTAAAAGCATCAGGAAATATTCCATCATTTAAAAATCTGTTAAAAATAATAGTTAGTAGAGGCAATAATTAATTTTTAATTAATTTAATTAGTCGCATAATTAATTCTGTTGAATCGGTGAGGTATTTATTTTTAGTATATGAAATTAAATGATTAACTTCATCAACGCATGTATTTTTAAAAAAGATTGAATTAACTTGTCAATCTATATATTTAAAACTATCATATTTAGAATTATTTTTAATTATATTAGATAACTTCGATCCAATATTACTAAAATAATCATTAAAAGTAAAAGGATCTGGTAAATGTCCAGATAATAGTAATTTTTTTTATTTGTATTCAACAAATTATTATAATATTCCAAGTAGCTTTAGAATCATTTGACTTAGACATTAAATCGTTACTATAATGTAATGCTTCAGATTTTCTAAAAACTGAAGTCAATATATTTTTATATTTTTTATGAATTATAGAGAGATTAGAGTTTGTTTCGGAATTTGTATTTTATAAATAATTTTTGTATAATTCATTTTTTTTAACAATACATTTCAATAAATTCGGAAAAAGCCATGATTTACGATTTTTATATTTATGTTTAATGCTTACTTTAGGACAACATTAATATAATAACATATACAAATCCGATATAAAAGTATCCACTAATATATTAATATTGATATCAGAATAAATATATGACCAATCAAACGTATTAATTAAACTTTTTAATTATTAATATTTGTGGTAGTGAATGTCCTTGTTTTTTTTGTATAATTTATCATTTACTAGTTTATCATGTGTTTTAAAAGCAGTATTAATCCTGGAAATATCATAAAATGGTCACTAATATCATTTATTAATATTCTGTTTAAAATAGGATGATTTTTTTTATTACAATAAATAGTGTCAGTCAATGAATGCGAGTGATCACCAATCCTAGTGGATTTGTCAATTAATAGATGTAACCCTAAACTAAAATTAGCAGCAATAAAATGTTTAATATCAGAATTTAAATTATGATTTAAAATATTTATATTAAAATCACCAATGATGAATACATTATTATTAATTTATCATTTACTAGTTTATCATGTGTTTTAAAAGCAGTATTAATCCTGGAAATATCATAAAATGGTCACTAATATCATTTATTAATATTCTGTTTAAAATAGGATGATTTTTTTTATTACAATAAATAGTGTCAGTCAATGAATGCGAGTGATCACCAATCCTAGTGGATTTGTCAATTAATAGATGTAACCCTAAACTAAAATTAGCAGCAATAAAATGTTTAATATCAGAATTTAAATTATGATTTAAAATATTTATATTAAAATCACCAATGATGAATACACTATTATTAATAGTAAGATTATTAAAATATTTTAAAATATGATCTTTAAAATGTATTATATTAGTATTAGGTGGTTTATATATTTCACTTATTATAGTTGATGTATTAGTGTGTCCAATGTTTAATCTAACTGTTACAATATCAAAAGCATTAGTAATTGATAATGATAGATTTTCAATTTTAGTAAAACTTAGACATTTTTAATATAGATAGACCACCATCCTTCATATCAGTATATGTTATTGTATGTACAGAGTTATAATCTTCTAATTCATAAATATCTTTGTAACTTTTAACCAAGTTTCAGATATAACTATAATCGAAAAATTAAAACTTAAACTATAACGATATATATATATATATATATATATATATATATATATATATATTATAATCTATTATATTATATTGGTCTTTAATTAATCTCATATGATCTTATTCTAAGGTTTTATTTATTTATTTTAAAAAATACTCTGAGAATATGTGGAGCCTTGTGTACTATATAGGTACCTAATAAGTTACATTATTTAAAATGTATTCTATTACTTATTACCAGGTCGAGCTTGCTCGGCAATTTATAACATGTTCTTTCCATTTATCTCTTTCTTTCATCGCAGCTGGTAATTCCTCGGTTCTACATCCAGTATCTTTCACAAGTTGATCAATATATGTTAAAGGCGGTCTTCCTCGAAATCGTTTGCCATGAGATGGTTGCAAGAGTAGTAAGTCGCTTGCTAGTTCGCCTTCGCTTCTCCAGCAATGTCCTGCAAATCGTAATCGTTGTTCGCGTATAGCTACTGATATTTTGGGTATATTTCTGTATAGTTCCTTGTTTGTCAGATATTCTTTCTATGACTTATTTAGAGCTGCTCGGAGCATTCTAGTATAGGCTCCATCTATTTTCCCCTCAAGTTTAGCTATTAGAGTCCACGATATGACACCATATACTAGTACAGATTCAACTGTCGCTCTGAAAAAATGTCTTTTTAATTTGTCGGGCATCTTAGATTTCCAGATTTCTTGCATACTATTTAGTACTGACCAGGCTTTGGCAATTCTTATTTGAATATCCTTTTCTGTTGACCCGATGCAGCTCCCAAGATAATTGAAATTTTCCACTTTTGCAATAATTTTACCATTTATGCTGTTTATTGTGATATCATCGGAGTCAGAATTTGGATTTAATTTCATGTATTGAATTTTTTCAGTATTTATACTTATTCCGATTTCATTTGATGTTACTTCTATTTGATGTAGCTGAGTATTTGCACTTTTCATATCATTTGTTGTGATTGCTATATCGTCAGCATAATCAATATCAGTTATGTGTGTGGCCGGATAACGTCTACTTCGTCGTTCAGTTAGTGTGAAACCTAATTATGCGTTGATATCTACAGAAGTCTTAAGAATATAGTCGAGACATAATATAAACAGGAAGGGAGCAAGAGTATCTCCTTGCAGTACCCCAGTGGTAATCTCGAAAAAGGCAGTATCACCATCGGGATATCTAACCATTGAACGAGTATTTCTATACAGCATCATTATAGCTTCTATAGTTTCTGTTGGAATTCCATATATTTGAAGAATTTGCTCCATCTTATTTCGTTTGATAGAATCGAATGCTTTTGTGAAATCTATGAATAAAATGTTAATGGTAGGTTTTTTGATTTAACACCTTCTAATATACGACGAATTGTTAAAACTTGTCTTGATGTAGATCTATTTTTCCTGAAACCATTTTGATTCTTCCGTAGAATAGGATCTATTTCTGGTCTAATTCGGTTTAAGATCATTTGGTTAAATATTTTGGCCGCAATTGATGTGAGTGTTATTCCCCTATAGTTTTTGTTAGAGATAGATTTCCTTTTTTAGGGAAAGGCAGTATACATCCTTCTCTCCATCTTTCTATTGTTTCTTGTGAATATACACTATTGCAGGATTCTAGTAAGAAATTTTGAAATTCTTCTAGTTTCCATACTTCTGCTGGTATTTCATCTAGCCTTACCGCTTTTCCATTTTGAATACTTTTTATAGCTTTAGTAAGTTCATAAGCGGTGAATAATCCTGTCTTGATATCTAGTTTAGTAATTTCTTGGTCTGATCTTTCATTTATGTCATCGTTTGTTGAAATTAATGTTGGTTTGCCGAGTAATTCTTTAAAGTGATCATGCCATATCTTTATACGTTCTTTTTCGGAATTGGCTTTAAGTTTGGCTTTGTTGGACTTCTTATTACCACTAACTTCATTCACTGTTTTCTATCCGAGTGCAGACTTTTTAAAACTGATTGCATTACTTATTACTCAAATAGTAATAAAATATATTTTAAATAATGTACCTTATTAGGTACCTGTATAGTACATATGTACTGTGGTACCTATATAGTACACATAGTACCATTAGTACATAGTATATACTAAATGATAGTATTCATTTATAAAAAATAATATTAAGATTATTTTTCTAATAATTATATTTTACATTTAATTAATATATATTATTTTAAGTATTGATTTTGTATTACCGCATTGTTTATTATTATAAACTAATTTAACTGTAACAGATTTAAGCAATATAGCTAATTAATGATTACTTCCGTGATCGTTATACATAATTACATAATAATAAATCAATAATATTCATATTTCACGATATAAAACTAGATGTTATGAATAGTAATGTAATATAGCTATTCGTAGGCCTATACATACCTATGGATATTGGTGTAAATATTAAATATTAAATACTAATATTAACTAAAGATGTAAAAGAATGATAACAATTATAAATAATAATAAAGATAGTTCATTAATTCCTAAGATTTATTTACAAAAAAATGCTATTTCTATAATATGTATATCTTATAATTATAGGTACAAGTACAGATACATAAATATAGATATTATATATAGTACACATCTACTATATCGTTTGGTAACCTATCGATTGTTTCGTAATCAAATGTTGTAATATAATGTCATGGTTTTGAATTAAGTATAATAGTAGTATAATAATATTTCATTAGAGAGAGAGATAGTTCTGATAGAGTATAGAACTGTACGTGTGTATGTGTAATGTAACATAGTGATGAAGTGGGTGTAACGTTGTACACTAGGCCAAAGTAACAAACACGGTAGCGTTTTATATGAATACTGCATTCTATAGGTTCCCGATTGTGTAGATCTATCGGCATTCGTGATATTATAGTTAACCATGCTAATTAATGTTACAAATGGAGCAGGAGTATGAGGAAGGCGGAGGAGAAGGAGGAGTAGGAACGTAGGTATTGAATTATCACCTACACTCTAATTATACCTAGTATGAGGTATGCTTAGATGAAAGTTTCTCTAATGACGATGTCACATATGGGGTCATGTTCGGTGTCACGTTCAGTGTCATTTGATGTGTCACGTTGTGTGATAATGACGTTAGGTTCGAGCGGAAGTAGAGAGATACCATCCTCCGATTCTATACCGTAATAGGATGGCAATCTACGCTGTCGACGCAGAGCGGGTAAAGGTGTCCGCTGGAGCTGTTGGGGCTGCTGTTGAGTTTGTTGATGGGGTTGCTGATGGGGATTTTGATGGGGCTGCTGATGGGGCTGCTGTAGGGTATCTTGATGGGGCTGCTTTTGGATCTGCTGATGGAGCTGTTGGGGCTGTTGATGGGGATGTAGATGGGTATGTTGATGCGGATGTTGATGGGGCTGTTGGTAGGGCTGATGGGGCTGCTCTTGTGGCTGTTGATTGGGCTGATGGGGCTGCCCTTGGGGCTGTTGATAGGGATGATGAGGCTGCGGCTGGAGTTGATGGGGCCGAGGCGGTGACACTATCGTCTGCGTGGAACCCCGGAAGTCATCACCGACCACATTACGGCCACTTCCTGTGGTCAACGATGACCCGGTGCTTGACCATTGTGGTGTTGGACCAGTATCCGTAACGATATCGTAGTCCGATACGGTGGACAACGAACAGGAAGTCCGAGTCATCGAATCGAATGACGAAATCATCGTAACGGATGAGAGTTGACTTACGTCGCCGATGCTACGCCCGCCACCCGCGCCATCGTCGTATTCTCCTCCCTCGATGGCGGCGTGGGCGTAGTCGGACGTGCTAGGTACCGCCCCTTTACTCTCCAACGAACGCGATAGGGGTGCGGATTCCGAGGTGGCGTTTCTGGTAGCCGCGAAACTTTTTCTACGAGCCTCTTTGTAGTTTATAGACAATAGGTTGGAAGTAGGCGGGGCTATAGGAATCTGTAGAGCTTCGGCCAGGCACGTCGACGATTTTCTTAATACTAGTGAATAATATAGTTAAAGTTTATCTAGTTATTCATAAAGGGATATATTAAATTATCTATGTATATATATATATATATTTTTAACTTTACGTTTAAATCCGATAATAGTTACTATGTTAATATATTAGTATATATTATTATACATATTACTATATAAGTTTAATTATTCTTGTATAAGTCTAACCCTCGTTGGTACCAAACAATTCGTTGGCGATGGGGGTGCTGAGATTGGACGACGAGGGAAGACAGAACGCCAGCGACATGGTTGGTAGGACCATGTTGGTCAAGCCCTCGTGAGCCTTCGCCTACGTAACAGTGGTCATCGATTATGTAATAGAGCGCGCCTATAGTTAGTAAGCGACGCTTGTTAGCTGTTCTCACTCGAGTGAATAATATGGGCGTAACCTGATGAAAAAATATGTATATTTATATTGTTTTTATTTTGGTGGAGTCCTTTCATCCCATTCAGAAACTTAGATGAATTTTCCACTTATAACCATATGGCTCTAATATCCCTTAGAAGCCGCTCTCGTGTTAAGTAATCCATGGTTTCAACGATAGTCTAATATTATTGTATACACTATTATATAAGATAATTTCTAAATATTATTTTAAGACCTATTTTATTGGTCCTGACGAGGCTCGAATCCGCGTCCTACTGCTTGTGTGTCTGACGCATTAGCCAACTGAATCACACAGATAGTTTCTTATATATAATTTTAAAATTATTTGAAACTATATAACGCAGTATGAATATAAAGTATATGTGGTGTTAACAGTAACCTAGTTATAACCTATCCTTAACCTACTCCTAACTTAATTCTTAAAATGGCTTAACTTATTCTTAACCTAAAGTTAACATTTATCATGTCCTACCTAACCCTAATATAGTCCTAACTTTCCACTAACCTATAATGCTAACCTTATCGGCTTGTTCTTGAGCTAACAGTGATGAATTGAGTTTGTCAACTATGGCCTTTTTGAGTTGCCTGTACTGGCTTTTAGAAGAGGTCTCTTGTACTATCTGGTAGTAGGGTGTATGACATATAGGTATATACTCTAGGTATAAGTATACTTATACGCATCACGTGGTATATATAGTCACGTGATATAGCGGCACGTGGGTGTCACGTGAGGCAACTCCTGAGTTAACGAAATACTTGTAGCAGTATTAGTTATCTGTATACTGTTTATATTTATTATATTTTATATAAATATTATCTTATGTTCACGATGATATATTATTATTATATCTATGATATATATATATATATATATATATATATATATATATATATATAAATATATATATATATATATATATTAGTCGCATTTTTCTATAGTTGAGTGGGAATTAGATATTATGGAATTCCATTCCAACCAAGTTTGAAAATTTAAATATATATATATATATAACATAACATATATATGTTGAACTAGATTTCGTAAATTATAGGGTAAGTTATATCTAATAGTCTTTTGAAGTATTGTAAGTATTTTGTAGTATATCAAGTCTTCAGTGTTTAGCCAGTTAAGTTTGTTACGTAAGTCAGTAATGCTAGCTGTATAGTCAGTCTACTGTAGTCGGTATATATTCCTAATAGAGTGGTTACTTTTTTTTCTAGTTGGCTATTTTCAGTTTTCCAGATCCTCAGAATAAAGAGTTACAGTATTGTAGTCTGAATAGTATTAAAGTCTGAGTAAGTAGTTTTGCAGTATTTCTATTTAAATATAAGCTGGTTATTTAAGGTCAAATAGTTGTGTAGTTGTATATTTAGTGAGTAAGGTATACTTTTTATATAAATTAAGTTTGTTATTGAAAGAGATACCTAAGTATTTAATATAAGTGATGAGAATAATATGGTCTTATGTATGTGTATGTATATGTGAGCGTATGTATTTAGTTTCGTATGTGTATCTGCGTGTGTGAGAATATGTGTGTATATGCTGATTATATATAATAATAGAGGTGAACCTATATTACACTCCATTATCTCCACACGAGTCACGTGTTCATATAACCGTAGCTTAAATTCTAAAATATTATATCCATATTTCTAAATATATTTAATTAATATAATTTATTTATTTATTAATTCGTACACTTAATTATATTTATATGTGCGTGAATCATCGCGATATTTCATGAATCATCACTAACTTGAAATTCTCTTAGGTACTTGTCGATCTGTCTGTCTTGTTGTTGTTTGTTTGGTTTTCTTTTAATACTTGAAGCTATCAGCAGCACAATGGATAATCCATAAATAAGTATCACAGCAGCTATACAAAGAGTAATACATTATATTATGTTAAATTGAATATATATATATATATATATATATATATATATATTATAACTGCCTTTTTGGCTCGGTTGATTAAGGAGTCAGACACACAAGCAGTAGGACGCGAGTTCAAGCCCGGACCATTATACTAGTTCTTAAAATAATATTCAGAAGTGATATTATATAATTATGTATAAATAAATGAGTGGCTCTCGTTAAAACCATGGATTCCTTAACATGAGAGCTGCTTCGAAGGGACATTAGAGCCATATATGGTTATAAGTGAAAACTTTATCTAAGTTACTGGATGTGATGAAAGAACTCCGTCAAATAAAATAACAATAATAACAATAATATATATATATATATATATATATAATGTACATATAAAACTCGACAATATACTAAATATATACTATATTCTAAATCAATACACTATTTGACTATAAACGATCATACCCACCACTAGTGGGCCACCAGTATACATACAGTCGCGTTGACCTATACATACATAATATAAACTCATTAATACGAACAATTACTAAAAATACACTGCATAATATATATATATATATTATTTCTGATCAGTGAGTTATTAGTGAGTTATTTATTATAACGAAATTGATTATTCTATGTATAATAGCTATTTAAGAAGTACATTAGTAATGTAACAATTAACCATGACCAACGTGTTATATTACCTATAGATTATGTATTGTAGGTAATATATATGAGGTAAGCGTGATATAGAATTGTGTTACAAATTAGTGAATAGTACCACCATAGTTGTATATGTAGATATATACGTATAGATTATATATCATAGATATATGCATGAGTTTATATCTTTTAGACGATTAGTTTTATGAAATTAGCTCTATATAGCAGATTTTCTATTTACTTACAGAATAATATAAGCGAAGTAGGTTTCTTTTAAAATGATAATGATAGTAACTCATTTTGGAAAATAATATCCAATAAACTTTTTTTAAATATACCAATACCAAATATTAATGATAATACGCAATGTGCATTACGCATGGCTTGGCAGGCGTGGCAACATTATGGTTCATTCATTATAGTTGTATTTCTAATAGTTACAATGATGATTATTACACATAGCAAACGGTTTATTATTAATACAATAGTTTATAGTATAAACAAAGATTTTGCGAAGCAAAGATATAACACTCCCTATGCATGCAACGTAATTTAGTAATATACCCAACCGCTGCAGGCAGTAGTATCGAAATCACTGAAATAGATTTAGGTTCGGCTCTGTTTGCATACAACAATGTTTTCATTGCTCTATTAAATTACATGCAATATAAATGAGCTTTTACTCACTAAATATATACTTATATCATTTAAAACATACATATCATATTTGTTTGTTATATATTAGTAATGAACACTTAGTTTTCATTATATAAATATTAATTTAAAGCATATTATTTAACATTTTAAAAGTGAATAGTTAAATACGAATTTACATTATAAACAACACATAGTTCCTAAAAGTAACCCGCTATAGGTGGCACTGGGGTATTTTGTATACAAATTCGAATTACACGATTTCGCGTAAGTGTTATATCTTTCCTTCGGAAAATCTTTGGTATAAACTTTATACAGATAGAAATTAAATAGTATCTATTGTAAATACGATTAAAAAAGGTAAACATTTAGGTATACCTAATAAATCTCAATTGTACATCTTATTTATACAGATAACAGTGTCATAGATATACTAGTTTTACTAATCAATAATATGTTTATCAATTCGTATTTTCCGTATAAATTAGATGATTCATTAAGTAGCTATACCTTATTAAAATTAAAATAAATTAATTACTGATTACTGCGAAATATCGGCCCGTGTGTGTAAGATAATCGAGACAATATAATACATAAACTATTATATACTCATGTTAATCAATTTGGTTTTAAAGAAATTATTGGCACTGTGTGTATTTTCCTTAAAACATCTGTTCTATGATTATAACAATAACATCGCAAATAAGTTGTTGTTTATTTAGATGATTCAAAGCGTTTGATAATATAAGTCATAATATATTATTCAAAAGATTGATAAGGAATAAAAATAGACAAAGAATAAATAACTTATGTTATAAGGATAATACAACTTTATTTTCACCATCGAAATCTGGTTTTCAGTTGTTCATTGATTGTTGTCAGAAGTTTGCAAGTAATTGTAATCAAATAACGTATAATATTGAAAAACTGTTATGCTACAAATTCATTGCCAACTCATCTCATCATAACCCTATTAAGTTACTGTTCCTATTAATTTACTGATGCATCATGGGAAATACATGCTTAAGAGTAGTACAATCGTATAATTAGCTCGGACTTTAGATTTATGATAAGTTATCTGATAAGATGGGTATAAAATATGGCATTAAACGTCTTTACATAACTAGCTCTTCTCTGTCGAATAGATTTAGATATTGTTCGAAAGCTATATGTATATTATTATGTAAATCATTTAAGACATTTCTTTCTAATGATTAGCTTAGAATCTTCTTTGGGATACGTGAAATTCTAATTTTAACAAATTAAAGTAGCATATAATAATGCATATCGTATATCCCTAGGCAATAAATCTAGTTATCTATTAATATATTAATATATTATATATAAATCATATTTGATAATGTAGACAATATTACTGTTAACTTACGGAAATCGTACTATTCATTATATAATCGTGTTAGATTATCTGGAAATTCAATTATTAATATTAATATTTCTATGTACTGTATATGTATGATTCGAATGAATAATAAATATATATATATATATATATATATATATATTTATATTGTAATGCCTTATACAATTATAATCCTATAAGACATATTAGAAAATTGTTAAAAATGAATATGTATTTTTACATATTAATACACGTCTTTCTTTCATATTATATTATTTCTAGACTCTACCTGTTAATATCACAAAGAACTCCAATTTTACATTGGCTACATATGTATATAGGTTAATAAAATGTAAAGCTATACTTTTGAATAGAATATTCGCTAATTTATATTTCTAATTACATTATACTTACTACATTATTACATTATTACATTATACTTTACTATTACATTAGACTATACTACGAATATTATCTACAGAGGAACTATGTATTAACTAAGGTACTTATATTACTTAACTATAGTTAATATGTACGTACGTATACCTACTTATAGTACTATAGTTCAAGAGTAAAATATATAGTGATACCAGAGAGAATCTCTGGTGATACTATAGATAGGATACACTGATTAACAATATCCCGGTGTTCTAAGTATTGTTATTAAGTGAACATAATATATGGTAGATATGTTAATAAGTTTAAACTAAGAAGCATAATATATATATATCATCAACATCATCATCATCATCATTATCATGGCGTAAGACACACAGGTAGTAGGATGCGGGTTAGAGCCAAAATAGTGTTTAGAATTGATGTTATATATATATTGATGTTAGTATATATATATATATATATATATATATATATTACTATATATTCTAATTTATCATTAATAGCTCTATTGAACATATAGAATTTTCTAAATAAAGCAAATTTGTCTTAAAACTCCAGATTTAAATCTTACGTAACTCGCCTACGCTGATGATTACGTAACATTCCACGGATACGATTGCGTAATACGGACGTAATCGCTAACCCACGTAATAGCCAGCCGCTCTAGCCTCGTCTCGGGCGGCCTGCGTGATATTATGACCCGAGTCGCCGGGAGTCGGGGTCAACGAACGAGGAGGCGGGAGATCGATGAAGAAATGCGCGGTCTGATTCAAGAACGAGAACTCGACGTCGTATCGTTCCGCTTCAGCGCGTCCATCAGCCGAAGCCAACGAAGGCATAACACTGACGTGGCATTACGCGTCGTCGTGCGGGGTGGGGTGGGGTGGGGCGGGGCTATACGGGGGCGGGGGTTGTACGGGGCCTACTCTAGTAGCGACGACGGATGCGGCGGTAGCGTTCGGCGGGGGAAACGCCGTCCGTAGATCTAAGTTCTCGCGATATCTCGAGTTCTCTCTCTCTCTCTCGGTAGCGGGTACGTTCTCTCGGTCAATGACGGTTGTCTCCTGCTATCAGTTACGGTGAAAGTGATCGCCCCCTATCACCTGTGTACCACACCCGGATTAACGTTTTGGGGGCCGTCGACTCTCTAAGCGCACGCTAATTACCGCCACACAAAGGGCTATTGTTCTTCTTATTGTTCTCAGCGTTATGTAATATTGTGTAATATGGCTAGAGAACAGTGGCCGCCACCACAACCGCCGTATATCCGAGTGTAACCGAGTATAAACGATCGAAGCCGAGTTGACCTTTAGCTAGCGCTAGTTTAGTAAGCGGAAACCCGACTAAATTAGACCGGCGTATTATATACTGCGTAGCCGGAGCATAATATAGTATATTTACTTACTCATAATGTTATACGATACTCGTTTACCTAAGTTCACTTCAAGTTAATATGTTGGTCTATAAATATAAGTATACGTGTATATAAGATTTAATCTAATAATGAATAGAACCAATAACTAAGCTGATCTATGCGGAACTTCATATAGTAGCAGGCATGGGTCAGATGGTGGGAAGGTGGGAAGATTAATAGTGCTTACATATTATGAGGACTTTGTAATAATGTCATATATATATTATATTAATTACAATTACACACTTTTTTCTTATAATAGATACTACTACAATTACTTTAAAAAAATCATAGTAGATACAATTACAAATACATTATTTTCTTAGTAGATACATCTTAGTAGATACAAATACATTATAATTATATACAATGTATATATTATATAGATATAAATAATATTTATTTATATATATATATATATATATATATATATATATTATATCATATAATATATATTTATAATTATATATATAAATATATATTCATCGATGTTGATTTTAAAGTACATATCAAGGAACATTAAGAGGGCATCCCAATAGGTACAAGTATTTTAACTTTAAAACTATTTTCTATAAAGTTAACTATAATTTTACTGGGAAACCCCCATACTTTCCGGCAACTTGCCTGAAATATAATAACTTTATAAGGTATCTCATTACAACTTGATAGAAAATGGTTTTAAAGTTACAATATTTCCGGTAAGTTGTAGGAAAATCTTGTTGTGGGATACCCCCTTTATACGTAAATAATGTCCGGAAATGTTTTATAGAAAGTGATTTTCTAGTAATTTGTAGTGGGATACCCCTTTTAAAGTTACTATTTTTCCGGAAAGTTGCCGGAAAGTAAGAAGGTAACCCACTAAAATTGTAGTTAACTTGCTAGAAAATAACTTTCTACAAATATTTCAGGACATTATTTCCGGAAATACTGCTAGTGGGATACCTCCTTTAAAATGACATATTAAATATTTACACCTTATAACGTGTTCTTCAATAGATGATCTAGAATACATTTGTTGATATTTATTAACATTTAATGATGCCCACGATGAATATTTTAGTGTACCAGCGTTTATTTCATCTTAAATTATACCATGAGCCATTACAGACTATAGAGAAATATACATTATTACAATATACTATTTTTCAACTAAAAATATTCAGCGACCTTAACTTTCGAATGTTAAACATGAATATAGTAAATTATCAAATATTCAAAAAATTAATTATTAATATATTATTAATTATTATTATTTAGAATTATCATATTTATTAAAATTATTTTATCTTTTTTATCTTTTTCTATATATATATAATATATAATTTTGAATAATAAATCCCAAGGGGTGCAGCTCCCTATCTACTGTGCATACGGATTTTGTGTTTACATTTTTACTGATATTTGACCCAGATAATAACAAATTATTCTATTGATGGTGAATTATTCAATTTACATATTTTTAATAAATATTTATATATTGGATTGTATTATACTATTATTATTTGTTTATTATATATTACTTAATTATAGATAACATATATATATATATGTATATATATATATATATATATATTATAATTATAAATTACATTTGTATTATACATATATATATATATATATATATATATATATATATATATATTTAAGTAAGAGGGTAACCCACTAAAATTGTAGTTAACTTGCTAGAAAATAACTTTCTACAAATATTTCAGGACATTATTTCCGGAAATACTGCTAGTGGGATACCTCCTTTAAAATGACATATTAAATATTTACACCTTATAACGTGTTCTTCAATATATGATCTAGAATACATTTGTTGATATTTATTAACATTTAATGATGCCCACGATGAATATGTTAGTGTACCAGCGTTTATTTCATCTTAAATTATACCATGAGCCATTACAGACTATAGAAAAATATACATTATTACAATATACTATTTTTCAACTAAAAATATTCAGCGACCTTAACTTTCGAATGTTAAACATGAATATAGTAAATTATCAAATATTCAAAAAATTAATTATTAATATATTATTAATTATTATTATTTAGAATTATCATATTTATTAAAATTATTTTATCTTTTTTATCTTTTTCTATATATATATAATATATAATTTTAAGGAATAAATCAATTATTATACAAAATATATTATCAAAATAATGTCTTTGTTTTCAATAAATATATATAATGGTTTTTGAGAATAAATCACTATAATTGATATATCATAATTTTTAACAATGAATTAATTTCAATATTTACAAAAGATATTTTATTACAAAATATATATATATATATATAATGTATATATATTAAAATTAATTTATAAAATGATATTATAAAATTAGTATATAAAATAAATATAATGACCAAATGTTATATTATTTAATAAAATGTATCTGTTTAAATAATTGTCTTAGTAGATACTTATCGTAGATACTATTTATGACTAATAGATACGATTACAAATACTTTTGTAATTTTTATAATAGATACAAATACAAATACAAATGTATCTACGATACTGATTTATTGCCTTAATAGATACTGTATCGGCGATACTGCCCAGCTCTATACATAGTACTATATAATACTATATAATACTCTATAATACTACATAATACTATACTATATATATCTATACCCAGTACTATATATATAGTCTATGTATGTTCGCTGGTTTACTTAGTTCTAATTTCTCTTATCGTATCGATGAACATGCTTTAACATCCTTTAACATATACTATTATTACTATAAATTCTTAACCCTTAAGTCTTATCTTATTAGTCTTGCATGATCATTTCGCAAATATTTAGATACATATGATACTATATAGTCTTTAATAACATTATCACTCTTGACTCTTCTAAATAAATATGTATTCTAAAGACATTTTCATTTATTATATATCAATCTATAAACACCTGGTTGCATAGCAATATATTCATATTGTCCTTGATAACATCACGACTTAGATTAATACCCAAACATAACAGTATATGTAAGTGCATTTTCTAAATAATATAAATGTTTGAGAGCGAAGAGCTGATAGTAGAAGATAAATGTTAACGTGATGTTGAAGATATCAGTAAAAATATCAGATTTGATCACATCAGTAATACAACTTCACTTACTATGATAACGATATATGAAGTAAATAGAGTTGCAATACGGACACTGTGTATGTTGAGATCAGATGAAGGCATGCTTTAAGATATGAAGGGCGAGTTTCATATGGTAAATTCTATCTCCAAGACTGGTAGTGTGTGAGTTTTAGGGGTAATAAGAAAATCATTAATGAGATCATGTTGTTAGAAAATATTTACCGCGCAAGACTTTAGACATATTTGATTCAATATGCAAGTTAATGTTGTTAAAGATATTATAGGTATATATTTATATTATTATAGTTATGTAATTATTCTATTTCTTTTGTGTTTGTTCTTTTGTTTTTGTATTTTGTTTGTGTGCTATCCTTTCTTGAAGGCATATTGCTATTAAATAGTTCTTTTTACTTATTATATAACTATATTATATTGTATCCGTATGAATTTAAGTGTATTCATTATTTATTTATAGTATATAAGTAACAAAAATAGTATTCATTAATTTATTCATTCATCATTAAAGAAAAGAGTAATTATGAGTTAGGGTTTCGTAGGTTTTAGTCATTCATAATAATGATACATATAATTATCCTTAAGGATAATAATTGTTAAATGTAATTAGAGAAAACTAGTACTCAAATGTGAGAAAGAATCCTAGGTAATACAAGTAAATATATAGTACAGTATGAAGAAGTACGTTATAAGAGAGAAGGGAGTATTACCTCATTATCGATAATAACTAGCACATAGCCTTATCACAGGATATTATGCTTGATACTAAATGCTAGAACTAAGAGAGTTTATTTAATGTTATGGAAAAGGAGAGTATTCCTGTATCACTAAGATCCTATACATTATAATGTCATATACCAACAAGTGAGATATAAGAGGACCTTTAGTTTAGTGAGAATGATTTTAGGTACAAAAAAATACAAGAGGAATATGCTAATAAATATATATATATATATATATATATATAACATGCTCATATATGAGAAAATTTCTTATAGATATCACATTGTATGAGAGCTAAACAATCTATTATACATTTTATATGTTCATAAGATGATGTAGATGAAGAATAGTGTAGGGAGATAACTTTAGGTTTGTATACGATTAGATATAGTAGAGAATAAGGTTGATTTTATAATAATAGGAACACAGATAATGGTAAGTGTAGTGGACTGGTAGGATAATAGTATGAAATAAGAGTTATTATTTTATAAGAGAATATAAATAGATACGATAAGAATAAGTACAAGTGGATGGTAAATGGTAGGAAAATAAACGCGTAGTTCAAAAGTTTTCCAGTTTATTGAATCTACATTTAGTATTCAGCTGAATAACGAATTTCATCGAGAAGGTGAGTTCGGAAAGTAAAGAATCCCTAACAAAACTGTTGGTATAACGTACGATATTTCATACGTAGATTAGATAATGATTATAAACTATTGTAAATTGTAGATTACGATACACTTGCTCAGTGCAATTATTTTAATTTTATGAAGTAATTTCACCCATCCAGGAACTTAGATGAAGTATTTTGTACGTATAACCATATGGCTCTACTGTCCTTTCGAAGCTGCTATCGTATTAAGGCATCCGTGGTTTTAACGAGAGATGATCATGTATTTATACACAATTATATAAGATTACTTCTAAATAATATTTAAGACTTATCATAATGGTCTGGGCGGGGCTTAAATCTACGTCCTACTACCTGTGTGTCTGGTGCCTTAGCCAACTGAGCCACGCAGGAAGTTTAAATAAAGGAATGCATTACTTTACAAGAACAATTATATAATGACATAACTCGCTCTGTGTATATGTATAGTATCTTAGAATGGACATAATAAACTCGTGGATAATCTCTGAATAATGTGGACGATTAAAAAGATTGAATATTACGTTGACATTACTAGTTGTGGGAGAAAGTGTTGCATTGATGGCATAGTTAGATAAGCAAGTGAGCGCATAATATGGAAGAAGCATACTTGGAGGTGGAAGGGATGATAGTAGGGGGCGTTATGTATATTGATATTCAGATCTATAATCGTTGATAAACATTACTATGACCATTGATTTACCTTAATAATAACTTCCTCTTCTAAATAAATATTCCATTTTAAAGTCGTGTTCAATTAATGTATGACCAATATATGTATATTTTCCTTGATAACATCATGACCCAGATTAAGACCCACAAATAACAGTGGGAATGGCATCATTGTCATTAATTTAGATATATGAAATATAAATAGTACAATGTTAGTGGAGGAAAGGAATAGTGGGGAGATGGTGTATGAGAATAGATGAACGGGGTGTAGATTAGTAAAGAGAATCGACGGATAATTAGGTTCAATAGATGAAGCATTTAATTATCAATTAGTCTAGATAAAGGTATGCGAATGAGATGACAAGGACATGACAAGGGCACGAGAGGATGGGCCATTTAAGTAGGTCCAAGATGTGTTATATGCGATAAATAGATACACGAGTAATTGTAGCTTGACGTGATGAAAGTATGAACAATGGAGATATCACAAATTGTGATTTTCTCGGGTGATTACTTTAAAATTAACTTATTTTTTAATACAATTTATTATGAACTAAAATGTTATTTAAAAAATTAAACTTATTTACAGAGGATACTAAGTATTTATTAAGCAATTATGCTGTATTTAAACATTATTGATATTATAAAAATACAAAGTTATCGATTTAAATCATTGATAATTATCATTGATACATTATAATGTTATCAGTGCATATTATTACTGTATATATTTTAATCTACTCTATTTTAATATCCTAAATCAATATCTAAATATATTACCTAAATTTATTTTTAAATATTAAAATATATGCTTTCGTTAGAGTGTACCTGTTAAAATGCTAAATATAAAATAACAAAAATAAATATATCACATAATACTATTTTATCTTGAAAGAATGATTTTTTTAATAATAAGTAATATAAATTATATCATATATATTTATTTGAGATCTATATTTATAAAAGGTAATATATATATAATAATAATAATAATTTCACGAAAGAAGAACGATTATACAGTTGATATAAAAACGTACAAACTTTCGATAAATGAAATGATATGTTATCTCTGTCTTGCATAGCGCTATCTCTTTCCTCGGCAATATACACTACTTTTCATCCGTATCTCCGTATAACGGTCCGTAACGCTCCGATGCGTTGGCTGTCGTGAACGTTTTTTTCGGTTTTTTTTGTTTTTTTGAAATATTTGTTTTTTGAATTTTCCTATCGTGAATTTTGTGTTCTCTTTCGTCGTTCTCCTCCTCTAGAATTTCTCGTTCTGCAAGTTTTCGTTGAAACATGTCTTCCTCTATTTGTTTTGCTATTTCTTCTTCCTTTTTCGTTTCCGTTTTCTTTATCATAGATTTATTTTCTTCGATGTCCTATGAACATGTGTAATACATTATTTATAGATGATGTCATTATTAAACAATGTATCTAAGGACACAATATTGTTTATTAACTTGTTAATTAACTATTTAAATGTCTCTGTTATGATAATAAATGCAATAACAAATATTATTAATCATACAATAGATTATATGCATAGTATATAATATATTGTATAATGTATATAAGTAAAGCTTTCTACTAATATATATAAATAATATATATATATATATATATATATATATATATATATATATATATTCACACAATTGCCTTTGTGGCTCAGTTAGCTAAGCCGTCAGACACACAAGCAGTAGGACGCGGGTTCAATTCATGTCCGTACCATTAAAATAGAATTAAAAATAATATTTTGATTCTTATATAATAGTGTATACATAAATGATCGGCTCTCTTTAAAAACATGGATGACTTAACATGAGAGCGGCTTCGAATAGACATTAGAGCCATATGGTAATAAGTAAAAACGTCATCAAAATTCCTGGATGAACGGACTCCACCAAAATAAAATTCAATTGTTTAACTTTTTTCCTATAAATGAAATGAAATTTAAAAAAATTCTAGGATTTTTTTAACAGTCAAATATATGAATCACATTTTTTTTTACAATTTATTTGTATATCTAAATAATACAAAAGATAAAATTAAAAAAAATATATCTAATTTATATAAATATAATATTTATAACACATTTACTATATTATTTGAGAAAATATAATATGTTTCACAAAGGTATATTACAAAACGAAAATTACTACAATATATCTTTTCTCTTGTATGAATAAGATTTTTAGTATAAATTGTAAACATGTAATACCATCTGCGAGCTTATGTATAACCTGGCAGTATAACTTTATAGAGTATAGTTTATATATGACGTCTACAAAAATAAATAATATGCACCATTATTTGGAAGCCCATATCAGGAAACACCTATATTTTCCATGATAATCCTACCAATATAATAAACAAGAAAACAATACAGAAAAATATATATTAAAACCAAAACAAATTCTTCTAATAAATGGTTTTATTATTAGTATTATGGTATAGTTAGATTGTTTTACTAGTGTATCACGAATCCAAAGGAGAAGTAAATATATGTATACTAGATTAATGTCTACTTCATAGCAACTATAGCCCAAGTAGATATCACTTATAATACGTAATACATATAGTACAATGCAATTAGATATGTATAGTGTCTCGACATATGAGTCACGCGGAATGTTTACAACATATCGAATGTTAAGTGTAGCCGATGAAGTGTAGCTCTTATTATGAGGACATGAAATAAGTTAACAAATAAATGTTATACTAAAATCTATATATATATATAACGATTATATATATATATATATATATATATATATATATATAATATATATAGATTATTATTATTATAGTAACAATCACTTAAAATGTTATATTACCAATAAATAAAGATAATAAATATAATAACGAATTATACGAATAGAAATAAGGTATTGCTATAAATCTTACTGTCATCAGTGTAATTGAAATGTATGCAACCATATCAATTAATATACAATGTATATATATACATATTAATATGACTAGTCGATAACCTTTTGAAGCTATACTTAGTGAGTTATTATATAATACTTGAAAGTATGCATCCTAGTTGTACATTGTATACAATGGCAAGACATCCTATAACCTCTGGCCCGAATACTGAATGAATAAAAAATATAAATCTAAAAACGATAGGTCACTTATGTTTCCATTTGTTACTTCTTTTATATGTTTTTTTTTATTGAATATACATTTATATATAATTAATAAATAGCCATTATCATTAATATGATTATGATACTGATACAGTATATCGTTAACATTCAATAATATAGACTTTTTTAATAACAGGTTTATTTTACTATTTTAACTTATTTTCAAAATTATGATTGATCAATTATGTATTTCTATATGATCATTGATATAATGTGAGCTATTTTTTTGAAATATACTTTATCTGATTTATTAAAATATAAAATGTGTACCTATAGTAAGGTGTTAGACATATAATAATACATCCTACAATCTAAAGCTCCAATACTTTTTCAAATGGTGCCGCGATGGTCAATCATTTATTAAAAAAAATCACATTTTAAAATATAAATAATATAACTTCTATTAAAAGTTTAAACAAATATATAATTAATCATAATTTTAAGGATTTACATTAAGGATATAACTATATTAATATATATATATATATATATATATATATATATATATATATATATATATATATATATATATATATATATATATATATATATATATATATATATATATATGTATACTTAAAATTATAGTTTTAGAGGTGATGCACAATATTTGTTTACTAGATATCTTGAAAATAGAATACGTATTCTATGTGTACACATATAATAAAATGTGTCATTTATAATGATATTAAGTCTGCTTTTAGTAATATTAATATTGGTGTTCCTCAAGGTTCTGTTTTGATTCCATAATTTGTAATATATTTTTTGTGATTTACATATTGTTGTTAATTCTTCTATTCCTTTTTTATTCACTGACGATACTAATTTAAGTTGTCAAGATAAATATGCTAATACTCTTAAATTAACTATGAATAAAGAACTTAAAGAATTAAGAAATTAAATATATATTTCTCTGAAAATAAACTAACTATTAACATAGATACATCATATTATATGTTAGTGAATGATAGGTTTAATGATAACAAATATATAAATAATTTTGTTTTACATATAGCCTACATGGTAATATAATTCATAGAGTACAGTAATATAAATGTTTAGAAATCACTATATATATGATTCCTATATATATATATATATATATATATATATATATATATATATATATATATGTGTGTGTGTGTGTGTGTGTGTGTGTGTGATGAGAAAGTCTAGTTTAATATATATATATATATATATATATATATATACTTTTAATATTGTACAAGAATATGAAAACATTTATTTATAAAAGTTATTCAACTTGTTAAAACGGTATATAATTAAAAATAAACTATAGGTTTATATATATATATATATATATATATATATATATATATATATATATATATATATATATAAACGTATAACCTTATATAATACATCATATAATACCAAACATTTAGAATTATGTATTTTCTTATTTGAATAATTAAATATATTATAATATATATATATATGAGTGTGTTTTAAGAGTGGATTTAAACTATAATAAATTCCTAATGACAATTGTCAACTTAATCGGCAACTTAAACGGCAATATTAATCGCAAACTTTTAAATTATTTATGACGTTACATAATTTTACATAATGTATGTAGGTATAATAATAGTATAATTAAAAAATTAACTAATATAATTAGCTATTTTAAACTATATTCAAAAGGTACAAATCGTAGAAGATGATTACTAACATCTTAAAACGCTTAAAGATAACTTAGTTGATTACAATATAATCATAGTACTATAGTAATATATTATAATAAAGTATAACGGTAAAATATAGTATTCGTACTATTATAATAAAGTGTAAAGTTAAAATATATATTTGTACTAGCATAATAAAGTGTAAAGTTAAAATATAGTATGCATATATTAGCCCTATACTTTATTCTATATTTTATAATATATATATTATTAAATATATTAAATATATTTAATTCATTTTATTATTATATGGTGATATAGATTGAGATGAATCTGTTAGCATTAGTGTTATACTTGTATATTCAATTAGCAAGTTTTATATAACTAAAATAAGACAAGATTTAATATTTTATTTTATGGTTATTTAATTAGGAGGTATGGTTATTATCATTGGTATATATATATATATACTCCTATAGGGATATGGCGAGGGGTATGGGTTAATATACTGGCATTACATGCTACAGATAGGTCCGCAGGAACAGAGGGGTCATGGGTGTCCGACCCCCCTGTTATAATCAGGGGGGTCCGGATATCTTTGGACCCCACCTGTTTTTGCACCAAATTATAAAAATAATTTAATACTTTTTAATAATTTAGAGAAAATTGTATGTTAGTAGATAGTGATTATTAGTAAAATATGTGTACAGTCGGAATAACAAAGATCAAATGTTATCAGTCCAGAAAAACTGTTGCAATATATGTCAATTGATTCATTGGTGTAGTGACAAGGAAGCTGTATTAATACTATATAGCAAAATGTTGTTTCTATTGTGTTAACATTTATAAAAAAAACAAATCGTGATAACATCCCAGCATTTATAATGACTGGTTATTCAAATTGGAAGAAGGCATTAGAACGATTTACAAGTCATGGAAAATCAAATATGCATTGAATTGAAATGGAAGCGGGGAATAATAATAGCATTAAAGATGTAATGATCATACATAATAAAAATGATATACAACAAAATATAAATAATTAATTATATTATACAACTTTTCAGGAAACGAACAAGAATCGATATGCATTCGTCATGTCAAGGAACATCTTGAAGTTAAAGAAATATGTGGTGGTCTATACGAAATATATAATAAAAAAGAAGAAACTATAGAAAATATGCTTAAAGATGTATTGATAAGATTGTGTTTGCCGGTAGAGAATTTACGTGGTCAGTCGTATGATGGAGCAAGTAATATGTCTGGCAGATACAATGGTGTACAGGCGTTATAACTATTATAATATGTCAGGAATAACTGCTGGCATATTACACCCAATGCACAGATCATCGAGTAAACCTAGTCGTTCAATATGTTAATGAACATGAATGTATTAGATCTATATTAACCATAGGTAATGCCATAGGACAATTATACTCTAATTCTATCAAATTTAGAAACACTTTCACATATTGTAAATTGAAGACATTATGTCCAACCCACTGTACAATAAGAAAGGTCGCTATTCAATATACACTCAAATATTATAAGGACATTTATGCATCTTTATATGAAATGATACATAGAAATGATATTACTTCTGACCAATATGATAAATGCAGATCAATTATGAAAAAACTTAAAAGCGGCAATATTTATATAGGACTGAAACTGGCATTAAGTATTTTTGAGCCTTTAGATATATTAATAAAATCAATGATGGTAACAAATATTACATTAGATGGTGTCAATAATTCTGTACAACTATGTTCCAGATCCTTGAATATTGCAAGAAATTCATATTCAACATTATTTCATTAAACCCTTAACCAAATTCAAAATGTTGCATTCATTGAAGATATAATTAATAAAAGAAAAACAAAAATACATAATAGGTATTTTATGTAATATATTATAAGTATTGTGTAATATAAAATAAATATATCTCCAAATATATATAAATAAAAATGACAATTAATTATATGCTTATTATTAACCTATAATTAATATATATATATATATATATATATATATATTATTATTATTATTATTATCAGATTTAGGCAATGCCAAGGTAATTGTAGAAGCAGTGTTGCTTATCGAGACAATTACCCCTTTATTAACATGATAAGTTTCATTATAGATAATAGTTATGAATAAATAATAATTTTATAATATTATAAGATAAGATAAGATATATTTTATTATTGCAATCATTGCAAGAGAGAAAAAAAACAATAAAAGAACAAATAAAATGTTCAGAAGATTTTCGAGGTATTTAACCTTATGACTTCCTGTTTACATATATATGATAAAAAAAAATAAAATATATAATAAAATAAAATATTTAATAAAATATAATGAAACTTATCATGTAACTAAATGTAATCATCATATAATAATGTAATCATGTAATAATATAAATAAATGATAAAAGTATAAAATTAAAAGCTAATAAATACATCAAGTATTAAATAATCTAAATTAAAATATAACATAGTGGAACTAAATATGAGATATCCAACAGTTAAAAGTAAAAGAAACAAGAGAAAAAAAAGAGAAGAAATAAGAAAATATATTAAATAAATATAGGTTAAACAATATTCGATGTTCATACAGAAAAATATATAACCCAAAGTAATTTATTTAATGTCAAAAAATGTAAAAATAAAATAGAAGATAATACAATCTTAAAATCATATATAATATTTTTTTTAAAGTCAGTTTTTTATAATGTCAAAATGTAATATAATGTCAGTATTTTTATAGTGTCAAATAAATAAAATCAATATTTAAATAAATTATAAAAAAATATTATCATAAGTCAAATATATTAAATAAAAATTTAAACTAAAAATAAATGCATTAAAATAGACTAAGTATTATATAAAATTATTTTAAGATTTGTATAGAATAATGATAAAGAATTTGACTTTCTTATATCTATACTTAAATCATTCCAAAGTCTTGGTCCGAATGTGATTAAGGTATTATTCATATAATTATATTTAAAATAAGGTTGAATAAAATCACAGTTACTCCTGGTATTACATCTTTTTTTAGATGTCAATGTAAAATGATTTAAAATAATAGGATGGCACAGTGTATTGAATATTTTATACATGTAGATGCAAGTCTTATACTTACAAATATCATATAAAGATAATATTTTATTTTCCTTAAATAAAGAAACAGTTGAAAAATCATTTGGTTTATTAAAAATTATTTTTAATATATTTTTTTGAATTAAATATATGCCTTTTAAGTTTGATACATAACCATGACCCCATATTTCTATACAGTAAATTAAATGTGGATACAATAAAGCATAGTATAGTTTGATCATGGCAGATGTATTTACAAAGTATGAAACATTTTTTATTCCACACAATTTTTAATAATTTATTTTTATTATAAGACAAATGACATTTCCAATTTAAACAAGTATCTAGATTTATTCCAAGAAATTTTGTAGAAGTTACTTGAGATAAAAGTGTATTATTATATTTATATTAAATATTATATCATTTTTAAATGACATACAATGCGTTTTATCTATATTTATGGATAATTTATTAAGTTTAGACCATAGAAAAATGTCATCACATGCTGACTGTAATTTATAATTTAGATTATTAGATGATGTATCACTAATAATTACATTAGTATCATCAGCAAATAATATGAATTTATTTTCTGGAAAACATAATATCATATCATTAATAAATATAGAAAACAGTAATGGTCCAAGAATAGAACCTTGGGGTACACCATAACAAATATTATATATATCATATTTACTTTCATTATATTGTACGAATTGTTGTATGTCGTTAAGATAGCTAATCAACCAATCAAGAGGTTTCCCTCTTATTCCATAATAATCCAGTTTATTAATTAGAATTCTATGGTTGATAGTATCGAACGACTTTTTTAGATCTACAAACAATCCTACACAATATTTATTTGAGTCCAAAGATTCTATAACATTCTTTTGTAATGTTTCAATTGAGTTCAGTGTACTTATATTTTTTCTGAAACCAAATTGTTCATCATTAATAATATTGAATTTATTACAAAAAGATAAGTCTATTTGAAAATAATTTTTATAAAATTTTTGAAAATTGTAAGGTTAATGAAATAGGTCTATAATTATTAAAATCATTACAATCACCAGATTTAAAAATAGGGATAATTTTAGATCTTTTAAAAAAACTATGAATTAATATATATATATATATATATATATATATATATATATATAATATAAATAAAATATATAATATATATTAAATGAATATCTATAAATGAGTTATATTATCGCTTACTCAAGTTACTTATACTCAAGTTTAAATATAATAATAACACAACATGTTACAGATATAACTATTGTAGTACCATAATGGTATCGATAACAATGATGGAGAAGACTTAATTGATTATTTAAGGTAACTTATATTTATCATATATCCTAATTGCATATCCTATATATATATATATATAATATATATTATATATATATATATATATATATATATATATATATATATATATATATATATATTTATATATTATATACATACATATAATTTACACATATATAAATTAATTATATTTTAATACATATTATTTAGAGTGAATTATTTGAATGCATATGATATTGCTACAAGAAGACTTGAAGACAACTTTAATTGTGATAGTGAATCATTAAAATCATTTTTCAATCGAAAGGATATACTATTAAAAGGAAACTATATAGATTCAGATGAGATTAATAAATATCCAGAATTGAATTTAGAAGAACTACAAACTGAATTACCTCTATTTAAAAGAAAGTCAATAGCCAGGTTCTTAGAAGATGCCATATTATATTATAATTCATGTATGGAAAATATAAAGAAAATATATTCCAATGTAAAAATATTGATGAAAGTAATCATCTTAAGACCAACAAGTTCAGTTGAATGTGAAAGAAGTTTTAGTAACATGAGCACCGTAAAGAATTGGCTAAGAAATACTATGGAACAAAAGAGACTGGATAGTTTAATGATATGTAGTATTCACAGTGAAACTCTATACGAATTAAACATTGATGAATTGATGTTATCATTTGTTAAGAAAACAGAATGGAGAGAGAAGATGTTCTAATTTCATTAAATCTAACATATATTAAAAGTACATAATAAAATGATATGTACATTTATAGACTTATTTATTTATATAATATCTAAAAAATTGTAATTAGTTATACAAAAAAAAATATATAATAATAATATAAATTAGTGGACCGGGGGGTCTGTGAAATGTGACCCCCTGTGACCCCCTGTGAAATATACCTTCCTGCGGATCTAGTTACATATATCTATAAATCGTATATTATATATTATATATTATATATGATATTTTATATATTATATAATATATACTATAGTATATTATATATATTATTGGCGAAATTATGAGCGAAAGCATTGTATTTTTTAAATCCACATCCGTAAAGTTGAAGCTTAATATCATGACGTTTATCAATTTCTGATAATTAAGTTAAGAATTTATTTTCTATAAAATGTAATTTGTATAGGTGTATTTATTAATAACTCTTGGTGTTAAACATATTTTATTTGTATTATTTAAATTTTCCATTTTGTACTTGTTATAATTTTCCATTAGTAATATAATATAGGCTATTTTTCAAGGGAAAAGTCCTTTGAGTGGAACTTGAAAAAAATAAATGGTTTCTCTCCCTTTATAATAATTTTCTTTTAAACATATAACCTATAACTTGTATCTTTAAACTATTTGTCACCACTTAGTTAGTGATTCATTTTTCAAATTTCGAAATGGAAAAATGAATTAAGTTACATTTTTATGAGAAAAAATTTATTCTATTTGATCTTATATTGACTATTTGATTTAAAGTAATACTTTACAATTTACACCATTATAATGTTTAACTTATAATATTAATCAATTTGTTAATTTCAAAGTAGGGAAACTTATATTATGATAACTTGTTATAAGAAAAAACTGTCTTAAATGTATATGTATATGTCTACGTCAATGTAGGTCTACTTTATTTTACACACTACTTTACAACAATAACTACATTATTGTCCTGGGAGGTAATTTATTACGAAGTCATACGAACTAAATTTGCATACCTTAATTATTTATTATTTTAGATGCCTAGCTATAATTATATTAGATTAGATATTTATTTTCTAAATTATATCAAACTATAATATATTATATTAATTATATTCAAATTATATAAAATAATAAATTAATAAAAAAAAGTGTTAATAACATTTATATATTAACGTATACCCATGTAATAATATTATATATATTATAATAATGTATAATTTTAGTGAAAAATATATATTACCACCTTAGTACCCTAGGTTATACTACTTTAGGTATACTAGTTTAGGGTATACTACTTTAGGTATACTATAGTATGCTTTAGGTATACTAGTAGCTACTTTAGATTAATCTACTTTAGGGTATACTACTATACTATAGTAACTATAGGGTAAAACCTAATTACCTATTCTTAACTATTGTATGCAATAAATATTATTAATTTGAATAATCTATTAACTCTAACACATGTGTATATCCAACACATACACGTACACGTAGATTGTATATTATAAACTTAACATTACGCTTACTTTTCCAAAAAGGATGTAATATATATTTGTAGAGGAATGTTTAAATTCCCTCTCTCTCAACCATTCACTAATCATCCTTAACCTAAACCAACCAAACTCGTATATTAATAATAATATTTAAAAAATAAATGAGAAAAGTGATGTTTGGTTAATTTTAAACAAAACAAAATAAATATTGATTGATATTTAGATTAGTAAAAAGGTATCTTTAAATTTTTATAGAAACATAATTTATTATAATTTTAAAAGTTATAAACCTTTTTTTTAATATTTTTGTTCCCCAGTAAAATTATATTACATAAGTTATTTAGATTAAAAATGTCGGTTCGGATATTATATCTAAACTTGCTATCGTAAAATAGAGATAAATATTCAAAGTGTGGTTATAAAGTTGTAGTACATTATCAAATATACCAGTTCTTATTTAGTATGCGAATAATGTGCACACATACATGTTTAATTAAGTTATATATTACAGTGAATTTAGCTCATACCAGGGATAATGCCCCAGCATGCCTATAGGCAACTATAGTTGCTGGTAACACAATGAAGAAGCATAGAAGCATACATACAGAAGCATACAATTAGAAATTATATACCAATATAGATTAATATTAAATTTTATTATTAATAATTATATATATATATATATATATATATTTATAGGATAATGATATGTAGGTATATCAAAATATAGTTCGTATATATATTAAATTACTTGAAATTAAGTAAGGATGTTTAACTTCTTTATTATGACAAATAGAATGCTTCCTATTGTTATACGACGTATTGGCCTAAGTTATTTGTGATCACCTACCTCTTCAATTCTTCGCGTTTTCGCTCGACGATTTTGAAACCACGTTTTGATCTAAGAAGTGTAGCGGAGATTTAATATTTCATTATTACAGTAAATGTGTGCGCGCGTGTGTGTTTAGGTATGGGTGTGTATGGGTGTATGTTAAATCATGTATGTGAGTGTGTATTAGTCAGGACGTTCTGGTATTTCTGTAATATACATTTTTAAAACAATGAGTTTAAATAGTTGTATAGGTTATACAGGTTATATTATTGATATAAATATTTACTATATATATAAATACCTCTGTATAATACTACTGTATAATATGTGAGTATTATAGGTGTCACCTATAGGAGTCTGCGACGACGTTGAAGAGAGGTGTGATGTTACATTAGAGGTATAAGTTTCGATAGGGATGTAAGTGTCAGTTTCAATTCTAGTGTCATCATCGCGTTGATAGTGTCAGTGAAGGTGTCAATAAAAATGGAATTAAGAGTGACACGCTCGGTAATTATGTTAGTGTCAGTGATAGCGTATGACACTATCGGCGTGTCACCATCGGTGTCAATTCTAGTGTCGATATCAATGATAGAGTCGGTGTTAATTATAGTAGCAGTGACAATTATAGTGTCAGATTTAATTATAGTGTCATTTTCAACGATAGTTTCGGTGTCAATGATGATGTCGATATACGATGATGCTTTCGGGGCACAACGACACAGCTAGATAGTTTCGGAGTGACAGTGTCAGTGTCACAACCTGTCTGTCCGTCAGTAGAAGGGTCCCTGCCAATTGCCTCCTTTCTTTCGGTGACAAATACTGACGAAGCCTAAACTTGCCCTCCAGACGCGACGTTTGCTCGTTAGTGAATCGAACCTGTCAATCAAATTAGTTAGTATCACGTGATAGAATCGCGCCCACACACACGCACAGTGTGCGTCGCACACGTATATATGTATATTGATGTTACTTTTTTTTTATTATTATTTTTCAGGTGAAATCCGTCCATACCATCCATGAATTTATAAGTTTTATATATATATGAAGTTTTCTCTTATGATCGAAACGCTCTAAGTTCATTCGAAGCCGCTCTCTTGTTAAAGAAACCTTGGTTTAATAACAGTCAATCTATTTACTATTGCATTTCCCTGATCATTTTTTTTATCACTATTTATCAATATCTACAATTTTATTTACAATTTATATTAATGTTGAGTACTTTCTGTATTCCTATTTATATTATTATTAGTTTATTATTTTCGTTTATGTTCCGTTATATTGTTTTTTTTGTTTTTACTTTAGACGCTTGATTGCTATGGCACAAAGAGTCTTTAAAATAAATTGAATTGAATTGAATTGAATAATTTTGTATACACAATTACATAATGTCACTTCTAAATATTATTCTAGGACCTATTTAATTTATCCAGAAGGGGGTTTGAACCATCGCGTGTTACATACGTATATATATATATATATATATATATTCTCTAGACCCATGTGATGGCGATATTGGCATATGGCTTACTTCGAATGTCTCTCTTGTCCGTGGAATGAACACGGCTCGGATGAGATATCATAACAAATATGATTACGTATAATAATAAATATTACTGACAAGAATGACATAATTCAATAAGTAGCTATATTCTATTCTATATATAAATATATTTATATTTATAATTAATTTTTATTTAATTAACATATATATATATATAAATATATATATGTGTGTGTGTATGAATGTTAATTAAATAGTACATGCAAGAATACATTAATCCAATAAGTAGCTATAGCTATATAAACTATAGTCTAGTATTCTATATATAAATATAGTTATATAAAGAATACTAGACTAGCTACTTACTGATTAATTTATATTTATATACACATATATATATATATATATATATATATATATTTAACTGCCTGTGTGGCTCAGTGGCTTCAGACACACAAGCAGTAGGACAAGGGTTCGAGCCTCGTCCGGACCATTAATTAATTTTATAAAATGGGTCTTAAATTGATTATTTAGAAGTAATCTTATATAATTGTGTATAAATAAATGATCGGCTCTCGTTAAAACCATGGATTCCTTAACATGAGAGCGGCTTCGAAGGGACATTTGAGTCATATATGGTTATAAGTGAAAACCTCATCTAAGTTCCTGGATGGGATGAAGGACTCCACCAAATAAAAATAACAATAACAATAACAGTATGTATATTAATTAAATATGTAAATGCAATATTTTATATTTTAAACCTGATGAGTTCTAATGACGAGATTCTAAAGAATAAATTATTGTTATGTATAAATATAAAGAATAATAATATTCTAATTATGTATATAGTATATTAGAGAAGCATTTTTAGAATTTTGTTACTTTAAAATTATTAATATCATTTTTTTTAAATAGAAATAAATGTGTAACATTCAATAATTATAAATCCCAAATAAATAATATTATTGTTGGTTTCCCTCAGGGATATATCCTCGGACCCTTATTATTTCTAATATTTATAAATGACATAGTCAATATTAAAACACGAGGTCATTTTATTCTATTCGCTGATGACACTTCTATTATATTCTGTGAAAATAATATTGATGCAATGAAAAATCCCATGAATAAAACTTTAAAACATCTTAATACCATTACATAAATTGACAATTAATGTAAACAAAACAAACTATTTAATATTTAATAATAATAAAGCTAAATTATCTATTATATTAAAGAATACTGTCATTATTCAAAAAAATGCAAACATTGCAAAAACCAACCCACATAAACTTAATATAACCTATTATGGACTTATTTGATGGAATAGTCTATCAATACACATAATATCATATAATAGTCTAGTCACATTTTACCAATTTTTTTCAAAACTTAAATATTTTATATTATGTAATCTCCGTTAAACATTCATCGCTTTTATAATATTATTTTTATTATTTTTATTTTATGTACATAAGTTTAGTTATACTATATTATTATGCGCACTATTATTAATATTAATGTATATATTCGATATTAATATTCTTACTAGACCATTATTATTATTATATTTTCTTATTTTATTATACCATCAATATTTTATATTTTTATTATAAGGATATTCTTAATATAAGCTTAGGTATTAGATCGCAAGGTGCCTTCTACATATAATACATATAGTAAATGTCAATTAATTACAATATTAGGTAAATTTACGAATTCAAAACAATACATCAAGGTTCGTATCGATATATTTGATAAATCTAATATTTGTCTGACTAAACCATATAATAATAAATACATACATCAAATTTTATGTTAATGTTATACAAAATAATTCTCTGTGATATTAAGTTTAAAATTTGTTTCATTGATATGAATTTCATCTTTTTTAAAACCATTAATATATATATATATAATATATTAATAATATATGCATTTGTATATTATAAGTATCTATGTGTATATATATATATATATATATATATATATATATATATATATTGATAACACTACAAATATTTATCACGATGTAAAAATCACAGAATCAGAAAGACAAAGTGCCCTCTCGTATTAGGCATAGGTTACTATCACTATAGGTATAGTATACTTAGGCTGGTGTTATTGTTACAGTCTTACACTAACACGTAAAGCGTATAGCACGGAAACTAATACATTAATTATACTATAGTTATATGTTAGTATACTATAGTTATACTATAGTCATATAAGTATACTATAGTCAAAAGTAAATAAAATTGCAATACTTCTAAAGTAATGCATCGTTACGGAGGTTAGGGTCAGAGGTCATCAGATAACTAGTAATCAAAACTATTGTTGACACGTATAATTACTATCTAAACTTGCATATATATATATATATATACATATATATAAATATATATTTACAACCTTTAAGGATCCTACCTTATTTCGAGCTAAGTATTTCAGTAACTACATTTTATATGGAAAATATTATTTTATATGGAAAATATTATTATATAATATCGTAATATGATAAATACAGATAAATACATGATACGTACCTATATATTTATATACGGAAATGTCTTATTTTTGAAGTTATCTAATAATTCTGTAATTCGAATTAATTTTTTTTTACATAATTTTTTACATGATTTAAGATTTTCTTTGATTTTAAGTTTTCAAGATTTAATATTTATAAATCATCATAGCTATGCTATATATGGCTATGTTATAGATAGCTAGGCTATAAATAGCTATGCTATAAATAGCTATGCTATAGATAGCTATGAAACGTATGTAGTCCTTAATACCATTAATTATTACACGTTATACGTATAATACCATTTATTAATATACTTTTAATACATAATAAATAATAAATAATTGTTATACTTATTAGTAAAGTCTTGTAGTAAATGATAAGGAATGATGTTTACATGCAAAATTTACGAAAGAGTCTGCATATGTTGTTTACGCTTGAATGGTTGACAGTTATTTTCTAATAGCTCATTTATTATAATCATTATTATTTAATATTATCTCTACATATATATAATTTATATTACCATGCTATTATTATATAGGTAATAGGATATATTATAATAGTATAATATATTATTTCGTAACGTATATATATATACGTAAATAAGTATACTTCTGTATATATATATGGTTAGGGGAAAGTAACCTAATACGGACACTTTAACAATAAATGGTCTTAATTTTTGATGACTCATTATTTTTATTCAAAAATTACAATATATTAATATTATATGATTATAGATATTATTGTAATTTTTAAATTTTATTTAATCTTTTAATTCCATAGATAACGGGGGTGTCCGTATTCGGTACCCATGTCCGAATACGGACACCATGTGTTATAATACGGATACCCTATATACCATTAGATAAACTATATATTATTGATGAATCAATCAGAAAAATTAAAATTACGTTATTTATAATTAATTTTATAAAAAATATATTGTTATTTAATTAGTTAATAATATATTTATTTTTATTATTTTTTAATTAATAATACAATTTAAGTATCTAAATAATAATTTTTTTAGAATTAGCTTTATTAGTGGTATTAATATTATAATGCATGCGATTTTTATGAAAATCAGAATTGTTCATACGCTGCGCACTGATTGGTTATAGGGTGTCCGTATTACGACATCTAGAGTGTCCGTATTAGGAACTTATATGACCTATAGATATATGCTTATAACTTAATGAATATTTGATAACAAATATAGAAATTAAAAATACAATTTTTAAAATGCTTTATTTTTTATTAATATAATATTATATTTTATATCGATACATTTGTATAATCTTGAGAAGGTTTTAAGTTGAAATTTTTTTTCATAAATTTAAAAACGTAATAAAAAAATCAGTTTATTGGATATATTAGCAATATTTTGTATAATTCAAAAATAAAAAATACTTTTTTAGACTATTTTCATAATTATGAATATTGTATTCATTAAACATTTTTTTGTAGGATTTATGGTTTCTGAGATACCGAGAGTGTCCGTATTCGGGCACTGTCCGTATTCGGTTACTTTCCCCTATAGACATTGTAAATATCCATTTTTTAAGAGAAAAAAACTACTAATATAATTATATATATAATTAATGTATTAATAATAGGAATACAACAAAATTAAAATATATTCCTTATATTATAAATATCAGACTACAATATCTATGTGTGTCGTTACCTGGTCCATATGTTTATTGCTAAGAACTGCGACCTTCTGCGTAAGTTTTTCATAATATATATATATATATATATATATATATGATACATACTAGGGTAATACTGAATTAATTTGGAATATATGTTTTGGAATATATACCTGGCCTCCCTTTTTCTTGTTAGGATCTATGTTCTGTGACAGTTGTTGTTGTTGCTGGTGTTGTTGATACTGCCATTGTAGATGACCTATGAAAGATATATCATTATAAAGTATGTGTGTATATATATGTGCGACGCACTGTGCGTAGGTGTGTGTGAGTGGGTATGGGTGTGTGTAGTTGTGTGTGTATTATTTATGTATTTAGTTTGTTTTAGATATTCCTAAAATAATAATATATCTATCAGTCTTAGCAATATTATAAGGATAATAGGTAATTTGAAATCTTGTCTTGAATATATATATATATATATATATATATATATTTATATTATACCTATTTATATATATATTTATATATATATATTTAGTTTCAGTCTCAGTTACATATGATTATTTTCATAACTAAGATAATGTGTTCGCTCTAACAGAAAACATATCAGTATGCACACATTAGTACGCGTGTTATATAATAATAAAGCGATGCGGTTTGTCTCCGTGTGGCGATAGTGTTATGCTGAGGCAACACTCGCGAATATTCGCGCGAATAATCGCGATTTCGTAAAGATCAAACACAATATATTAGCGCAAATGTTCGTACGAAGTGTGATCTTAACCTCGACGAAAGCGACGTTCTATGCGCCATCCTTCATTGCGTAATACACAGTTTATGTAAGAATTACAGGTAGAGATGTATAAGTCTTCGAAGTAGGTGTATAAGTATTCGAGGTAGGTGTATAAGTATTAGAGGTAGGTATATAAGTATTAGAGGTAGGTGTATAAGTATTAGAGGTAGATGTATAAGTATTCGAAGTAGGTGTATAAGTATTAGAGGTAGGTATATAAGTATTCGAGGTAGGTGTATAAGTATTAGAGGTAGGTTTATAAGTATTAGAGGTAGGTGTATAAGTATTAGAGGTAGATGTATAAGTATTCGAAGTAGGTGTATAAGTATTAGAGGTAGGTATATAAGTATTAGAGGTAGGTATATAAGTATTCGAGGTAGGTTTATAAGTATTAGAGGTAGATGGGTGTATATTATAGGTAGATGTATCAGTATTCGAGGTAGGGGAAAGTAACCGAATACGGACATTCTCGGTATCTCAGAAACCATAAATCCTACAAAAAAATGTGTAATGAATAAAATATTCATAATTATATAAATAGTCTAAAAAAGTATTTTTATTTTTTAATTATTCAAAATATTGCTGATATATCCAATAAACTGATTTTTTTATTACGTTTTTGAATTTATGAAAAAAAATGTCAACTTAAAACCTATTCAAGAATATACAAATGTATCAATATAAAATATATAATACTATATTATTTACAAATAAAGCATTCTAAAATTATATATATATATATATAATTTCTATATTTGTTATCAAATATTCATTAAGTTATAAGCATATAACTAGAGGTCATATAAATCCCTAATAATGACACTCTAGATGTCTTAATACGTACACCCTATAACCAATCAGCGCGTAGCGTGTGAACTATTCTGATTTTCATAAAAATCGCGTGCGTTATAATATTAATACCACCAATAAAGCTAAATCTAACATTTTTATTATTTAGATACTTAAATTGTATTATTAATTAAAAAAATAATAAAAATAAATAAATTATTAACTAATTAAATTAGAATAAATTGTTCATAAAATTAATTATAAAGCATGTAATTGTAATTTTTCTGATTGATTCATCAATAATATATAGTTTATCTAGTGGTATATTTAGGTATCCGTATTAGTGCTGTAAAATTTCAAATCTCAAATATCAAATCTCAAATCTTTTTTTTTCGGTTCGGTTCAAATCTTTAATTTTCGGGTATTTGTAAAGATTTGATGGTCTCAAATCTTTATTTTAAATTTAGTTTCGGTTCGGGTATAATGTCGGGTAATTGTTCGGGTAACGATAGATTAACATAATTATGTAATAAGTTTCTTTCAACTATTTTAAAATATCCATTAAAATGTATAGATACTATTAATTCGATCATCATTATGCCACCTATATTATAATATATTTAAAATAGAATACTGTTATCAAGGACACCGTTTCCTTGATTTATTATCCATTAATAACAATATTTAAAAATGAATACGTATATTATGCATATTCCTGAAGGAATATCATTAGATTAAGTTTAAATTATTTATACTCTGTATTGATATATAAAAATGTTAATTCATAAACCGTTTAAAACTATATTTGTCTACAAGTACATTTTGAATAAATATTTGACACTATGGTATATATATAATACTAGATATATAGTCTAAATATAATATTTATATTTAGCCTTCTATATATATATATATATATATATATATGCTATAGCATATATGCCATATATGATATGTTTATAGTATATAGGATTCCTCTTACACCTTTACTTAAGTACTATTTACTGATATATATTAGAATAGTAACTTATTCAATAATTCAAGTAATTCATAATTATTTAGTGTTAATTATTCAATTATAATTTATTAATTAATAATTATTTATCAATTATTATTATTAATTAATATAATTAATTATATATTTCTTAAATAATTATTAATTATTTAATTATAATTTATTAATTAATAATTATTTATAAATTAATTAGTATTATTAATTAATACTAATTATTTATTAACTATTATAATTATTTATTAATTATTATAATTATTTATTAATTAATACTAATTATTTATTAACTATTATAATTATTTATTAATTATTATAATTATTTATTAATTACTATAATTATTTATTAATTATTATAATTATTTATTAATTATTATAATTATTTATTAATTATTATAATTATTTATTAATATTATAATTATTTATTAATTATTATAATTATTTATTAATTATTATAATTATTTATTAATTATTATAATTATTTATTAATTATTATAATTATTTATTAATTATTATAATTGATAATTAATTTAATTAATAATAATTATTTATTAATTAATTAATATTATTAATAATTAATTAATTAATATCTCATTTTTGTCTTCGTTAAATTATTTTAAAATATTATTAAAAGATTTGAAGTTCTCGAGAACATACCAAAATATGAGAGATTTGAAGTTCTCGAGAACTTGATATTTTTTTAAAGATTTGAAGTTCTCGAGAACAAAATTTTAAGATTTTAAGTTCTCGAGAACAACCAATTATTTGAAATTTTACAGCACTAATCCGTATTATAACACAGGGTGTCCGTATTCACACATGGGTACCGAATACGGACACCCCCGTTATCTATGGTATTAAAATATTAAATAAAATTTTTAAATCACAATAATATCTATAATCATATAATATTAATATATTGTAATTTTTGAATAATAATAATGAGTCATAAAATGTTAAGACCATTTATTGTTAAAGTGTCCATATTAGGTTACTTTCCCCTAGCTGGGTGTGTATTAAAGGTATATGTTAGTATGTTAGTATAGGTAGCGCTCTCCTTACATTTCTGCTCTCGTTTTACTATCGTTTTGTTTTCTCGCAAACTATCGAGATATCAATACATTGAATGGTACATTATTTATTATGATACTATTCTATAAGCGCATACATATATATATACATATATATATATTAAAAATATATATTATTATTGTTATTGTTATTTTAGTGGAGTCCTTTCATCCTATCCAGAAACTTAGATTAAGTTTTCACTTATAACCATATGGCTCTATATAGTATTATTATAATGTGCCTTCGAAGCCGCTCTCGTGTTAAGACATCAATGGTTTTAACGAGAGCTGATATTTTATTTATTCATAATTATATAAGATCAATTCTAAATATTATTTTGAGACATAATTTATTGGTCCGGATGGGGATTGAACCTGTGTCAAACTGTTTGTGTGTCTGACTATTAGCCAACTGAGACACATAGGCAGCTATATATATATATATATATATATATATATATATATATATGTGTGTGTGTATATATATATATGTATATATAAATATTATTACTGTAATATGTCAACTAACTCGGAATCGGCTGATAAACCAGATCGCCGTTAGGGTGTTGTCTGACCAGCTGTACGGGTTGACCTACGAAGGTCGATGTTTGATGGTAGCTAGTCGGGTGGCCGTAGTTAGCTGGTAATCGGACGTTGTCCGCCACACCGGAAGCGCAACCTCGATATCCCGCCATCGCCGCCGCAGCCGTTTGACCGGAAACCACGTGTCTATATAACTGACCGATTGTCTGAGTGGCGGGTTGTCCGAAACCGGGAGTTGCCATGGATGCCGGTGGTTGATAGGGCGAGGGGCGCATCGTGGCGGGATGTTGGGGGGCGTATACGAGTGGATGTTGCGGATTAACTGAGGGCGTAACCGGAGGCTTAACCGAAGGCGTAATTAAGGGCGTGGCGCTAGGTTCGCTTAGCGTCTTAGCGGCCGCTGCAACGACCTTCGTTCGGTTACCGATATCGTCTACCGTGTCCCCCTGGTGGTGGTTTCCTGCATTAGAAGACGATGACATCATGTCGTACTGGTTGTAGTGGTAGTCGAGGGGCGGGATGTAAGAGTCTGCTCGACTTGAAGTAGAGATTGGTTCCGCTAAGAAGGGCGTATACACATTAGGATGGTGTGTAATATATTCTATATATGTATGTTTATATATATATATGTGTGTATGTGTGTGTATGTGTGTATGTGTGTGTATGTGTGTGTGCGTGTGTGTGTGTGCGTGTGTGTGTGCTTGTGTGTGTACGGTACTAACCACTTGTAATTCTATCCACGTATTTAGGCGAAGTATATATGTATAGCGAGGCGAACCGATTAATGGCAGAGAATGTTTGTTAATGTTTCCGAATGTTTTATAATAACTTGCGATAATTATATAATTCAAAAATTTAATAATTAAATCGATAGATTTTAATTAGCGAATTTTATTTGATTAATCAGCGAGATTTTAATGTAAACTTTTAAATTAAAACCGTTCGCTATTACTAATGGCTCATTACTGATAGTACACATACACATACACATATACATATACACGGTCAGTGTACGTACAATGTACGTCGTACACATACGCATACACGTATACGTGTCGTAGTTAACGATGTATACTACCTATGTTTGATGATGTCGCTATACCTACAGGCTAATGGCTATACCTATAGAAGTATACTTCTGATATTGCTACTGCTACATCTACGCTATAGCGTTATATATGGATGATCAGTGAAAGTGATCAGCTTTATGTATTCGAAACCTCCTGACTAGTGATGGGATCGATCCGAGTAATTTTCGAGAGGTTTCGAGTAATTTGCATGCGTTTTCGAGTAATTACAATTCGATAACGAGTAACTAATATTCGAGTAATTGCGAGTAATTCAGAATTTACATTTAAAAATGACACTGTTAATATATACCGAATTTAAAAATAAAACTAGGTTAATATATTAAATATATGCCGAATTTGTGTTGGTTATTATATTTTCGAATTTTAAATAATTATTAACAGGAGAAATCGGCTCTCCGATAGTTAAGCAGATATATTGCTATTTTTTTTTTAAATACTAAACTTTAAATTGTTTGTTTATTTGTATCGAAATACATATATTGATACTGAAACATTTTCGAAATCATTATCTTTGAAACTAAAACTGTTTCGAAACCCTTGTCTTTGAAACTTAAAACGTTTTGAAACCCTTGTATTTTTTAAATGAACCCGTTTCGAAACCCTTTTCTTTGAAACTGAAACCGTTTCGAAACCAAATTTCCATTGTAATAAAAAAAAAGTATTATAATAATAAAGTCATAGTAATATAACAAATAATGAAATGATTAAATAAAAGGTAATAAAGTAATAATAAAGAAATAATTAATTATTATATAATATAGGACATTAAATTAAAATGAAATATGATATTTTATGATATTGTAATACGAACGAACACACACACAGAGAATATTAAACTATATGATACAATACATTAAATCATGATTTTTAGATTTTGTTTTAATACTGTAGTGCAAACATATTTATAATTTTAATACAGTTTTTTTTAAAGAATATATATTATATATTTACATCCTATTTATGGTTTTTATTAATAATACTTTTATAATTTTTAATACCGTTTAATATTTTATTTTTAATACTGTTTATAATTTAAATTTTGTAATACTGTTTATAATAAAAATTTGTAAATGATTTAAAATGATTAAAAAAATATATTTGCCCAAATTATAATAATTAATATTTATATAAAAATTAATTATTACAATACTGATTTTAATACTTTCTTCAAATGTAGAGTATTAGTAGATGTAATAGTTTTTAAAATATTATTAAACATTATTGAATTATAATGCTTGAATTAAGTCTTTGAATAATATTGTATTTTGTAATCTATTAGAATAACTATTATAATACATTTTGTTTAATTTCTATTAAATTTAAATAATCAGTTATATCTTTAATATATTTATTATTTTAAAGATTTTATATAAATAAAATATTTCTAAAAGTTATAAGATGTTAAGTTTTAAACAAGTTTTTAAACATTACTATTATAAAATAAAATTTATGTATGAGATAATCTTATTGCCTAATAGTAATTTTGTATCGAAAATTATATTTTTATTAATTAATCTTATTATTTTTATGATAAATTTAATATATTTAAATTCGAATTATAAATAGTACCTCATATTCCAATAACCTATGATAAATTAGATAAAAACAAAGAGTTGTATAATAAAATCAAATTTTTAATATTTAAATATGATAACTTTTTAATTAGGTATATTATTTTTTAAATGTTGATATTTAAATTAATAATATGTATATTAAATGATAATTGTGTATCCAAATGAACACCCAAAAATGTATAGTTATCTACTATATAAATTGTTATATTTTCAATTGTTATATCAGTAGTCAGTTTAGTATTAAAATATGGAAGTATTTTTTGTATATTAAGTTATAAATTATTTATATCGAACAAATATTTTAATGTATCCTTATATATTTGAAGTGAGTTGGTTTGAGAAGCATTACTATTAGCGTAAACTGTTAATGATGTATCATCAGCATATAAATTAAAATTAATATTATTCACATTTAACAAAATATTGTATGTCAATGTATGTCAATTATACAAATTATAAAAAATAAGGGCCCAAGAACAGAACCTTGAGGAACCCCGTACTTAAAATATTTGTATTCGATAATGAATATGAATTATTTATTTGTGTAGTAAATGTTATGTTATTTAAATAACATTTATTAGATTATATATATTTACTCTTATTCCATATATTCCAATTTTTTTAAATAATATTTTTAATAACATGATCAACAATATCGAAAGCTTTTTTCAGATCTCGACAAATTGTTGCAATTTTGTTATTTTCACTATTTTTGTGTGAAATATAATGGTGAATGTTGAAAAGCAATATTGTGGTATTATATTTTGGAATAAAACCATATTGGTTTTTATTTATTATGTTATGTTTAATTATGAAATTGGATATTATATATAATTTGTTCACATATTTTACTAATTTGTAGTAAAATACGCATATATACGGATTACATTGTAAACTTGATAAATACACAAAGGGAAACATTAGTTGCATTATACTATATATAGACTATACATATGTATACTATACATTATACTATATAATGTCACCTATAATGTAACATGAGTTTTATATTAGCGATATGGTAGATCATAGGTCGCGCTTAAACTTAAGCTTTTAGCGCGTCGGCATCATGAATTTTTTATATATATATATATATATATATATATATATATATTCAATTGTGTTTATTATATTCACTTATATTGGATAGTGAAAGTGTAAATGACTAATTTGTCAAAAACATTATTGCAATTATTGTAAACATTAATACACGTACACTATACATTGTACAGTGTACAGTATACATTGTATACATTGTATACTATACAATGTACATGTTATACTATACATTGTACATTATACAATTTACGCCGTATACATGCATATATATATATATATATATATATATATATATGTATATATATATATATATATATATATATATATATATACGTATACGTATTATATATAATATACAGTGTATATTGTACAATATGGGATACTGTTTTGGTAAGATTTGTAGTTACTTTCATAGAAAATTGCCATCTGTCTCGGAATAACTCCTCTTACTCATTCTAGATATAATACAAAAATAAAATTTTAAACAGACAAAAATTCAGAAAGCAAAAACAATATTAAAAAAAGAAATATACATTAAAAAATAACGAACAAATTTAAATTACAGATATATAAAAGACAATTTGTGAAGCATGTCTTATAAAAACACCATTAAACAATATTTAAAAAAAAATTAATAATTAAATCTATATACGCAACATATATTAATGTATTTTTTAATGTTTTCTAAATCGAAAAAAAAATTATTAATAGAATAATTTTTTAATAATAATAATTTTTTTTTAAATGTATATTATATATTATCATGATTATATAATATACATTTTTTGTATTATATATAATACAATATATATCTCGTAAATATCTATTATAATATAGGCTTATAATATATAATTATAGGCTCACAACAAAGTTTTATACTTTATTAAAATAATTATCAAATAAATAATTGAAAAAAATATATTAATTTAAAAATTAAAAAAATTAAAATTAATTTTAAATGTTTATGTCATTTTTTACTTTATTAATATTATAATATATGTATACACATATATGCGAATTATTTTATTTTTATGATAATGCGACCTTTTACAAATACATAAAATATATAAGTAAAATAGAAATTTACATTGAACATAAATATATAATATATTATATTTATTTAGAAGAATACATTATATAAATGTAATTGTAAATTAACAACAACAATCAACATTTATATTCTTCTAATAAATATTATTATTATTATTATTATTATTATTATTATTATTATTATTATTATTATTATTATTATTATTATTATTATTATTATTATTATTATTATTATTATTATTATTATTATTATTATTATTATTATTATTATTATTATTATTATTATTATTATTATTATTATTATTATTATTATTATTATTATTGAATTGAATTGAATTGAATGAATATTTATTATGAATTTTTCAAGTTCGATTTAGTAATAATTAACAATATGTAGTGATAAATTCACAAAACGACAACAAAACGTAGATAGTACACATATAAAAATAACAATAGTAAATTAGAAACGTATCACATGTGCCGGTGATAAAAACAATTAATAATTAAAATACATAATTTATAAAATTATATATATATACTTATATATATATATATATGTATAAATAAATATTAAGTTATAATTTTTTTAATATGATTTTTAAAGGTATATAAACTATTTGCTAATACAATATGTTCATCAAGACCATTCCAAATTTTAGCTATTCGATTATTTAGTAGATTTTTTGTTACATTTAGTTTACATGTATTCATACTAAGTTGCAGAGAATGGCCTCTGGTATTGTAGTTGGTCTTTTTGATATTAATAATAGATGATGTATTCATAGATACCAATCCGTTAAATAGCTTATATACCATAACAAGATCAAATCTAGTTCTTCTGATTTCTAGAGAATCTAGATTTAGGTATATTAATCTTTCATTATAAGGTTTATAAGGTAAACCGCATCTCTCGATTAATCTTCTCGTAAAGAATTGTTGGACCTTCTCTAGTTTTATCTTCAGTCCTTTGAATGTCCTGGCATCTAATACCGGATTCCAGACTGTCGACGCATATTCAAGGTGGGGTCTAGCATATGATATATATGCTTTTCTAATAACTGGCATATTATTAGTAATGAAACAGCGAAATATACGATTGATAACACAATATGCACTTGTACAGCACACACCAATATGTTCAGAGAAATGTAATGATGGATCAAATTTGATACCAAGATCACGATACGATCTACAGTTTACTATTGAAACATTATTTATAGTATACAATGGTTTATTAGTATTACCTAATGTAAGAGCAGCTGATTTTTTTGCAGCGTTTTCTAATTGCCAAGAATTAGACCATTCATAAAATTTATCAATATTATGTTGTAATTTATATCTATGATCTATGTCATTGGATATAAAACTCAATTTAGTGTCATCCGCGAAAAGATTAATGGATATATCTTTATCAATCACTTCGACTAAATCATTGATATATATTAGAAAGAGTAAAGGTATTACAGATCCTTGTGGAACACCAGATATTATTTTAACTGTATCAGACATTTGATTGTTAACTCTTACTCTTTGAGATCTACCAGATAGAAAACTACTTATCCAAGAATGTATGTTACCACATATACCTAAATTAGTTAATTTGACAAGTAATTTACTATGAGAGACCTTATCAAAAGCTTTAGCATAGTCAAGATATATGATATCAATAAAACTGCCTTTATCAATTGCAGTAATCCATTTAGTATAACAATTTAATAGTTGCAGTTCAACAGATTTTTTATGACGGAATCCAAATTGAGAATCAGTAATTAATGAGTTACGTTCTAGATAAAAATTAATTTCCTCAACTAATATACGCTCGAATACTCTAGACATAATTGAGGTAATTGAAATCGGCCTGATATCAATAAAACTGCCTTTATCAATTGCAGTAATCCATTTAGTATAACAATTTAATAGTTGCAGTTCAACAGATTTTTTATGACGGAATCCAAATTGAGAATCAGTAATTAATGAGTTACGTTCTAGATAAAAATTAATTTCCTCAACTAATATACGCTCGAATACTCTAGACATAATTGAGGTAATTGAAATCGGCCTATAGTTTTCTCTATTTGAAGGGTCACCTTTTTTGAATATCGGAACTATATAACTTACTTTCCACATGTCAGGACATACACCATCTGATAAAGTTTTATTAAATAATATCGTAAGTGGAATAGATAGTTCATATGAGAATTGTTTGAAAAATATTGAAGGGATATTATCTGGTGGCAATGTACATGATAGTGAGAGATTTATTAGATGCTTTCTTATGTTATGCCTATAGAATAAAAAGTTATTTATAGTTGAATTATGTTTAGGTGGAGATAAATGAGGAATATTATCATTATCATTAATAAATACAGAAGAAAATTGATTATTGAGTATATTAGATTTAACTGTATCTGAAAAAATATATGTATTATCGTCTGATTTAATGGGACCTATAGTGGAAAAAGAGGAACATCTTGAATTAATATAATTATAAAATCGTGATTTGTCATTAGATGATAAAATTAATTTTTCTCTATCGATAGTTAATTTTTTAATGTTATAATCTAATAATTTTTTAATATTTTTCCAATTTATAAAATTATTATGTGAATCTAATCTAGTTTTATAATATTTTAAACATTTTACTTTTAAACGTAGAATATATTTTGGATACGTTTTTTTATTTTTGATATGTTTATAAGCTGGAACATTATCATTAATAATATTATATAAAGTATTATAAAAAATATTAAACATATTATTAATATCTGTTGAATTAGATAATAATAAATTCCAATCAATAGAAGAAAGGGATTGATGTATACTATATAAATTAGACTTTCTAAAATTTAGCCCAACTTTTTGATTTATTTTTAAATTAGCTTGGAAAGGTAGAGAAAATGAAAATGATATATGGTCACTAATATATTTACCAAATCCAAAAGGGGGACATTCATTAATTTTCGAAATAATCATAGGATTATTGGTTAGTAATAAATCCAGCAAATTATTATTACGAGTTGGAAAAGTAATTAATTGAATGAGTGAGTTTTGACATAGACTATTTTCAAAATTATTATTATTAGTATTATTATTATTATTATTATTATTATTATTATTATTATTATTATTATTATTATTATTATTATTATTATTATTATTATTATTATTATTATTATTATTATTATTATTATTATTATTATTATTATTATTATTATTATTATTATTATTATTATTATTATTATTATTATTATTATTATTGAATTGAATTGAATTGAATTGAATGAATATTTATTATGAATTTTTCAAGTTCGATTTAGTAATAATTAACAATATGTAGTGATAAATTCACAAAACGACAACAAAACGTAGTTAGTACACATATAAAAATAACAATAGTAAATTAGAAACGTATCACATGTGCCGGTGATAAAAACAATTAATAATTAAAATTAATAATTTATAAAATTATATATATATACATATATATATATATATATGTATAAATAAATATTAAGTTATAATTTTTTTAATATGATTATTATTATTTATTATTTATTATTATTTATTATTATTATTATTATTATTATTATTATTATTATTATTATTATTATTATTATTATTATTATTATTATTATTATTATTATTATTATTATTATTATTATTATTATTATTATTATTATTATTATTATTATTATTATTATTATTATTATTATTATTATTATTATTATTATTATTATTATTATTATTATTATTATTATTATTATTATTATTATTATTATTATTATTATTATTATTATTATTATTATTATTATTATTATTATTATTATTATTATTATTATTATTACTATTATTATGATATGTGTTCATCAAAGGGATTATTGCTTTATCAAAATAAATGTTATGCTATGTAACTCCACAAATACATGTACCTTAACATGTATTACCTACTGTAAGAAAACCTTATACACAATTTACAATGTACACTGTACGATGTACGATGTACAATGTATAATATACACTGTACAATTGACGATGTATACTGTATACAGTACGAATATATTCGTATAAATATAACATTTACTAATAGGTCATTTTATTAATATAAATTAGCCAATAATTTAATTAAATATGTTCTACTATGAGTATTCTCTTAACTAAACTATTTATAACTATTGTATGATTGTTAATATAACCTATAGGTATTTTATACAATCTATAGGTATTGTATATAGTTAAATTCCGGTATGAATATAATCAAACACGTAAAACTCTTCAATAACTGTTAATAATATATATATATTGATTTACATGCATTTTATTATAGTTAAATGATAATATAAACGATTAACCAACATAGATGATGATAAGTTATTTTATTTTATTATTAATTTAGTTATGCAATATTATATGTATTTTATTACTTTATTTTATTACCTATATATATATACATATAGGTTACCTATATTATATATAGGTGCATAATAATATAGACTATAAATTATTGTAAATAAATGTAATAGAAATTATAACTTATATTTGAGAAAATTAAATTAGTTTTAGTTATATATAACATATCAAATCTATAGATTTAATTTGCGATATAGATATATAATTACTCTATAAAACCCGTAACTATTCCGATATCCATAATCGTATAAAATCACTACAACCCATAAATACATAAATGATTATAAACCCATAATCATATCTTAATCTTTTGATGATGGTCAACATTTTTTACTTTATGGATTTAAACTCAAAACCTATAACCAAACTCATGATTATATTATTGGTATTGGTATTGTTATTGTGTACAATGTATAAACTATTGTATACAATACACTGTTGTATACATTGTTGTATACACTTCTATAGAAGTTCTACTGTGATAGCGCTGCGTACCTTTACGTAAAGATGCAGCAGTCGATGTGGTGAACGCCGATATAGCTTGACCACCGGAACTCACGTGACCTAGTTCCGGTGACCGGACACTCCTCTTCGGACAGCGCTCGGACAATATATCGGCCATCATGAACCCGGCGCGCTTTCGAGTGGACGAGGCAGGTCTCGATATGCTACTAAAGCTGGATGCGGGACGAGATGCATGCTGAGAAATAGAAGCAGGAGGAGGGGGAGGAGGGGGTGGGGTACGGGTGTAAGGGGACGGGGTCGGACGAGCTCTGGTCGGGTTGTTCGGACCGGATGCGTCGCGTAGAAACGCCCCGAAATTATCGGAATAGACATCGCTATTGTTGTTGTTGTTGTCTTCATTTAACGACACAATAACCGCCATCGTGGATATATAAATAGATTATATGTATTTATTGAACACTTCTTAATACATACAATTACTCCTTAGGCAATTAATATCATATGTATCGATTATGAATTAATAACAAATAGTACTGTTACTATCGATACGGTTAGCGAGGGATTAGGCGTTGACGACAAGATGACAGATTAAGAGATGGTCGGGGAGAATGAAGATACGCCCACTCGCCGCGAGTTACGCCCCCGTCGCAATCTAGCCACGCCCCGTCGGGCACGCGAACCGTCTAATTGGTGATCAAGCGCGTCTTGAATCGACCGATAATAACGGTAACGCGATACTGCGTCAACACTGCGTCAACACAGGCGGCGGGCCGGTACGCGATATCGACGTGTAATCTGCGTGTAATCTACACTAAGTATTCGGCCTCCTCCCGCGCTATAAATAGATTCGCGATATAAATGCACGCGGGTGAAAGTTCACAATACTGTGACGGCGGTAACGATGAGTAATAGCATAGAGCTAGAGAGAAGCTAGCCCTATGAGTAATAGACACGAAAGCGCATGCGCAGTGTAGTGTGTGTGCGCGCTATTAGTGTTGTTATTAAAGGTATGTGTATTGAGAGTTATACAATAGGAGAGACTAATCGCGAAGTTATAACTTTATATATATATATATGTGTGTGTGTGGGTGTGTGTGTGTGAATATGTATTTGCGAATGAGTAGTTGAGACTACCATAATTCGGACCGGTAAAGTAAAAAAAAGGTTCTAGAACCTTTAATAATTAATAATTGTTAAATTTGTGTTATATTTTATATATATATAATTATATAAAGATAGTTTAACAACATATTTTCAGTTAAAAGTTATTTATTAAAAATAATAAAATGTGTTTTTTCATTTGTATCCTAATTCGGACCACTTTTAATGTAATTTATATAAATATTCTAGGCTAATATTTAACGGAAAATAACATTTGTTATTAGACAATTAATAAAATCATATAACGTATATATAATGACATAAAGGTGACACATAATATTATTTAGTCACGTGACATTCATTAATGATAATGAAATATCATTGGTTATGGTATATCAAAGATTTTCCGAAGGAAATTTTGCTTCAAAATATCTGATTATATCGATTTATCAATGGTATCACGTGAGTTATAACCATATATGGGCATGTTGTTTTGCATAACATCATGCCCGTGGGTACATAACCGTTTGCATAACTCCCGCGTAGAGGTTTAGTTAAATATATAACTATTTATATTATATATATAGAAATCCATATATGCACATAAGGCTAAAAGTAGCCATGGTTATATAATACACAACATTATAATTATTAAATTAATACACATTTAGTTTCTATATATATATATATATATATATATAAATATATATATATATATATATATATATATATATATATATATATGTGTGTGTGTGTGCGTATGTGTATGTGTGATACATATATGTATACTATAGTATACTATATTATGCATATATGTATGCATTTAAAATCCAATATATCTCTAATATATGTCATAATTATTGTATACGCTATAGCTACTAAATCAAGACAATTAAAGTGTATACAGTGTATACAATGTATACTATACACACGAACACGTGACTAATTACTCACGGTCACGTGCTCACCGCTGTGGTCATATCACGTGACCGCCATCTATCGAGCGGTGAGTTAATTACACACACGACTAGCGAGTGATTGTAACACTACCATGCAAAGTTCTCTCCAATAAACGCTTACTTTTATGGGTGGCCGATATGCGACATGTCTTAAATGTGTGGTACTGGTTGCAGCGGTACTAGTGGTGGTGCTATTGATGGTGCTGGTACTGGTGGTGCTGGTGCTGGTACTGGTTGCAGCGGTGCTAGTGGTAGTAGTGGTGGTGGTGGTGGTGCTGGTGATGGTGATTGTGGTGGTAGTGGTGCTGGTTGTGCTAGTGGTGGTACGACGGTGAATATAACATATATTTTTATATAAATATATATTTAATATAAATGTATTATTATATATTATGTATATATTTATATATATATTTATATATATATATATATATATATATATATAAATATATATTTATATATATATGTATAAAATGTAAGATGTTTAGAGAAATCTCAATAAATAATGACAGAAATATCGATAGCCTTTGTTCTCAAGTACGCATAAGGTCGTATATATATATATATATATATATATATATATAAATATATTACGTTATATTATGTAATAACATTTTAAATTATTAGGATATAAATACATGGACTTTGACCTGGAACATGTGTTTGATTATCAATTAACCTAGTGACTATGCGCATAGCAACGTAAACAAATAAATCTACATCAAAGATCGCGTAATATTACATCAAAGATGGCGCTAATCTACATCAAAGATATTGTCTATTTGCTAATAATAAATAATAGGTTTAGAATTTCACAGTAATTGATGTGTTATACTTTAAGAAAATATTTGTTTGCGAATCACTTTTATGCTTTAATTGCTATTTATATATAATGATAATATTACTAATTAGTATGTGTAGTAAAGCACTTTATGTCACGAGAACATTATGTTTGTCGGCATTCTTAAATATACAAATAAATATGTGCAGTCACGTTAATAATAATTCCTCTAATTACGTATGCGTATATATATACACATATATAAATATATATATATATATATATATATATATATATATATATATGTTAGTGTGTGTGTAAGGTATATACCTACTTTAGTATCATATTCATAATTAATTCGCATTTTAATAATACATATATATTTATATATTTATATTTATATAGAGTTGTAGGTTATGTCTTCAATTATAATTCTAAATATATAATATTGATACATTTTTAAATT
>OZ025239.1:39091247-39183747 GCA_964019155.1 Osedax fenrisi
TCAAAATATAATTCTGAATTTGATAATGAATTATCGAATTGTGCTAATGCTATTTACGCCTGGCTTACCGATAATAAACTATCGCTAAATACTGATAAATCTGAATTGTTGAATATTCCCAGTAACTATTCCAACTTTCCACAGATATTCATCAATAATAATGAAATAACCCCAAGCACGTCAATCAGATACTTAGGGGTCATAATCGATGACAACGTAAATATGAATCGACATGTAAGTAGCATGTGTAAAAAAGCTAACTGCGAACTGTACAAAATACGCAAGATAGGTCATTACTTAAATAAAAGAGCTACAACAATTCTAACTAATTCATTGGTGTTCTCCTCTTTAGATTACTGTAATTCGCTCCTAATTGGTCTACCGAAATCTACTTTACTTCCTATCGATAGAATTATTAGATCGGCAGTTAGGAATATCTATCGACAACCAAGACACGACCATTCAAGTATTACTCTGAAAATGAAAGAAAGCAGAATCTTGAATGCATCAGACCGTGCTGAACAAAGAATACTGAATATCACTCATCGAACGTTGACCCATAATCAGCCTACGTATATTAGATCACATCTAAAATTCGTAGTTCATAATAGATCATTACGATCTAATATTGATACTCGACAACTTAAAGTCACTATACCAACGCTGAAACGTACCGCGAAACGGGCATATTCTTATATTGCTCCAACTAAATGGAATGCTTTACCACTAAATTGTCGTCTTATTATAAACCCTGTTGCGTTCAAAATACGTGTTAAACAGTATTTAATCGATAGAAATTAAATTGTTTATTTATTTATTTATTTCTACTAGTTGTTGTCTTTCATACACTTATCAGAACACTAATGTGTTATGAAATGAGTGTTTAAATAAAACGTTTTGATTTGATTTGATTTGATTTAGTAGTAGTAGTAGTAGTAGTAGTAGTAGTAGTAGTAGTAGTAGTAGTAGTAGTAGTAGTAGTAGTAGTAGTAGTAGTAGTAGTAGTAGTAGTAGTAGTATACTACTATAGTAGTAGTAGTAGTAGTAGTAGTAGTAGTAGTAGTAGTAGTAGTAGTATACTACTATAGTAGTAGTAGTAGTAGTAGTAGTAGTAGTAGTAGTAGTAGTAGTAGTAGTAGTAGTAGTAGTAGTAGTAGTAGTAGTAGTAGTAGTAGTAGTAGTAGTAGTAGTAGTAGTAGTAGTAGTAGTAGTAGTAGTAGTAGTAGTAGTAGTAGTAGTAGTAGTAGTAGTAGTAGTAGTAGTAGTAGTAGTAGTAGTAGTAGTAGTAGTAGTAGTAGTAGTAGTAGTAGTAGTAGTAGTAGTAGTAGTAGTAGTAGTAGTAGTAGTAGTAGTAACTACGTCAGAAGGCTAAGTAGTAACAATAGCTGCGATCAATTAGTCAAAGCTCCGTAGTAATATAAATGTCGGATAACTATTAGATAACTTGAAATAACGGTAAGTAACCACAGCCAGCACCACTAACGCCACCTAGCGATAATTACGGTAAGTACTAGTGGTGAGTCAGTATAATAGTGGTGTTACATCCACAACCATTAGCGCCATCGTACAGCCGATTGTGTCATTTTAATTGTCGCTTAAACGTTTAGCTTTTATTACGCAACCTATTACCGAGGACATGATGTCCTAGGACGACGTCTATTACGTAACTAGTGCTCGGGAACGTTTGTTTGCGCATGCGCGTGGTATCACTACACTAGTGCAACAATGCCACCATTGTACTGATGGTACCACCATTGTATTCGTAGTAATGCATCACTTATATTGATATCTCCACTCGCGCGCGAACTCCATACACATACATACACACACACATATATATATATATATATATATATATATATATATATATATATATATATATATATAATATATATATTATATATTATATATATATATATATAATATTAATTGTTATAGTTATAATCATGAATCATACAACTAGTAATACATTTATTATAACTAAGGTAATAGATAAATAATGCCTCGACTTTAGATTATTACATAATATGTATATGCTATATTCGTCTCGTGATTAATTATGAATAAGCTTATGGTAATATATATACATTATATATATACATATATATATATAATATATATTATATATATATATATATATATATATATATATATATATATAATATGTGTGTTTCCGTGCGTATGTGTATGTGTATATGTTACTAACCAGCAACACGAATAACGCGTATGTCAATGTTATATATTAGTGTTGTAATACATATTAATTATATCCTATTTTTACAATTAACTTTTAAATTTAGTTTAAAAACTGTTTTATAATTTATAATTAAAATTATATTAAACAGATAAAAATGTAAATAAATAAAATATAAATTAAAATAAATAATAATTATTATATAGATTACTACATTTATTATTTTTAGAATTTGTTAAATTAAAGTATATTAGGGAGTTCCATATATGTAGAAGTATATATTATATATACAGTATATGTATACATAATAAAATAATTCTTAAATATTGTATACGCTTCATTATTATGCTGTATGGTAACTTGTTAGCATTTTAAATTAAAATCTAAAATGGATTTATTGAAAAAAAGTTTATTATTTACTTTTATTAGGCTTTTATTTAACCTACCTAATATTATAATATTATATTAATAAAAAGTGTAGTACATACCCAGTTCATATGCATTTAGGCCCATGGGCCAAAACATAAAATAAATTAAAAATATCCCAAATAGTTTATGTTGAGCTTTGAAAAATTCTTATTTTGGGATATTTTGGGCATTTTTTAAAAACTTTAAATTACATTAATATCCATCATAATTTATAATTCATATAATTTAATTACTATCATATTATATACCATATATAGTATATTATTATTTTTCATTTTACAATTTATCTATATTTATTAATATTAATATTAAAAAATTATAAGTTTAAAGGTTATATAAATAAATACATTTTTCAGAAGATTAAATATATTTAATCTTAACTATAGTTAAGTATATAGTAATAATAATGTTTTATTATTATAATAATTTTCTTTTATAATAGTGATAATAATAGATTATTACTTTGAATAAAGTATACCTTACATATACTAATATATATATATATATATATATATATATATATATATATATATATATATGAAACTTCTGCTCTCCCCAGTAAGTAAATTAATCAGTGATAGTGGTTAGATTATAGTTTTATCATCATCATGATTTGTGATTAACTGATCACAATACGATTACAATAATATTACAATCATTGATAAGCAACTAAGCTTTGATTACGAACTACACTTCTAAATCGTTGATTGTAATACGATTGTAATCAATGATTATTAACTGATCACTAATATTGATTCACGATCAGTTGGTAATTATTGATTGTAATACCATTGTAACAAATTATTGTTAACTGATCACTAACATAGATTCATGATCAAATTGTAATATGATTGCAATCGAATCAAAATCTGTGATCGTAATCAATACATAGCCCCATGATTGTAATCTGATTACTTGTTGGATTGTAATCTGACTACGATCTTTGATTACTTTACTTACTGGGTCAAATAAATATAAAGTATACAATAATAATAATTTACATTTTTTTTTAATAGATAGGAAATAATTATTCTTTAAAAAACAGATTTAAAATACTATAATTTGTAATATGATTTATACTGAATAATATCCATATATATTATATGTATGCGTATATATATATATTGTGATTATGTATTGTGTATATATATTTGTATATTTTAAATGTTTACTTTTTTTTAAATATACCTATAATTTAAATATAATAAGTTAACATTAATTAAGATAACAAGTTATTAATAAAAGCCTAAAATAAGTTATTATGGATTTATGAAAATTCTTATTTTATATTCTTCGGTTTTCTAACTGCAAATTATGCTTATAAAGTAATCGGCCATCTAATGGACTTCGCCAATATATATGTAATGTTTTTTAATGTTTTAGATTGAATAAATGTGTTTTCTGTAGTTTATTGAAGTTTGGAGTTGATGGTTTAGTACGTATGGATATAAAGAGAATATTCCAGGAGTATGGGACGGATATTGCTCAGCCACGATTGTTAGTTTAATGTAAGTTATGTTTACGAGGTAGTTGAAGTAGAAACGTATTGATGGAGCGTGTATACACTATAGTGGTACTAGTTGGTAAGTTAAGTTTGAGTAGGGATGCTAGGTAGTCAGGAAAGTCATGGTCAATTTCTTTATGTGCAATTAGTAGGGTTTTATAGAGGATTATATGGCATACAAGTAGCCAATATTGTTTACCTAGACATTGAGATATAGGAATATGTGAGTATATTGGTATGTTGAATATGCACCTAGCTATAGAATTTTGAAGAAATTGGAGATTAGAAATATATATGGGGTATTGTAAAGAATAATATTACAGTAGTCGAATAGAGGTAAGATGTAAGCAGAAGCTATAATAATAGCGGTGTATATTGATATTTAATAACGAATAAGACGTAGTGAATGTAGTTGATAGTTTAGTAATTTGTTATGTGGGACAGTTGTCTATAAATCTAAAAGTACTGTCAAATATAACACCAAGGTTTTTGACATGGGTTGAGTACTTGATGAGTTTTCCGTTGTTATTGATTGGAGGTGTTGATGGTAAAGTTGTACATCGGAGTGACAAAACCCTTGGGGAATACCGTGTGTTACAAGACGGAGATATGAACGGGTTGAGTGAACTAAAACTGAGGAAGTTCGATTCGTTATGAAAGAAGATGCAAGTACCAGTGGTGCATATAGATGTAAGGCGGTGTTTGAGAATTAAGTGGTCAATAGTATCGAACGCGAAGGAGAGGTCAAGTAGTGCGAGGATTGTTCCATTTTATTATCAATATCAGTGAGAATATTTATGGATATTTTCGCTATAGCGTATAGCTATAGCGCTATATCCCTAAAGGGTAGTTTATGTTGATTTGAAGAAAGATATACGATTTGGAAGATATTAAAGGATTTTGTGTGATATTAAATAGATAGTTAGTTGTTTCGCAATGATTCGTTCCAAGGCTTTGAGAATATCAACATGTTTGATATTGGGTGGTAATTATTGAGGCTCTGAGGGTCAAGGTTATGTTTTTTTAAGGAGGGGTATAATGAGTGCATTTTGTAGGATGTTGGAAAAGTTCCAGATTCAAGGGATTCATAGAATATATTATTAAGAGGGATACCGAGGAAGGTGTATTTCATGTAAACGATTTAATGTAGAATGGAAAGAGGAATAGGGTCAATAGGAGAAGATCTTTTAGTTGCTTTAAGTAGTGTGCATATTTATAATATATTAGGGACTGTAAATAAATTAAGTTAGTGAGTTGGCAAGGTGGAGAATATTAAAGAGGGATATTGTGGGAGATTTTCGATAGTTCTTATGAGCTTATGATGAAAGTGATCATCGAAAGGTGGAGATAGAATGTCTGGTGGAAGATCGGGGAATATGTTCTTGTTGTTTCGCCCTAGTAGTTTCGAGCATATTGTGAAGGTTTTATTTTGATCTGACGAGCATGATTCGAGAGAGATAGTAGATGTAGATCGATTTTGCATTTATGAGGTTTTTGGACTTAGTAAGTTGATAAAGCGCGCGTATATATATATATATATATATATATATATATATATAATAGTTTGTATTCAAATAGTAGTATTCTTCTTTATAGTTGTTTGTAATAATTATTATATTGATTAAATTCTTTAAACAAAAGCATTACCTTTTTCAACGAACTACTACGGATATCAATTGTATTTATATGTATTGAAACGGATATTATGTATAGATATATCCTAGATATATTATATATATCATATATATATATATATATATATATAATCTAAACTCCTAAGTACACCGTACCATCTGCACTTACATATATATGAATAAATATGGGACGTTGGGACGTTAGTAGATTACAAAAAAGTCTTGCTAACATGGTATGTTGGCACGTTGGGATGTTGGGATATTACAAATAACGAACCCTAAATTATGTATATTTTGTAACACTTTATTTTGTGAAACACTTATCTTTTTTAAGTAGATATAAATCTAGACCCCCATGATGCAACACAATATTAAAGTATGATATCATGAAATAAAACTGTGTATAATATATAATATAATAACAATGAATGTTTATTAATTTTATTTCCTAGTTTATAAATTATTGCTAAAATTCTAGATGATATTACTACATGTTATTTCCAGGTAAGCTAAAGTGAATCAAATAATTATAATTCATTAATCCACATTTAATATGTATTACACTTAATGAAATAATAAATGTAGGAACCTATATTGTAAATCAAGCAAGAAGTCGTATATGACGTTTTATCCAATTGTAATGTTATTTATTAAAATATATCCATGAATAAATATAACCAATATATATGTATTAGGTTTAAGTTCCAGTATAGAAAGAGCAACATCAATACATACCAGAGTAGTGTAATCAGTGAATATAGTACAACTATTGTCATCCGTAACCTTGGTGATATCATTTATTTATAACATAAACAGTAACGGTCCATACACAGAAACCTGATGAGCATCTATAGGGGCGATGTTAATGAAGATATTAATATTTCTATTGATAACATATTTTTAGTAAAATGTATGATAAAACATGTATTACAAAACAAAAATCTAACAATATTTTTCACAAAAAAAATATTCCTATAAAATTCATAAATAATATAATTTATAATAATCTTAGAATTTATAAAAAATTTAAAAATGATCTTAGGAATATTATAAGAAAGTTTAAAAATGATTTTTATACTAAATCTTTAGATAAGAGTAAATCCATTAAAACTAGGATTATCAGTTTTAAATTCATTGATTAATCATATACAACAAAATCATCCAAAATACGAGTACTTTATATAAGAAGGGAAATAAAAGATGAAACAATAGCGAATACATGTAATAACACTTTATAAATAATTATAACAATAGTAATTATTCTTCATAATGCATTATTTGTATCACCTATCACAATTAGTGAGGTCATTAAAACTATTGATAATTTTTCTACAAATATCTTCAAATATCTAAGGATGAACTTAAGTTGATATAATCAATTGATATATCCACGAAACTCATAAAATTAATCTAACCCTTTGATCTCCAATAAATACTGTGTTGGCCTATTTATTGACTTAAAAAAAGCATTTGACACAGTCAACCATGAAATAACTATCATGGTTATCATCATAGCTTAAATAAATAATTCAGTTTACAAATTACAATTAATGTAGGTCCAATACCATAATATATATTATAGTATTATTAATAGAGTAGGTCGGCATGTAGGTAAAATAATTAATAAATAAAATAAAAATGAGCGGCCCAAGAATAGATCCTCGGGAGATACCGATATCTAGGTAGATAGTAGATAGATCTACTAGATATCTATATAGATTAATTACATGCTGACCTGCTCTATTAATAATACTTGTATACTATTTGCCGATGATACAACTATTATATTTTGTGATTTTTCACCAAACAAACTTAAAAGTAAATTACAGTTGACAATTAATGATATTATATTATGGTTAAGTGCAACTAAGTTGACAATTAACATTGATAAAACTCACTGAATCTGAAATAGTAATTGAAAATAAGCCTTTAGTTAAAGTATCTGAAACAAAGTTTATTGGGCTAAATCATCGATAGTTGAACTGGAAATCTCATTTTCAATTCCTAAAGAAAAAATTATTAAAAATCTACTGGATTATAAAAAATATATCATTCTGCATCAATGAATCAGTTATGATTAAAATTTATTATAAATTTTTTTCTCCCCATTTAATGTATTGTTTATAAATATGGGGGCATATATATAAATGTAATATAAACTATATTCATGTTATACAAAAAAAATATTGAAATTAGTTTTTTTCTAAATCTATTGATTATAGTTCAAAAAAATTATTTATATATCATAAGTTATTAAATATCTTTGATTTTTGTAAATATAAAACACTAATATATATGCATAGGATATATTAGAAAACTTGTAGTTCATGTATTATTAAATATTATAAAAGAATAACTAAACAAAAGTAAAGGTAGGAGGTACAAGAAGTACTTTTGATTTCATACAACCTTATAATAAATATAATATATGAATAATTATTTAATTACATATGGACCAAGACTTTGGAATGGATTAAATAGTGATACAAGAAAATTAATAAAACCTACCTATTTCCCTATTCAACAATAATATTTTTAATTCTTTTTTAATCTTGTGATTTTTTTTGTTCTGTAATTAGTTTCTACCTCAAATTATATTTAATATTTTTAATTTTTTAATAAGTTTAATATATTTAATACATTTTATCTTTACTTATACTTTTACATTCATTTCTTCCTTTAATTCATATTTATACTATAATTACGCCTACAAACTAAGTAAACCATAAATTATATCAAATCCAATACCTAATATTACTCTAGAATATATTGAAAAACTTATAATATTAGCACTTTAAAACATGTATATATATAGGTTGATAATATAAAACCTTATCAACTAAAAAGAAACCTACACATTTTCTGTTTATCATATATTTCCTACTTACCTTATCAATAAATGTAAACAACATGCCATTTTCCCTCAAACATTAAAGCACTCAATAATTACTCTTATACTGAAAAAAAAACATCCCTAGATAAATCACTTCCTGAAAACTATATACCTACCAATATCAAATGTATCTTTATTATCTAAACTAATATAACACATAATCGCAAACCGTCTTGTCTAACATATCATGAATAATAAATTACATAATCCAATACAAAGTTAAAGTAAATACTACTTCGTTAACTTTGTAGTATTAGAACATCATTACGAGTTAGAGTAGTGATTGAATTAACTATATGTGAGAGACGAATAAAAACTTTAATGAAATAAATTTGTTTTTAAAATTTAAATAAATAAAAATAACAATAATAACAAAAACGTAGGCACACGTAACGGTCTCATCACATCGACCTAACTACAACTACTAATCGTACTATAAAGTAAGTGCTACCATATCTATATCCACTACCATTCACACGCACACATACACACAATAAATATATACCTCATTTTCGAACAATTTATCTAAAATTCGATTTTTGTGACTACATATATTATACTACTACCACCAATACACACATACACACACACATATACACCAGCGCACACATACACGCATGTATGATCGCACATGAAATAATCATATATATATAGTCTCTTACGTCCGTGTGGGTCGATTATCTAATGCTCACCATAGTGTGTGTCCTGTAGGGGCGGTTCTAGGGGGGTGGGGGGTTCGTATGGGGTTATCGGGGGTATATTGGGTAACAGTGGGCATATGGGGTATCAGTGGGCATGTGGGGTTATAGGGGGGTGGTGGTTATAGGGGGCATGTGAGGTTCTAGGGGGCCGGTGGGGTTCCATAATAACGTGTTTTAATTAATAATATTATATATATATATATATATATATATATATATATATTTATATATAGCAGAAGCCAGTTGTATCGACATCCCAGGAGCTTACTAAAATATGTCGATACAGCCGTATGTTGTTAAGGCGTGGCTAATTTAAAGTCACTCCAGTTACTTATCAAAATGTATATTTATGTTATCAAAGATAAAAGATATAATATGCTATAGGGTGTACCTGGCATTCATATCGCTATTCACGTGTATCTACTATCACATTAATATACATTATATGAAATTGTGTCTTTCATAAATTAGACGAAATAAAAGTATGAATTTAATATATATTTTATTTATTTTGTTTATAATTAACCTATGGAAAAGTTACCTAATACCAGGGAGCTCCCTCCAAATACGGACATTTTAATAATAAATGGTCTTAACATTTTATGATTAAATATTTTTATTCAAAAATTACAATTTATTAATATTATATGATTATAGATATTATTGGGATTTTAAAATTATATTTAATTTTGTTACTCAATCGATAACGGGGGTGTCCGTATTCGGTACCGATGTTCGAATACGGACACTTGTGTTATAATACGGACACCCTATATACCACTAGATAAACTATATAGTATTGATGAACCAATGATATAAATTACAAATACATTATAGCTTGCACCCATTATATATTATATACCTATTTCCAATCTTTTCATACTTTCTAAAACCTTAGAAAGGGTCGTTTATAAGTAGGGGAAAGTCTCCGATTACCGACCCCTAAATGATTAGTTGTAATAACGTATTCAATATTAAATATATTTATTTGAAATTTTGTAATTTGAGTAATATTATGGCAATGAATAATGTTGCTATTATACATTTTTGATATAATTATATTTACAAGAATAAACAGGGGGTCGGTAATCGGATACATGTGCGTAATACCGACCCCCTTCCCCTATTACCGGCCCCCTAAAATAATCGTGGTATAAATAATTGTAGTATTATAATATCCAATAAAAATAGTAGATATACATAAATATAATTAATTATAACATGACGTAATTTATTTTTTATTGAATTTATGTTTTATATTATTAGTATGTTTAATAGTAATATTAAATTTAAATTTAAACTTTATAGTAACTATATTAAAATAGTGTATATTATTATTTAATATTTATTTATTAATCAATATGTATATAAATAACTGGAATCATGAATCCTAAATCTATGTCAATGATACACAAACAAGTTATAACATAATTTAAAGTAAAATACGGATCTATTTTAATTGGATATTATAAATCACAGGAGGTCGGTATTAGGGTAATTTAGGGGGTCGGTAATAGTAAAATCATATGGGTTGCTATAATTAAGATATATTGGTTAATAGTAATTCAAATTAAATTATTTTTATAATAGTTATAAACATTTTATTGTTCTACAATATTATAGTCAGTATTAAGTTTTCTTTTAATTAATAAAGTATTTACAATGATTTTAAAAAGTTATTATTCAAATATTTAAAAAGTAAAAATAGAATATTACATTTTATCAAATAACAATTGTAGGATTAATTATTTTTTTAAACAAAATACGTATTCATGTTTATCATTAAATTACTAACAGTTCATGTATATATAATTTTTTGATAACTCTTATATTTACTGAGATACGAGAGGGGGTCGGTATTAGGAGGGGGTCGGTAATCGGGGACTTTCCCCTAACTCACTTATTTCCTGGATACTAATAATATACTTTTTCGTATATCGTATATATATACGACTATAGTCATTAAAAGATAAGTAGGAGGATAATATCAATAGAAGGTTTTTTAGTGAGAGGATATATAAGATAATGTTTAAAAATGAAGGGAGATAGGTAGTACCAAAAGTGTTGGTGATGAATAAATGTTATCTTCAATACAATATATACAAAGAGGTATCCTGTACTTTTTAGATATTCCATGTGTGAATCCTTCGATATATCTCTCTGAAATAATTGAAATTAACTATTTTACACAATAAATTATATTAGTTAAACTACTAATCGAATATAACAAGTGTAATTAACTTCACGATATATTAAAATATATTGCGTATATAATAAGAACATCTTTTCAAATATATATCATATTTACGAAATGGCGAATACATTGGGGGTGTCTACAGAAAGTTATTGAGTGAGTACCATCGAAATAATAATGCTTTATTATTTCGATAGTAGTGAAATGTACTCCTTTGTTCCATACCTAATAGGTAATATAAATATATATATATTATATTATATATATTATATATATTATATTATATTTGACTTCCTGATTATAAATACAACAACAACAACAACAACAACAACATAATCTAATTTATCACAACAAAATCACCATTTAATATTTTCTACATATCGCAAGTTGTATAAATCTGAAATCTCTAAAGCTAAGTCTGCTTTTTAGTATAGTAAAATAAATAACCTCACATCCAATCCCCGTGCTTCTTTCGCCCTTGCTCGTAAGCTTCTCTCACCTACAAATCCTATCAATAATCCTCATATACCTAATATTGCAAAAAATGAATTATGTTATGAATTCGCTAATAATTTTACTGATAAAATTCAACGCACCTGCACTTCTATTTCATCTCTCCTACCAATTAGCTCTATTCCGTGCATCTGTATTAGTAAACCAATCCAATACTACTTTTTCTAAATTCTATATACCTTCTATTTTCAAAATATCTAATCTTATTTATAAGTCTTCCTCTTCCCATTCTTCTGACCCAATTAACCTAGCCGCCTTTGAAAAACTAAATTATACTCTATCTCCCTATGCTCTTGATATTATAATTATTTCCCTAAATGATGGTATTTTTCCAACTTCCTTTAAGCATGCTACAATAACACCTATACTCAAAAAACCTTTACTTGATCCTAATATAATTGCTAATTATCGCCCCATTTCACAACTTCCGTTTTTCAGCAAAATTCTGGAACGAATTGTTGCCATACAATTGAATAGATTTATAGCTGAAAATAAATTATATGATATATTTCAGAGTGCATTTAGAAGAGGACACTCAACTGAAACTGCACAACAACAAATACTTAACAATATATACTCTACAGTATCTCCATCTATCTTCTGCCAACTTATATTATTATACCTCTCATGTGCCTTCGATTCATTAAGCCATTCCGTTCTTATCTCAAGATTAGAAATGATTGGTATACGCGGAACCGTACTAAAATGGTTTTCATCCTATATATTAAATCGATCATCATCCGTTAAAATTTGCAATTTCTCTACAAAATCTCGTACTCTTCATTATGGTGTTCCCCATGGATCTGTTCTCGGCACCTCCTCTTCTCAATATACATCCTCCCTATACATGATATTATTGGTCAATTTCTAGATGTAGGTACTACCCCTACACTATCACATTTACGCTGATGATATTCAACTATATTCCTTCCTACCCAACTCCTCCAATGTACTACCAGATAACTCACAATTATGTAAATGTGCATCAACTATCAAATCATGGCTTCTATCTAACAATCTTCTACTTAACTTTTCAAAATCTGCACTCCTAAATATCCCATCTAACTATCATTATTTTCCTCCTGTTATCATCGACGGTCTCCCCATCATCCCTTCATCATCTGTTATAAATCTTGGAGTTACTTTTGGATGCTAACCTATCCCTAAATTCCCATATAGCTAATCTAAATCAGCTAACTACCACCTCTTCAAAATTCGTCGTATAAGAAAAGACTTAACCCGCCCTCTTACAACTGTCCTCATAAACGCACTGGTCCTCTCTGAGAGGCTCACGAGATCTCGTATCCACTACTGCTCCTCACTACGACTATCATCTCCCTAATACTTCATTAAATCGTATAATTCGTGCACCTATACGAACCATTTTCTCAATAAATCGATTTGAATATTCCATTACCGACTCCTACACCTTCTATCACTCGCTCATAAAGCAATATATTATACTTCTCCTTATTTGACTTCCATACTAACACTAAGACGCCCACTGACTTCCTTACGATCAAATGCTGACATTTCCCAAATTTGCCCTCGTGTCTCATACCTAAAATACCATAAACGCGCCTTCAGTAATATGGTTCCATCCTTATGGAATTCCCTCCCTGCCTCTATTAGATAAATCCATTCACACCCGTCCTTTATTACACACCTCAAAGATTATATATCATCGATGTAATATATTCACTTATTTAATCATATAATATTACTATTTTTATAAATTATATTATTTTATCGTTTTGTTTATTTATTTATCTAATTTATTTATCTATTTATTGTTTTCGTTCTATAGATATATCAATATATATATATATATATATATATATATATATATATATATATATATATATATATATTGTTATATGCACCTACGAGGGGAGGCCACACCTATGATAACTTATCATTGATAAGTGCTTATAAACCTTATCATTATCATATATATATAATATATATATATATATATATATATATATATATATATATATATATATACTTATATATATACCTATATATACCGTTATATACCCCTATATATACCTATATATTACTTTTTCTGTAAGATACATAATTAACTTGTATAAATACGATCTATTAGATGTGGCCATGTATGCGCCTAGTTCTTATATAGCATTTGAGAAGAATATACTCAAAACTATTCAAATTTATATGTTATATAATTTTGTAGATTAATTAATTTGTTAAAAAATAGAAAATATCACCTATAACTTTAATGAGATAACTCTTATATTTATATATATATATATATGTATTGTTAATTAATTTGTTAAAAAATAGAAAATATCACCTATAACTTTAATGAGATAACTCTTATATTTATATATATATATATATAAATATATATATATATATATATATATCTATTTTATTTATATACTTATCTCTTTTTGTCTTACATATATAGGTCCTACTTAATGTATATAGTACTAATGTATATAGTACTAATGTATATACCTACTCAACAAGTAGGCCTACTTAACGTACAAGTATTATTAAAATTGTCATAAATTAAAAACATTATTATTAATACTTACTTTATCTTATTTTTAATATAGATTAGGTTCATTTTAGATTTTTTAATAAAAGTATAAATTAGAGCTACAATTTGTGAATATAATATATTAAAAATTAATTTAAAAAATTCAATATTCAGTGACCAGTAACTTTTGTTACAAGACCACCTATTTCCACCTATCTATTTACGTGTAAATTTATATATGTATACATAGAACACGAGTCATGCATGTTAGTCAAATAACTATAATATTTATAACTATTATATAATCGAATTAGCGATTCAAATTAAATAAATTAACTCTATAAAAAACTATCTACAATATTATATATTCAAATTGGGCGTTTATAAAATTGTGGATATATCCACGCCTATAGTCCCTCACCTTGTGAATTCGCCGGCCACAGTGTATATATGAGGGGTATATCCCCGACTTAAGGATGTGTTTAATCTCTCCCATACTGTGTATTACGTGTATTGGGAAGTAATCTTCATTCTATATGGGTATTAGTTTCCTACGCTAAGCCTAGATCCTACGCTAAGCCTATAGGATAACGCTACGATAATAAACCGTTTAATTATTTCACGATTAATTACATAATTGCCGAATTTAATTTTTTTTATGTTTAATAATAATTGATAATTTGGATTTGTTTATTATTTTTTAAAAGTGTTCCATTTAAAAAAATTATTTCTATTAGAAAATATTATAACAATTGTGAACACTAAGTATCAAGAATGAGGTGTACATACAGCGAAGAAGAAAAGTTTACTTTGATTCATAAATTTAGAAAGAGCCCGTGTTTATGGGACAGAGATAATGAACATTATAAAGATCAACTAGTTAGAGAAAGGGTTTTGGGGGAAATGTGTATAAGTTTAAATACTTCAGGTTATATAATATAATATTATTAATAACTACAATTATAATATATGTACAACATAAATAACTAATATATAAAAAAACACAGCGTATGCAACATATAAATATATAAAAACATATAATAATTATTTGTTATGCTATTTAATAAAAAATGTATGTTTACATTTTAATTGAATTCGGCCCAGATATAAAACAATGTTAATAAATTAATCCTTTAAGGAAATTAATGTTTAACAATTAACTTTTAAATTAACAATTAAATACATATACCATGTGTTTAATATCCGTTTTTTTATAGATTACATAATGTTATTATTATAATAATTATAATTATTAAATAATAATATAATATTATATTAAATATATTATTTATATATAATTCCTATACACAACTGTATAAATTTAATTTGTATACATTAAATTAAAATGTGATATATCATATATAACATATATTAAATAATATACACATATATTATTTGATAATTTTAACAATTTATTATTATTATAATAATAAATTGTTATAATTATACATGTATAATTATTATTATTATTTATTTGAGTTAAACACTTTTTAAATGATAATTATCATTATTATAATTAAATTGCATTTATAATAACATGGTAATATATGCTCGTGAAATATTAAATAACAAAAAATAATTTATAAATCATAAGCAATTATAAATAAATGAGTTTTTAATAATGTCTTGAATGATGATGTTATTCACCCATCGATATAAAGAAAGTGGATAAGCAATTGACGCACGCAATGCATGTAAAAGATAAACACGTGAATGACACTTTTATCGATAAATTAACAAAATGGTATCAGTGATTTTGATTGGATATTAGTCATATTTTATATGTCAAATATTAAAACAGTAGGCTTTTCGTCGAAATAGATTAAAGTGACTTATATCTATATCAATGGATTTAAATTATAAATATCAATAAAATAGTATTATATCTTCAATTTAAATACACAAAATTACGAGGAATGTTGATATTATGTATTTTAAATATATAATTTTATTTTTAGTAAAGATAGTACATTAAAATTGGTAGTGATTATTAATATATATATATGATAAATACATATTATTATAAATAAAAAGTAGTGGGCCAGATAGTGGGTTTCGACTACAGCGCTCGTAGCGGATAGTGCCATACACTACATTCAATTGCTTATCCACTTTCTTTATATCGATGTATTCACCAGATCTTAAATCAATATCGAGCTTGTTCCACTAGATAGGTGCCGTTATACTAACTGCTCGGCTGTTGTGTGCCGATTATTTTGTTGTGTTTCTTTCAATTTGATGATGATTACGTGGTCTCTGTACTCTCACACTTGAATATGCCTTTATTAATTTCGCGAGGTATGTCGATGACTTGTAATATGTTTAGTTACCAGTAATTTATAGATAATGCGCAAATTAATTGGTAGTAGGTGTTGTTGTCGCATCAGTTCAGTTATTCCGATCGTATCGTCTATTGATCTTTGTGGTAATGCGTATAATACGCGTATTGACGATCTAATTATTTTATTTAATGGCATTAACTGATAAGCAGGTAACTTAATTAAAAGTATGTTATAATAGTCCAATATAGATATAACTAGGCTTTGAATTAGCAATTTACATGTATTAAAAGTTATTTTTGTTCTTATAATAATAATATTATGCAATTGATAGTTGGCTGATATGACTTTTGCGTTTATGAAACTTAACATATTAAGATTCTTATCAATTGACACTTTGAGATTGTTTTCCTTATCTGATAGTTTGTATTGTGTATTATTTATTCTAATGAAATTATTTTCGTTTGATATTCCTTTGAGATTAATTTATATAACTTTTGTTTTTCTGGATTTATTTTTAATGAATTTCTATTAAACCATTCAGTGATCTCATTAATGAATCCATTTAATAGTTTTACTGATGTAAAGTCGTTTTCAGATGAAGATTCAATATATAATTGTAAGTCGTCGGCATATGAGTGGTATTTTATTAGTTTATATTTAGCAATGATTTTAAAAATAGGTATGTATATATTAAATAGTATAGGCCCCATGACATAGCCTTGGGGAATTCTATATTTTATGGATCTTTCTGTTGAGAAATAATCATTTATATTCACTGTTGCTGTACATTCTGATATGTAGGACTTGATTAATTCTAGAGCGTTGGATCTAATACCAATATCATATATCGATGTATTAGTATAATATGGTCTAACGTATCAAATGCTGCTGATAGATCTAATAATACTAGATGATCATTATGTGTCTTGCTTCGTAAAAGATCATTGAAAATTAATGTTAGGACTGTTTCAGTGCTTTTGAATTTTGTATAGACACTCTGCATATAGTTTAATATGTTTTGATTGGTTATGTATTCATTTAGTTGATTAAATAATATTTTTTCGAAGATTTTATGAAATATTTTTAATTGATATATACAAATAATATACATATAATATATGATATATTTATTATTTAATAATTATAACAATTTATTATTATACATATAGATGTATATATTATTTGCATTAGTTTAATACAACACATATAACATTAATGTTTTTGAAACAATTGTATCATTACATATTATTTATTATATATGCTAAAATATTCATATCTAACTATGATTTCAATTATATATTTGTGTATGCTGTATAATAGGACAATTTTGTATACATACACTATTGTATATTTGAATTTAATTTGTCTGTAAGGTATATTTATAATATATATATATATATATATATATATATATATATATATATATATATATATATAATACATATTTGTCCATATACATCCTAACATATTATTTATATTTTATCTATATTTTTAGTATTAAAAATCAATATATACATGTATAATATGTATTCCTATTTATGCATCTATTATTTGTGCTGTAAATTATAACACGGAAGATATGTGACATTGTATATCTGATTCTATTGTCATATGAAATATAGGCCTATAATCAGGGTTCGGGTCAAATACAAATACATTTTTCTTAAAGTATTAAATACAAATATTTATTAAATTTTGTATACAAATACAAATACAAATACAAATTACAAATATTAACACATTAACCAAAGATTTTGCGAAGCAAAGATATAACACTCCCTATGCATGCAACGTAATTTAGTAATATCCCCAGCCGCTGCTAGCAGCAGTATCGAAATCACTGAAATAGATTTAGGTTAGGCTCTGTTTGCATACAACAATGTTTTCATTGCTCTATTAAATTACATGCAATATAAATTAACTTTTACTTACTAAATATATACTTATAGAATTTAAAACATAAATATCATATTTGTTTGTTATATATTAGTAATGAACACTTAGTTTTCATCATATAAATATTAATTTAAAGCATATTATTTAACATTTTAAAAGTGTATAGTTAAATACGAATTTACATTATAAACAACGCATAGTTCCTAAAAGTAACCCGCTATAGGTGGCACCAGGGTATTTTGTATACAAATTCGAATTACACGATTTCGCGTAAGTGTTATATCTTTCCTTCGGAAAATCTTTGCATTAACTATTAAATCATAAAATAATAATCCCTATCTCTATACCAGATTGCATAATAATTAATTGAAATATATTTAAAATATATTTAATTTCAAAAGAAAATTAATAAAATAAAAAACTGTAAACAATAGACTGGTTGCTTGTGATATTATAAGTTATAATGTATAACACCTATACATTTTCTATATAGAATATACCTGGGAATATACATTTAAATTCATAAATTTACTTATATAGTATTCATAAAATTCTTTGAATATTATTGTTCTATTATATAATTTTATTATTTAATATAATATTAATATAAATGGTATATTTTTTGTTAATTTTTTTACATTCATAAATCAAGTTTTAATTCTACATTCTATTAAATTATGAATTTAACATATTTTTAAAAGTGTATTTGATCAAATACACCAAATACGACAATCAAATACAAATACATCACTGAATAATCATTCAAATACAAATACACCAAATCAGCGTATTTAAATACAAATACGTATTTGACCCCATCCCTGCCTATAATCATAATATTTATAAAAAGTAATACAACATTTTATATATGACAAATTTTCAAATATGTTCTCTTGCCCGAATGCCCCATCAATTGTACATCTTCTTTCAAGATATTTAATTTATAAAATAGACAATAAACGTATAATATAAATATAGATTCTATATACATTGTAGGCTCTACTCTACTCTATTATAAAGCTACCTTTTATAGTCAGTAGATAATGAAATAAATATATTAAATTCAGATAGAATTGTACAAAAATAATATAATCGCATCGTACACAAAATTCCTAATAGGAAAGAATTAATATATAATTATAGAATAAATGAGAAGGGATATAATTTACAATATATACATCGCGTAACATAAATCAATCAATGGAGCCAATAGGTTACTGAACACATGAAGTATGAGGGAATTTATACATTAATAAGTACTGCCTGTGTGGCTAAGTTGGCTAAGGCATCAGACACACAAGCAGTAGGACGCGGGTTCAAGTCCTGTCCGGACCAACAAAATAGATCTTAAAATAATATTTAGAAGTGATCTTATATAATTGTGTATAAATAAATGATCGGCCCTCGTTAAAACCACGGATGCCTTAACACAAGAACGTCTTCGAAGGGACATTAGAGCCATATGGTTATAACTTCATCTAAGTTCATGGACGGAATGAAAGGATTCCGCCAATATAACAATAACAATGTATATAATGAACTTGATACACCGTTCAATGAAGCGAGTGATCATACACTCCGTTTGCAACTTAACTTTAATCGTAACTTTAAAAAGCTAGACAATAATAGGTGAGTAGCAACATCGCAGAATACAAAACTTGTGTTTGTCTAGGTACCAGAGTTGAGGTCCACCGCGCGTAACTGAGGTACATTTGTTAGGTTTGATAATCAAGCATCCTTTATTCGAAAACACCTGAAATATATACGATGCTTTAGTTAGCGTTTAGCTATGATATTACCATCATTTAATTATATATTTATTTATTTTATACATATATGCACATGAAGTCAAATTATTTTCATATTGTTTTCATTTTATCACTGGTTATCAAAAATAATTTATTTGTATCAAAAGTAATTATCTCAATAAGCATTAAGGCTTCTATAATAACCCTTATAATATAATATATATATATATATATATATATATATATATTAATTTATTGATTTATTAATTGATTTAATATTTATTTAAACACTTACATAAATCAATAATGATTTCTCAAAAGGGAATATAGAAATAAAAATAATAACAAGATAATCTTATATATATTCAATTGCGTACATTATATGCCAATTAAGTTTATAGGTTTTGTTATTTATTAACTTTCTTAGATTTACATTTTCATTTTAAATTAATATAATATAATTAAATACTGAAATACTTTAATGAAATACTTTTAATATATCATATATTATTAATAATACTTAACTAATTATCAACTATATATTACTATTTATCAGTTGAAAAGTGTACAAGGGTGTGGGCTAAACTACGTAGAACGTTCAAGTCCAAGTGGAAGGAGAACAAGGACAATTTCGAAGTCGTCGCGGGATTAAACGTGGACAAGTTGTATCAGGGAAACTGCGATTGGATTTTTTACGATCCTATGTCGTTCATGATAAAGACTTTCGGAAAACGAAGAAAAATCGCTATAGAAGAACCCAATGGTTTATTATATGACGATATTACTATTGATAAGTTATAATAGTTAAACGAAATGTTAAATTAGTTATTCAACGACAATACGAATCATATACATCACTTTCAAATTTAACATCTATATAAAATGTCTATAATCTCAGTTTTAAGAAGTATACAAAAATTCTTCAAAATGATATACATATTCCGTATACTTTGATTAAGAATTATTCGATAGACAATTTTATATATTTTACACTAAAGCCTATTCAAAGAAAATAATTAGAAAATATTATTTTAAATATATTAATTAATTTATATATTTAATTAATTACAATTTACAGTTTAATTGTTTATTTACAGTTTAATTTACATTAATTTACACGTTTAACTTCATTCTAATTGTTTAAAAATATACTATTTATTTATATTATGGATTGTTTACTACTTAGTTAAATGTCTATATATATATATATATATATTACTTATCGATGTACACATTTCAATAATATATTTAACATATTTTCTCATTTTCATTAGATATCGATGGAACTCCTTTCTTTCCGGTGATGTCAGACGAAGATGAAATGTCGGGTCGCCCGAAAGTTTCATATCAATCACTACCTGGAACATCTGTCCAAAGAGATACAAACCTCTCTAATAATAAAAAATTCAAAGTTTCATATCAATCACTACCTGGAACATCTGTCCAAAGAGATACAAACCTCTCCAATAATAAAAAACTCAAAGTTTCAGACCAACCGAAACCTCGTAGATCTGACCAAAGAGATGTTCAAATGTCTGACAATAATGGGCTCAAAGTTTCAGACCAACCGAAACCTCGTAAATCTTACCAAAGAGATGTTCAAATGTCTGACAATAATGGGCTCAAAGTTTCAGACCAACCGAAACTTCGTAGATCTTACCAAAGAGATGTTCAAATGTCTGACAATAATGGGCTCAAAGTTTCAGACCAACCGAAACCTCGTATATCTGACCAAAGAGATGTTCAAATGTCTGACAATAATGGGCTCAAAGTTTCAGACCAACCGAAACCTCGTATATCTGACCAAAGAGATGTTCAAATGTCTGACAATAATGGGCTCAAAGTTTCAGACCAACCGAAACCTCGTAGATCTTACCAAAGAGATGTTCACATGTCTGACAATAATGGGCTCAAAGTTTCAGACCAACCGAAACCTCGTAGATCTGACCAAAGAGATGTTCAAATGTCTGACAATAATGGGCTCAAAGTTTCAGACCAACCGGAACCTAGTAGATCTGACCAAAGAGATGTTCACATGTCTGACAATAATGGGCTCAAAGTTTCAGACAAACCGAAACCTAGTAGATCTGACCAAAGAGATGTTCACATGTCTGACAATAATGGGCTCAAAGTTTCAGACCAACCGAAACCTCGTAGATCTTACCAAAGAGATGTTCACATGTCTGACAATAATGGGCTCAAAGTTTCAGACCAACAGAAACCTTGTAGATCTGACCAAAGATATGTTCACATGTCTGACAATAATGGGCTCAAAGTTTCAGACCAACCGAAACCTCATAGATCTGACCAAAGAGATGTTCAAATGTCTGACAATAATGGGCTCAAAGTTTCAGACCAACCGAAACCTAGTAGATCTGACCAAAGATATGTTCACATGTCTGACAATAATGGGCTCAAAGTTTCAGACCAACCGAAACCTCGTAGATCTGACCAAGAAGATGTTCAAATGTCTGACAATAATGGGCTCAAAGTTTCAGACCAACCGAAACCTAGTAGATCTGACCAAAGAGATGTTCACATGTCTGACAATAATGGGCTCAAAGTTTCAGACCAACCGAAACCTCGTAGATCTGACCAAGAAGATGTTCAAATGTCTGACAATAATGGGCTCAAAGTTTCAGACCAACCGAAACCTAGTAGATCTGACCAAAGATATGTTCACATGTATGACAATAATGGGCTCAAAGTTTCAGACCAACTGAAACCTCGTATATCTGACCAAAGAGATGTTCAAATGTCTGACAATAATGGGCTCAAAGTTTCAGACCAACCAAAACCTAGTAGATCTGACCAAAGAGATGTTCAAATGTCTGTCAATAATGGGCTCAAAGTTTCAGACCAACCGAAACCTAGTAGATCTGACCAAAGATATGTTCACATGTCTGACAATAATGGGCTCAAAGTTTCAGACCAACCGAAACCTCGTAGATCTGACCAAGAAGATGTTCAAATGTCTGACAATAATGGGCTCAAAGTTTCAGACCAACCGAAACCTAGTAGATCTGACCAAAGAGATGTTCAAATGTCTGACAATAATGGGCTCAAAGTTTCAGACCAACAGAAACTTGTAGATCTGACCAAGAAGATGTTCAAATTTCAAACTTTTCGGATCCACCTATAGCCAGCACTTCTAATGAAGGAGACATCGAAATGGCTGACAATAGCGACTTCACAGTATCAGATTCATCGGTACCTAGACAAACTCAGCAACGGGTTATCGACCACACCGAAAGTGACGATCTCAGAGTTTCAGATCAATCAGTGACTAGAACTTCCTCCCAAGTTGACTTAGATATAAGCAACAATAACGACATCGGCGCTTCGGTTCAAACAGTCGTTGGAACATCAGGCCAGGGTGACGTCGATATGAGTGAAGGTCACGACCTCAACGCTTCAGTTCGACCCAAAAATGAAGTGAAGACTGGTGATGCCGATTGTGACAACGTCATACATCGTTCTAGGTTACTGTTATTAACGCGACTAACTCTATCCGTATACAAATATGCTCTTTCTATGCTATTATTTCTATTATATGTTTACATGTATATTTATATGGGCGGGCGTTCATTATCGAACGATATTACATGATATTATTTTTATAATTATTCATGAATATTATAATGTAGAGCCGAACGTTGTTAATCTTAATGAAATGTACGATTAATATATTTTCTTTACACAAAGCATTCACTAAATACATGACCGCCGATCACAGCCGGTATTCGTGCAGTAAGGAAGTGAAGTGTATCCTGATCATGGAGTACGAGAAGAACCCTTGCCTGTGGGACCCGACTTCGGAGTTCTACACTAAGCGCATCTACAGGAAGAAGTGTCTCGCTCAAATATCCGAGTACTTAAGGATACCCGGTTAGAATACTATGCGAGATATGACGGCGCCGTTGATCTTCGCCATTAATGAATTACGCTTATTGTGATTACTGCCTGTGTGGCTCAGTGGCTAAGGCGTCAGACACACAAGCGGTAGGACACGGGTTCGAGCCTCGTCCGGACCATTAATTAATTTTATAAAATGGGTCCTAAAATATTATTTAGAAGTGATCTTATATAATTGTGTATAAATAAATGATCGGCTCTCGTTAAAACCATGGATGCCTTAACATGAGAGAGGCTTCGAAGGGACATTAGAGCCATATATGGTTATAAGTGAAAAATTCATCTAAGTTCCTGGATGGGATGAAAGGACTCCACCAAATAAAAATAATAATTACGAATGTAGACCAACGTTCTTCTAGAACAGCGTTATCATAGTACAGATCGCTTATTTCGTTAAGTCTACGCTAATAACGCATATTCTAATAGACACCGTGCACTACTATAATGAAGTCTGCACATTTAAATATCGATATTCAGTCATTTCTGTTTCATTTCTGTTTGATTAATATATTTATACTTCCATAATTCTATATATTTTTTTTTGTATTTCAATTGTTTACACTAGTGTAATAGTTATTATATGCAGTTTTATTAGAATTACGTAATTATATTCATTTATATTGTATACAATTTAATTATATCTAATAATTAGACATATTTAAATATTATTTATTAAAATATAAATAAATAATTCAATAGATTTTTAAATATTATTTATACAGACATATTTAAATATTATTTATTAAAATATAAATAAATAATTCAATAGATTTTTGTACACTATATATACTAGTTTATTTCTATAGTGTATGTTATCCATAACAAATATTTATACTTTATACTTTCGTTTAAATAATTGGACTATATATTTGTTTAAATAAATTATCAATAAATAGCCAACATAGTTATCAACTAGCTATACTTAGAGGTTAAACAGGTTAAACAATGCATCTCCTATAGACTCGCGTACTTTTAATGTTGGCTGGTATATCACAAATGATTATACTTATAAAATTATGTTTTAGTATTTTACTATAAAAATATATTGATATTAATAATCATTACGTCATATAATGGATTTCTATATTATTATATAGTAGTTTACTATACGATTATAATATAGAATATTATATAATTATTAATATTATATAAGTTCTAATAATATTATTAATTCATAATTAATTTTTTCATTTGGTGATATACAAACATTATTTTGACCACACTATTATTGATTGGGTAATTGTTAAGTGATCGATATTCAAATTTGTAGCTAAATTATTACAGATAAATATTCCCAATTTTATTATCTGAAATAAAAACAATATTTACATTAATTTTTTTAAATTAAAATAAATTATTAATTATTATAACCCCCTTTATATTAAAATAATTTATCACAATATAATATACTTTAGCATATTTGTGAAATTTGTATTATGTTCGATATATTAATGAATTATAAAATTTTAATAATTAAAACTGTTCTTGAGATTATAAAAGTAATTTCACACTGCCAAATATTGATATTAATACAAAATATCAATTATAATATTTGTACAATTGAATTAGAATATCATATAATTATTTTAATTTATAAATATAAAGATTCATTATACATTGTATATATTATAAATATAGCATATATTCTATTGCATGCATACTATACATCATTGTATACATCGTACACCTGTTCAAGTAGTAATATTTATTATTTAAGTAAATTTGACTTTATCTTATATTTTCATCAACAATTTTAAACACTAATTAATCAAATAGTAACACATAATTCAGCTTTGAAGGGACATTAGAGCGATTTGGTAATAAGTTAAAACTTCGATCAAAGTCCAAGATGGGATGAAAGGACTCCACCAAAATAACAATATCAAAAATAATAACACTATAATAATACTATAAAGTATAATACTTTTGATTTAAATTCGTTATCGAGTACTAGTTAAATATAGATGTTTTTTAACGATGTTTCTTTAACATTTAAATAGTTAATAAACGAAGCAGAACTTTATAAATATGTTCCTATTTTACTATCATCGTTAGTATTAATAGTATCGTTATATTTAAAGTACTTTTATTAACCTTACTAATTCGATGACCGATTTTATATTCATTATTTTGTTTATATTTTTTTATATAGAAAATAATTTAAATTCCGATATTACACATAAATGTTGTGCAAGGATGTATGAATGATAATTAATACACTAAATTAGTGTCACTAATAAATAAAAATATCCAATATTTGATGTGTAAATAACGCTATGTATAGTAATTTGCTATATATAATATATGCTTTATTATAATAATATGAATATTATCGATTATTTAGTTTATTATATCGTATATAATTAATAATACTTAATTAAGTAGCCGTCGCTAATAAATACGTATTTAAAAGTTGACCGGTGCCGCAAATTGTGGAAAAATCTGCGCGCCACATTCCACATCAAGATGAAAGAGAACAAGGTCAAGTACGAGAAAGAGACGGGTACACCCGCGGAGAGACTTTACATCGGTAAGAGCTGCTGGGTGTACTACGAATACATGCAATTCGTCGCCGGCACGTTCGTAACTCGATCTATGAACAAGACGAACGAAATCATCGGTTAATACGAGGCGTTAATGCGGACTAGGGGCGCGGGGCGTGTGTGTGTTCGCCGCACGTGACTTAGTGCAGATGTGCGCTGGAATACCAACACGTAAAACATCGTGTTTATATCGTATTGATGAGGCGTATCGACGAAGCCTATTGTAAGTATCGAGTCCGTTAGGATTTGTAGGTTAGTTGAATTACGGATACAGTTTAGGACGTATTAAGCTGCTTTCGCGCCAAAAAACCGAGCTCTACAAATTATTTATTATTTATTCGTTTCAATACATTTACCCGATGTCGGGCGAGTCAAATATTGAATGTGTAATTTATATATAAACGCATGCATAAAGCGTGTGTCTACCCGCCCGGTATCAGTATAACCGTTCACACCGAAACTTCCCATTTTTATGTTACAGCATATAGGACTATCAAAATCTGTCCGATATCGATCTGTTTTGTTGGCGTGACAGCAGCTTAATAAGTTCTAACCTGTATCGGTAATTCTACTTTATACTACAAATCGTAATAGACACGATAGCCTTATAATAGGCCTCGTCAATACGATATAAACATAATATTTTATATCTTCGTATATCACCGAATATTACTACTTATGATATGTGGCAAACACATGTGTGTCTACAAACATATACATACACATACATACAAATATATATATATATATATATATATATATATATATATATATATGTATATATAAATTACTTAAATTACGCTATATATAATTGATGACTATATTTTAGTATAATTATATAGGAAATATTAGTATATTACCTGACTAGTATAGTAGATAACCATTCTATTTATTTTAAATAATTTTATTTAACTAACAACGTATTTATCTCAAAATAATTATTTCTAACATAATTGTAATCGAAATGATATTCAGAGAATGGTTTATGATTTATTCTATTAACTTTTCTAATAATTACATACATACACAAACACACACATGTATGTATACACACACACATATATATATATATATATACATACATATTATATATATATATATATATATATCACTTATATTACGCTATATTTCATTATTAATAGGTGCAGAAGGTATTTCTGCACCTAGTGATACTATCAGCGCCGATATATTAATGCAAGATACCACTAGAGGATCGTCTTCTGATGCTGATGAAATGTCTACTGGTTAGCAGTGATTTTATTTAGTAGATCAGAACTACATTATATAAGGGTTAATCGTATTTTTTACTGACTATCCGACGAATTTTAGAAGGAGTCAAATCTAAAAACCTGCCACTAACTCTACTCTTTATTGACTTTTCAAAAGCTTTTGACACGATAAATCGAAACAAGATGAAAGAAATACTTTTAAAGTATGGTATACCAGAAGAGACAGTTTGTGCAATTATGATGCTCTACAAGAATACTCGTTCAATGGTTCGCTCACCAGATGGAGATACACCTTACTTTGAAATCACAACTGGAGTCTTACAGGGTAATACACTTGCGCCGTTCCTCTTTATAATCTGTCTAGATTATATTCTGAAGACGTCATTGGATAATAATCGAGAGCTAGGTTTTACTCTAACAGAGAGAAAGAGTAGAAGATATCCCGCTGAACAAATTACCGATACGGACTACGCTGATGATATCGCTGTAACAAGTAATACTCTGAAAGATGCTAATATATTATTACTGAAAATAGAATCAGCCGCCAAAGAAATTGGACTTTGCATTAACACTGACAAAACTGAATATATCAATATCAATCAGAATAACAACATGCAAATGAAAAGTATCTGTGGAAGTATAATAAATGAAGTAGAAGATTTTAAATATCTAGGAAGCTATATTAGATCAACTAAAAGAGATGTTAATATAAGGATTGCTAAAGCCTGGGCAGCATTAAATAGTATGAATACAATCTGGAAATCAAAACTAAGTACAAATCTTAAAAGACAATTTTTCAGAGCTGCAGTCGAATCAGTGCTCGTTTACGGTTCTGTAACCTGGACTCTAACAGCCTCGTTAGAGAAAAAGATTGATGGAACATACACACGCATGCTCCGAGCCGTAACAAATAAGTCCTGGCGAGATCATCTAACAAATGAGCAATTATATGGCAATATTCCAAAAATTAGTAAATCTATATGCATGCAAAGGCTGAGGTTCGCTGGTCACTGCTGGAGAAGCAAAGATGAAGTAGCGAGCGACCTGGTACTCTGGCAACCACAGCATGGTAACAGTTCGCGTGGACGCCCAGCGAAGACATACATAGATCAACTGCGGGATGATACCGATCTGCTAACGACAGACGAAATAAAGACGGCGATGAATGATAGAGAAGGTTGGAAGAAGTATGTCATTGACTACCGAGCAAGCTCGACCTGGTAAGGTAAGGTAATCGTATTTTTTAGAAAAAAAAACTAGAAATAAGGAAGATATTAGAAAATAGAAATAAGAAAAATAAGGAAGAAATTCCTTTTTTATCAAAAAAACCATGTTTTTTTTTGTTTTATTTGGTTTTTTTTCTTATTAATCAAAAATCCATGGTTTTTTATAATATTGATAATAGTACAGATTATGTATATTATATAAAGTATATCATATTTAATATCAAAAAATTAATGAATAATAACAATTTACTTCAAAAAAATTAAATTATTGATAAATATATTAATTTCAATACCATTATCATAACTTCATTCATAATACTACATTCATAACTCATTTAATATTAATATTAATATTAATATTAGTATAAATATTATTAATAGCATAGATAATATATAGATTATATATTCATGGTTTTTATTTGTTTTTTTTTTATTTATTTATATAAAATTATTGCTAAATATATTAATTTCAATATTATAGTATTATTTAATATTAGTATCAATATCATTAATAATATTATTGACTATATTATATCAAAGATTTTCCGAAGGAAAGATGGTTCACTCGACCGGTTTATTGAAATAAAAAGACACTAGCTCAAATGCGACGGGTGAAAGAACTAAAATCTATTTTTGGATTCGTATCTGTTTACATGTAAATTCAAAAATAATACCTTAATATAATCTTAAATTAAGATATGTATAAAAATTTGATATATATCACAAAGTAAGTGTTCCGCAAAAATATTATTTGGAGATATCAAAAATATAATCATACAAATTTTACCGTATTTTTATAGGTCAAAAGTAGATCGATTTAGTCATTGTTATTTAGATGTAAACTTTCAATACCGTGAAAATGTCGTAATTTGAAAATATATTTTTTTTAATATAATTCATATATCTACTACAATATCAGAAGTATATTAGTTTGATAATTATATTAATTACCTTTTTTTTACCTTTTTTATAGTAAATATAACTTATAATACATACAAAATATATTTTTTTAAATATAATTCACATATATATTATAATATTAAATTTAACTTAAAATAATACATGTGTCTCCATCTAGTGGTTGGTGAAAAAACTATATTAAAATAATTACATAGTTTAGATAGGGAGTGAACCATCTTTGCTTCGCAAAATCTTTGATTATATAAAGTATACCATGTAAATATAAGAAAATTATAATTAACTTTAAAAAAATAATATATTTAATTATGATGATATTTATTTTATATGAAATTTATTCATATTTTATTGGAGTAGATCAACAAATTATATATAAATTATATATCATATTATAAATACAAATTATATTAGTCTAATTTTTAGAATACATTTATATTAATTATAATGTAATTATAAATATATTTTTTTAACAAATTTTATAATATTATATATAATAAGATTAAGATAAACAAAGTATTTAGTTGTTCTAAAATTGTATATTATAATATAAATTTATTATGAATGTATATTTTTAAATATATTCAAAGATTTATTTCATTTATCATTTGGTATTCATTTAATAAATATGCCTGGCCAAAAGAAAAATATAATTTGGAAATACTTTACTGATAATAATAAATGATAAATCTAACAAGTTTGTAAGCTTACAACCTGGGCTAAATGTAAAAAGTGCAATATAACTATTGAAGGCAATTATGTAGAATTAAGGGATATTTTTGATAATATAATTAAATAAAGTAACCAGTAATGAATTGTCATTTTCTTATATTATTTGATACTATACATGGTATACTTTACATAATATCTATACTATTCTTAATAATATTGATACTAATATTGAATGATAATATAATATAAATTGAAATTAATATATTTATTAATAATATTATATAAAAAACCAAATAAACCGAATAAACCAGATAATCCAAAAAAACAAATAAACCTGCATTGTATTATTTGTATGTTTATTTATTTATATGTTGAAAATACTTATTTTTAATTTCCGTGTATTATTTTTCTGTATATTTTCTGAAAAAAATCATAATATTGATATTAATGAAGATTATATAACTATTTTAATATTTTTAATGACGGTGGTTAAATTTAAATTTAATTTAATTTAATTAATTTAGCAATTCAATATATTTTTATAAACTCTTACCATTTTATAAATATTTATCAAATTGTGGAGTCATCGAAACATTATAAATTGTATAAACAAAATCTGTGATATAAGCTTTCAAAGTTTTGTGTATAATAAATATTACATAATAATGCATAACTAAGGCACTTATAAACACTTTTGAATGAAATATTATACATCATTTTAAAGATAATTAATTATATTTTAATATTTTAAGTAATATAATTGTTGATAAAAAACTCGCGTACATATACACCAATACACACACACATATATATATTACTTATTTTACACTATATTTGTAATAGAAGCTGACTGGTTTCCTACTTTATCTGAATCTTCCAGTGATAGTGAAGATGAAAGTCCTAGAATCAGAGTAGGTGTTTCTACAGGTTAGGAGTGATTTATTTATCAGATCAGAACTTATAATTGTATTATTTGTAAATTTGTTTATTTTATATTTTATAAGCATTTATATTGAAAAAAGTTATTTTTATTTATGTGAAAAATAAGTACCATACATCCATATTTTATTAAGTTTAATAAATAACAACAATTATTCAAATTATAAAATATTTAAAAAAAATGTGATTAATTTATGACTATATTTTGGTATAATTGATTAGGAATTATTAGTATATTACCTGACTAGTATTATAGATAACCTTTTTATTTATTTTAAATAATTTTATTTAAATAATAACGTATTTATCTCAAAATAATTAATTCTCACATAATTCTAATCGAAATGATATTCAGAGAATGGTTTATGTTTTATTCAGGGTTCCATTATTTTTAAATGGCAAAAATGTCCAAAACCTATATTTACCATGTTAATTTACGGTAACAACTGGTAAAAACCGGTAATAACCTGTAAAAACGGGAAAAAACTTTGTACTCATAAAATATAATACCTTTAAAAAAAAATTGTTATTGAAATTTAAAGTAATATTGATTCATTTATATATACATTTTACGGCTAATTAATCTAGCAGCTTTATGTGAAAATTTGACCAACAATTTTTGGCACTCTGCTTTAATTATGCCATTTATAGTAAATTTATTTAAAAAAATCCATATTGGATTTTTGGTCTGCCACCATTATTCATTTTGTAATTAACAAGATGATGTAATAGGATTAATTTCATAAAATCATACTGTGCTATATTCATATATGTATTATAGGGTGTTCACATCAATTCCGTTTTAAAAAACGTACGTGTAACTGCAACTTCAAATGATTCATTCACAGCAAATTTGAAGTAACAGATTTTTAAGTGTTCACATCAATTCCGTGTGTTTTAGTTTGTTGTAAGGGTAGACATATATCGCCACCTATATTTAAAAATGTACAAATAAAATCAATTGTAACAAATCTAATTGTTGGATATAGCTAAATTCAATGTATAAATAGTAGTATTATATATTTCTTTAAATACACAAATACATAAATACTACATACATTATATTTATTAATTTAATATTTTTAACTAATATAACAAATACTATATTATTATATAATACATAAATCCTTATAATTATATCTAAACTTATGAAATATATATAATTTAAATAAATATTTAATAAATTATTGAAATATATATTATATATTACTATTGTATAGTTGATATATATTATTAAAATATATATATAGTTGTATACCATCTTATATAACCTTTTTATAATATATATATATATATATATTTAATAAATAGTTATTCGATAAGTTATATGTAATAATAAACATTTGTTAATATACTTTATATATATATATCAATATATATATATATATATATATAGATAGATAGATAGATAGATAGATAGATAGATAGATAGATAGATAGATAGATAGATAGATAGATAGATATATAGATAGATAGATAGATAGATAGATAGATAGATAGATAGATAGATAGATAGATAGATAGATAGATAGATAGATAGATAGATAGATAGATAGATAGATAGATAGATAGATAGATAGATAGATAGCAGTGGATCTGTAATCCAAATAGCTTTATAGTAATTGATAACATTTGCCTTAAACCATTAACTATTGATGATACATATAAATACTTAGGTATCGAAATAGGACCTATAGATAATAAAAATAATACAATAGTAATAGAGTTAACATCTAAATTAATATCAATAACTAAAGCATTATTAAAACCTCAACAAAAACTTGATATACTCAAATCTTATCTTTTACAAGTTTATTACATAGGCTAACCTTCTCTAATATATATCTTAATTCATTGAAAACTATGGATAGATCAATTAGGTCTTTTGTTAGACGGTGGTTGCGACTACCCAAAGATACTTCCCTTGGTGTATTTTATGCACCATGTAGTATTGGAGGATTGGCGATCACCCGTCTATTTTTAACAATACCAGTTATGCGCCTCAAACGGGTAAACTCTATACGTGGAAATGATGATCCTATAATACAAACCCTCCCAAATAATATTATATTAAAATGGTCATCTCCAAGATACTATGATAATACATCATTTACTACTAATATCGACATTAAATCATATCATACTAAATATCTTATTAATTCGGCGGATGGACGAGGTCTCGATTATGGTACCCACGCACCTTTTATTAATAACTGGATTAAATTCCCTACTAGATTACTAAATGGTAGAGACTTCGTCGATTCGATCAAACTAAAACATGCATTATTATATACAAAATTTAGATCTAAACGAATGTTCCCTAATACGAATACCAAATGTTTAATGAGGGGATGTAATTATAACTACGATTGCTTAAATCATATAATGCAAACATGTAGTTATAATTACAATAATAGAATACATAGACACAATTATGTAAATAGTTTACTTATGTCAATACTAAACAAACATAATTATATCACTATTCTAGAACCACATATCCAAACTCGAAATGGCCTACGTAAACCGGATTTAATAATTTATAAAAATGATACTGCATATATAATAGATACACAAATATCAATAGATACAATAAAAACTGATATAAACTACACAAAAAAGACTAACTACTACAATACTACAGATATCATCGTTTATGCCAAGCAAATAACGGGTGCGAACAGAATAGTATTCAGCGCATCGTGCTGGAATTGGCGCGGTATTCCTTCGGCGCTAACCACATAAGACCTACTAAAACTAGGTCTTAATAAACGTGATATTGAGCTACTTAGTATACGTGTGATTGCCGGTGGTATCGATATTTATCGAAATTACTGCCGTAACGGATTAATGTAATATCCACATGTTATCTTGGCCTCTTCCTTGCCAACATTCGTTTATAACATTATTATTTTCTTATTTTGTTTATAACGTCAATAAATGGGATAATTGTAATTGGTTGTCAAGCCAACCAATTTCCGAAAATAGATAGATAGATAGATAGATAGATATATATATATATATTTAATAAATAGTATATTTAATATAATTATTAATATAATTATATATATATTTAATAAATAGTTATTCGATAAGTTATATGTAATAATAAACATTTGTTAATATACTTTATATATATATATATATCAATATATATATATATATATTTAATAAATAGTATATTTAATATAATTATATATATATTTAATAAATAGTTATTCGATAAGTTATATGTAATAATATACTTTATATATATATCAATTGGAATCAAGTGGAATTCTAGCTGTTCTCTCTAATGCTGTGTGTTCATTCTAGCTGTTCTCTCTAATTCTGTGTGTTGTTACGTACAGAAAATAGGATTAATCCTATTTCAGAAAACGTTCAGAAAACGTGTAGTTCAACTTCAAATAAATAGGAATGTGACTCATAACTTCAAATTTGCCGTGAATGAATCATTTGAAGTTGCAGTTACACGTACGTTTTTTAAAACGGAATTGATGTGAACACCCTATGAAAATATTACTATTGTAAAAAATGTATATGTTTTTTAACTATATTTAATTTCATATATATAAAAATAAATATTCTATTCAGTATTTTATATTTATATATATATATATATATATATATATAATTAACAATATCTATTTAAATATCATGGTATAAAATCAAACAATGAATACATTCAAATAATTTCTCAATGAAAATATTATTAGTTCTATTGTTTAATATATATATTTTTTTTACATTTTACTAATATAAAAATAAATATATTATTCTATTCAATATTTTATATATCTATATATATATATCTATAGATATATATATATATATATATTATTTACTTATTTACTCATTTATTATGGATTTATTTAAATTTCAATATCATATTATTTATTAAAAAAAAGTTTATCTTTATAGTTAAAATTAATAAAGATGTGTTTTAAAAAAATATTAAAAATCTTATAATTATGATTTTAATGTAGTATTGTATTTATATTTGTATTAATTTCAATACCATAAATTCATTTAATATTAATATCAATATTATTAATAGTATAGATCATATTTAGATTATGTATATTCATGGTTTTTTTATTTTTTTTTATTTGGTTTAGTGGTTTATTTATATAAACTTATTGATAAATATATTAATTTCAATATTATAGTAATATTTAATATTAGTATCAATATTATTAATAATATTATTGACTATATTATATAAAAGATGTTGTGAACCAAATATGGTCCACTTCCTATCTAAGCTATGTAAGTATTTGAATATAGTTCCAATACCAACCACTATATGGATACACATGTATTATTATAAGTTATATTTACTATTAATTTTTCATAAGGTAATTAATCCAATTATCAAACTAATATACTTCTGATATTGTAGTATACTATCTATAGATATATGAATTATATTAAAAAAAATATATTTTCAAATTACGACATTTTCATGGTATTGAAAGTTTACATGTAAATAACAATGACTGAATCGATCTATTTTTGACCTATACAAATTCGGTAAAATTTGTATGAATTCACTTTTAATATCTCCAAATAATATTTTTGCGGAACACTTACTTTTCGATATATATCGAATTTTTATACATATCTTAATTTAAGATTATATTAGGGTATTATTTTTCGAATTTACATGTAAATAAATATGAAATCCAAAAATAGATTTTAGTTCTATTACACGTTACATTTGAGCTATAAAAAATAAACATAAACAAATAAAATATTTTTTTTTTAAATCGATTAATTTATACTATTGTAATATAATTGTATTTCTTATATATTGCCTAACTAGTATTAATAAGAATATCATAGATTTTCAAAATATAATAATCATTCTTATTATTATTTTATTGAAATAACTTTGAACGCATTTTTCTCAAAATAATTATTTTCTCACACACTTGCATTAGAAATGATATTCAGAGAATGGTTTATGATTTATTCTATTCATTTGTCTACTAATTTCATACACATACACATACACATACATATGTATATATTACTTATGTTACACTATATTGTTAACAGTAGTAGAAGTAAATCCTGCATCAACTGAAACTAGTGAACTAACACAGAAACTGACAAGTGAAAATGTCGTTCAAATTACTAGAAGTGCAGAAAGTGGTGCAGGTTAGATGATCATTATATTCTTATTTATCAGATCAGAACTTCACATAGTAGATTCTATAGATATGATGTTTAAGACACTATTTTAGTACAATATTTGTGATGAGATAATTTATAATAATTAATTATAAATATTATACCTTCATATTAATCAATAGAGTGTAAACTTTATACCTCAAAGGACATATACATTTTAATTATTATATATTTACATATACACTAGATGTAAATGATGAAACCCAATCCATAACCCAAACTCATAGAATATTGATTAGTGTGGTAAAACCAAACCTTCACTCATATAGATTTCAAAACATTTAATATATGTTTTATTCCATAAATAACTATTCATATTAAATTATTGATACTCATATTATCAATATAATCTGTAATTATATTATATAATTATAAAGATGATACTATTTGTAAAGAATTTATATAAATAATGAATAACTATATATTTCAAAGGTAAAATGAAATATCAGATTATAGTTACCATATTTATGATAAATTATATAATAGCATATGATAGCATATTATAATTCCTATATAAATGGAATGTATTTGTATTACTTGTATATTAACATATATGTTTAAAAAAATTATTTGTACAAGAATATTTTATAATGCATAAATATGGCACTTAAAAATGAAAACTTTTGAATGAAATATACATAATTTTAAAGTTAATTAATTATATTTTAATATTTTAAAGTAAAATAATTGTTGATAAAAAACTCTCGCAAACATACACCAATACACACACATATATATATTACTTATTTTACTTATTTTACACTATATTTGTAATAGAAGCTATCTGGTTATCTACATCATCTGAATATTCCAGTGATAGTGAAGATGAACATCATAGAGTCAGTGTAGGTGTTTCTACAGGTTAGGAGTGATTTATTTATCAGATCAGAACTTCTGATTGTATTATTTGTAAATTTGTTTATTTGTATATTAACATTTATATTGAAAAAGAGTTATTTTTCATTCCGTGAAGCTAGAAAATAATTTTAAAAGTTTCTAAAGTTTTGTGTGTAATAAATATTGAATAATAATGTGTATACATTTTAGTACAGGAGTATATTAATAATACATAAATACAGCACTTATAGTTACTATGGAACGACATAGTATACATCATTTTAAAAATAATGAATTATATTTTAAAGTCAAATAATTGTTGTTATAAAACTTACAAATACATACATATACTGATATACACACATATATATATATATATATATATATATATATATATATATATATGTATTACTTATGGTATGTGATATTTCATTTTTAACAGCATTTTTATAAATTTACTGGATGTAATTTTTATTTGTAGATTTTTTTTTTTAAATAAATTTCCTGTTACAATTTTTTATATTATTAAAAGACTATATATATTATGTATATATATTAAAACAAAATATAAAAATTAAGTTCTAATAGTAATAAATATTCAAAAAAAATATAGAAATAAAGGTTAATTTTTCAAAATGGTGGCAGAAGAAAACATTGCCTTCTAAATAATTGTGGAAGAGCCAACAATTATATTTATCAATAATCTTATGATTTTATCTAAATAAATCATTTTTGTATACTCCATCTTAACCTACAGTAAGGGTTATTACAAAATTAAAAAAATAGTGATTTTTTTTCATAGAGATATTTTAATTCTAAGAACAATACAATTCTCGGATTTTATTTTTATTTAATTTTAGACATTCAAAGACCATAAAATTTCGTAAAAATATAAAAATAAACTTTTCAGAAATAAATATTTCCCATTTGACTCTACGAATGCGCAGATCTATTGTTATTATTTTATTTTGAACTTTTATATTTCTTATTTTAAATTGTTCATCTGTATATCAACCTATTACTAATTAGTATATGATCAATATGAACAATATTGTTATATTCGATTTGCAGAATATCCTAGCCGTACTTAAGCGGTTGAAAGACACATATAAATGATATCAAACACTTCTAAGTGTCTTTCTGATCCAATTGAGCTAGATTGATAGATCCATATTACACTAATTGAACGGCAGTTAATGCATTCATATAAATCTAAAAAATATTTTTTTAAATAAATATTATTCTTAAGAATATAAATTTATATTTCTATATATTATACTTAAACATATTATGTGAATTTAAAGGAACTTTTGGTAATTTATAATAACATTATACTATAATATATAATAAATATGTTGTATATAAATTAAATTAAATATATAAATTCAATAATATTATCTATTTAAATATTTATTTTAAATTAAAATATTTGGAATACATACAATTTATAACCAAAAAAAAAATCTTTAATTAATATTGTGTAAATAGTAAATTTTTTATAAAAATTTACCATCGATTGGAAAAGTAAGCAATATATATTAATGCATAATATCGATATAAAATTTAAAAAAAATAAAATAAAAATTAATCACAATTTCTAGGAAAAAAAAGCCATTTTTTTTACAAAAATGATTATTAAGAAAAACTGAATAATTTTGTTTATAAATAAAGTTTTTTTAGTTTTTATATCATATTTATATTGTATATATATATATATATGTTTTACATTTTTTAAATATTTTAATTGGAAAAAACGTATTTTTTAAATATTTTAATTGGAAAAAAAGTATTTTTACCTTTCTAGGAAAATCCTCGCAATTTCTAGGATTTTTCCCTTACAAATTAAATTTGCTAATAATTTATTATATATTTATATAATAAACAATTTATTAATGTTTCATAAAAATATATTCATTATTTGTGTTTTAATTCCAATATTTATATATATTTATTAAAAACAATGAAAATCGTATCTTTTTCAATGCAAATTATACTTTATCTTAAAAGCGCACATAACAAAAATTGTTAAAATTTGGTCAAATTTGTATGTAACTTACTTTTTGTTTTATTCTCTATAAGATATTTACTAGAGCGTTTTGTATACTTAAAAATTTCAAAAATGTCGGTTCATATGAATACCTTAACCACATATACATATAAATTATTTATATTACGTTATATTTCATTGTTAACAGTAGCAGAAAGGCAACCTTGAGTCTACTGAAATTATCACTGTATTCGCTGAAAAAAAGCATAATATTGACATTTATTCAGATTTGTAAAACTATTTTAATATTTGTAAAGGTGGAGGATTAATTTAACAGTTGAATATATTTTTATAAACTCTTAAAATTTTATAATTATTATTCAAATTCTGGAATCTTCCAAACATTATAAATTGTGTAAACAAAAATTCCTTGATATAAGCTTCTAAAGTTTTGTGTGTAATAAATATTACATAATAATATGTATTATATTTTGTACAGGAGTATTTTATATAATTCATAAATACAACACATATAGTTAATATTGAAAGTATATCAAATTTTAAAGATAATTTATTATATTTTAATATTTTAAGATAAAATAATTTGTGTTAAAAAACTCACACATACATATATACACACCGATATAGACATACACATATATATATATATATATAATGTATTCTACGCTAATTTTATTATTAATAGCTGAAAGGTTTCATTCATCACCTGAAAATATCGCTGACATCACTAGAGCCGCAGAAAGTGTGGCAGCAGGTTAGGGGAGATCTTATCTATCAGATCACTTCACATAGTAGATTCTATAGATATGATGTTTAAGACACTATTTTAGTACAATATTTGTGATGAGGTCATTTATAATAATTAATTATAAATATTATACCTTCATATTAATCAATAGAGTGTAAACTTTATACCTCAAAGGACATATACATTTTAATTATTATATATTTACATATACACTAGATGTAAATGATGAAACCCAATCCATAACCCAATCCATAACCCAAACTCATAGAATATTGATTCGTGTGGTAAAACCAAACCTTCACTCATATAGATTTCAAAACATTTAATATATGTTTTATTCCATAAATAACTATTCATATTAAATTATTGATACTCATATTATCAATATAATCTGTAATTATATTATATAATTATAAAGATGATACTATTTGTAAAGAATTTATATAAATAATGAATAACTATATATTTCAAAGGTAAAATGAAATCTTAGATTATAGTTACCATATTTATGATAAATTATATAATAGCATATGATAGCATATTATAATTGCTATATAAATGGAATGTATGTGTATTACTTGTATATTAAGTATATGTTTAACAAAATTATTAGTACAGGAATATTTTATAATGCATAAATATGGCACTTAAAAATGAAAACTTTTGAATGAAATATTATACATCATTTTAAAGAAAATTAATTATATTTTAATATTTTAAAGTAAAATAATTGTTGATAAAAAACTCGTGCATACATACACCAATATACACACACACAGTGTTGGCAAAAACCTAAGAAAACCCCAAAAATCTAAGAAATATATGTGAGGTTTTTGGTAGGTTTTTGGTGTTTTCTAGGGTTTTTCAGGGGTTTTTCTTTGTCTTAAATTTAAAAATAAAAAAATCAAGAAAAAATATAAAAGACAAATATATATATTATATAAATTATATAGTATAATAGTGTTGTAATATTTATTGATATAATACTATAGTATTAGTCTATATATAGAGGATAATGACATTGTAAATTGTAAAATAGCAAGTATTCTAATAAATGATTTATATTATTATAAATAAATATAAATAATTAATATATATTTGAAATATAATTATACACTTAGTAATAATATTTATTTATTAAATCACATATAATACAATGTTATGTGATTATAAAAATACTTGTAAATTAATTGAAATGTGATAATTAAATAATAATAATTAATTATATACTAAAACCCAGAAATAATAATGAAAACAAAAATGAAAAACCCCCAAAACCCCCAAAAAACCCAAAAAACCCTACTTAAGCCAACCCTGCACATACATATATATATATTACTTATTTTACTTATTTTACACTATATTTTTAATAGAAGCTATCTGGTTTTCTACATTATCTGAATCTTCCAGTGATAGTGAAGATGAACATCATAGAGTAAGAGTAGGTGTTTCTACAGGTTAGGAGTGATTTATTTATCAGATCAGAACTTCTGAGTGTATTATTTGTAAATTTGTTTATTTGTATATTAACATTTATATTGAAAAAAAGTTATTTTTCATTTCCGTGAAGTTAGAAAATTATTTTAAAAGTTTCTAAAGTTTTGTGTGTAATAAATATTGAATAATAATGTGTATACATTTTAGTACAGGAGTATATTAATAATACATAAATACAGCACTTATAGTTACTATGGAACGACATAGTATACATAATTTTTTAAATAATGAATTATATTTTAAAGTCAAATAATTGTTGTTATAAAATTTACAAATACATACATATACTGATATTTAATTTTTAATAGCATTTTTATAAATTTCCTGGAAGTAATTTTTATTTGTAGATTTTTTTTTTTTTGATTAAATTTCATGTTACAATATTTTATATTATTAAAAAAATATATGTATTATGTATATATATTGAAAACAAAATATAAAAATGAAGTACTAATAGTAATAAAATATTCAAAAAAAAGATAGAAATAAATGTTAATTTTTCAAAATAGTGGCAGAAGAAAACATTGCCTTCTAAATAATTGTGGAAGAGCCAAAAATAATCTTATGATTTTATCTAAATAAATCATTTTTGTATACTCCATATTAACCTACAGTAAAGGTGATTACAAAATTAAAAAAATAGTGAATTTTTATCATAGAGATATTTTAATTCTAAGAACAATACAATTCTCGGATTTTATTTTTATTTAGTTTTAGACATTCAAAGACCATCAAATTTTCGTAAAAATATCAAAATAAACTTTTCAGAAATAAATATTTCCCATTTTACCCCATGACCCAACGAATGCACAGATCCATTGTTATTATTTTATTTTGAACTTTTATATTTCTTATTTTAAATTGTTAATCTGTATATCAACCTATTACTAATTAGTATATGATCAATATGAACAATATTGTTATATTCGATTTGCAGAATATCCTAGCGGGTGAAAGACTCATATAAATGGTATCAAACACATATAAGTGTCTTTCTGATCCAATTGAGCTAGATGGATGGATCCATATTACACTAATTGAACAGCAGTTAATGCATTCAAAAAAGATTTTTTTAAATAAATATTATTCTTAATAAAATATATAAATAAATAAATATATAAATTTATATTTCTCTATATTTTACTTATACATATTATGTGAATTTAAAGGAACTTTTGGTAATTTATAATAACATTATACTATAATATATAATAAATATGTTGTATATAAATTCAATAATATTATCTATTTAAATATTTATTTTAAATTAAAATATTTGGAATACATACAATTTATAACCAAAAAAAAAATCTTTAATAAATATTGTTTAAATAGTAAATTTTTTTATAAAAATTTACCATCGATTGTAAAAGTAAGCAATATATATTAATGCATAATATCGATATACAATTTTTTTTAAATTAAAAAAAATTGATCACATTGCTAGGAAAAAAAAGCCATTTTTTTGAAAAAATGATTATTTAAAAAAACTGAATAATTTTGTTTGTAAATAAAGTGTTTTTTAGTTTTTATATCATATTTATATTGTATATATATATATGTTTTACATTTTTTAAATATTTTAATTTGAAAAAACAAGTATTTTTACCTTAAGGTTTACCTTAAGAAATTTCTAGGAAAATCCTCGCAATTTCTAGGATTTTTCCCTTACAAATTAAATTTTCTAATAATTTATTATATATTTATATGATAAACAATTTATTAATGTTTCATAAAAATATACTCATTATTTGTGTTTTAATTCCAATATTTATATATTTTTTTTAAAAACAATGAAAATCATATTTTTACAAAGAAAATTATACTTAATCTTAAAAGTACACATATCAACAAAATTTAAAATTTGGTCAAATTTAAAATTTGGTCAAATGTCAAATTTGTTTGTAACTTACTTTTTGTTTTATTCTCTATAAGATATTTACTAGAGCGTTTTGTATACTTAAAAATTTCAAAAATGTCGGTTCATATGAATACCTTAACCTACATACACACATATATATATATATATATATATATATATATATATATATATATATATATATATATATATATATATATATATATATATATATATAAATTATTTATATTACGCTATATTTCATTGTGAACAGTCGCAGAAATGCAACCTTGAGTCTACTGAAATTATCGCTGTATTAACTGAAAAAAAAGCATAATATTGACATTTATTCAGCTTTATAAAACTATTTTAATATTTGTAAAAGTGGAGGATTAATTTAACAGTTGAATATATTTTTATAAACTCTTAAAATTTTATAATTATTATTCAAATTCTAGAAAATTCCAAACATTATAAATTGTGTAAACAAAAATTCCGTGATATAAGTTTCTAAAGTTTTGTGTGTAATAAATATTACATAATAATATGTATTATATTTTGTACAGGAGTATTTTATATAATTCATAAATACAACACATATAGTTAATATTGAAATTATACATCATTTTAAAGATAATTAATTATATTTTAATATTTTAAGGTAAAATAATTTTGGTTAAAAAATTCACGCATACATATATATATATATACATATATATACATACATATATACATATATATATATACATACATATATATACATACATACATATACACACCGATATAGACATACACATATATATATATATATATATATATATACATATATATATATATACATACATATATATACATACATATATATACATATATATACATACATATATATATACATACATACATATATACACACCTATATAGACATACACATATATATATATATATATATATATATATATATATATATATATATATATATATATATATATATATATATATATAGATAGATAGATATAGTTTATTGTTTAAAACAAACAAAATGACATAAAATAATAATAATAATAAATAATATATATACTATATATATATAGTGTATTCTACGCTAATTTTATTATTAATAGCTGAAAGGTTTCATTCATCACCTGAAAATATCGCTGACATCACTAGAGCCGCAGAAAGTGTGGCAGCAGGTTAGGGGAGATCTTATCTATCAGATCACTTCACATAGTAGATTCTATAGATGTGATGTTTAAGACACTATTTTAGTTCAATATTTGTAATGAGGTCATTTATAATAATTAATTATAAATATTATACCGTCATATTAATCAATAGAGCATAAAATTTATACCTCAAAGGACGTATAAATTTGAATTATTATATATTTACATATACACTAAATGTAAATGATGAAACCTAATCCATAACCCAAACTCATAGGGGTACAGGTAGTGATTTTTTTAATTTAATTTTTTACGAATTCGTATTTAAATTATACATAATACATATTTGTCAAATTTGCAATTAATAATCTGTTTTATAATTATCGTATTTTATAAATTTTAGTAAAAAATAAACATAAACAAATAAAATATTTTTTTTTTAAATCGATTAATTTATTACTATTGTAATATAATTGTATTTCCTATATATAGCCTAACTAGTATTAAATAAGAATATCATCGATTTTCAAAATATAATAATCACTCTATTTATTATTTTATTGAAATAACTTTGAACGCATTTTTCTCCAAATAATTATTTTCTCACACACTTGCATTAGAAATGATATTCAGAGAATGGTTTATGATTTATTCTATTCATTTGTCTACTAATTTCATACACATACACATACACATACATATGTATATATTACTTATGTTACACTATATTGTTAACAGTAGTAAATCCTGCATCAACTGAAACTAGTGAACTAACACAGAAACTGACAAGTGAAAATGTCGTTCAAATTACTAGAAGTGCAGAAAGTGGTGCAGGTTAGATGATCATTATATTCTTATTTATCAGATCAGAACTTCACATAGTAGATTCTATAGATATGATGTTTAAGACACTATTTTAGTACAATATTTGTGATGAGGTCATTTATAATAATTAATTATAAATATTATACCTTCATATTAATCAATAGAGTGTAAACTTTATACCTCAAAGGACATATACATTTTAATTATTATATATTTACATATACACTAGATGTAAATGATGAAACCCAATCCATAACCCAATCCATAACCCAAACTCATAGAATATTGATTAGTGTGGTAAAACCAAACCTTCACTCATATAGATTTCAAAACATTTAATATATGTTTTATTCCATAAATAACTATTCATATTACATTATTGATACTCATATTATCAATATAATCTGTAGTTATATTATATAATTATAAAGATGATACTATTTGTAAAGAATTTATATAAATAATGAATAACTATATATTTCAAAGGTAAAATGAAATCTCAGATTATAGTTACCATATTTATGATAAATTATATAATAGCATATGATAGCATATTATAATTGCTATATAAATTGAATGTATTTGTATTACTTGTATATTAAGTATATGTTTAACAAAATTATTAGTACAGGAATATTTTATAATGCATAAATGATGCACTTAAAAATGAAAACTTTTGAATGAAATATTATACATCATTTTAAAGATAATTAATTATATTTTAATATTTTAAAGTAAAATAATTGTTGATAAAATACTCGTGCACACATACACCAATATACACACACAGTGTTGGCAAAAATCCCAAAAATCTAAGAAATATATGTGAGGTTTTTGGTAGGTTTTTGGTGTTTTCTAGGGTTTTTCAGGGGTTTTTGGGGTTTTTCTTTGTCTTAAATTTAAAAATAAAAAAATCAAGAAAAAATATAAAAGACAAATATATATATTATATAAATTATATAATATAATAGTGTTGTAATATTTATTGATACTATAGTATTAGCAAAGATTTTGCGAAGCAAAGATATAACACTCCCTATGCATGCAACGTAATTTAGTAATAGCCCCAACCGCTGCTAGCAGTAGTATCGAAATCACTGAAATAGATTTAGGTTCGGCTCTGTTTGCATACAACAATGTTTTCATTGCTCTATTAAATTACATGCAATATAAATTAGCTTTTACTCACTAAATATATACTTATAGCATTTAAAACATACATATCATATTTGTTTGTTATATATTAGTAATGAACACTTAGTTTTCATCATATAAATATTAATTTAAAGCATATTATTTAACATTTTAAAAGTGTATAGTTAAATACGAATTTACATTATAAACAACGCATAGTTCCTAAAAGTAACCCGCTATAGGTGGCACCAGGGTATTTTGTATACAAATTCGAATTACACGATTTCGCGTAAGTGTTATATCTTTCCTTCGGAAAATCTTTGGTATTAGTCTATATATAGAGGATAATGACATTGTAAATTGTAAAATTGCAAGTATTCTAATAAATGATTTATATTATTATAAATAAATATAAATAATTAATATATATTTGAAATATAATTATATTTATACACTTAATAATAATATTTATTTATTAAATCACATATAATACAATGTTATGTGATTATAAAAATACTTGTAAATTAATTGAAATGTGATAATTAAATAATAATAATTAATTATATACTAAAACCCAGAAATAATAATGAAAACAGAAATGAAAAACCCCCAAAACCCCCAAAAAACCCAAAAAACCCTACTTATGCCAACCCTGCACATACATATATATATATTACTTATTTTACTTATTTTACACTATATTTTTAATAGAAGCTATCTGGTTATCTACATCATCTGAATATTCCAGTGATAGTGAAGATGAACATCTTAGAGTCAGAGTAGGTGTTTCTACAGGTTAGGAGTGATTTATTTATCAGATCAGAACTTCTGATTGTATTATTTGTAAATTTATTTATTTGTATATTAACATTTATATTGAAAAAAAGTTATTTTTCATTTCCGTGAAGTTAGAAAATAATTTTAAAAGTTTCTAAAGTTTTGTGTGTAATAAATATTGAATAATAATGTGTATACATTTTAGTACAGGAGTATATTAATAATACATAAATACAGCACTTATAGTTACTATGGAACGACATAGTATACATCATTTTTTAAATAATGAATTATATTTTAAAGTCAAATAATTGTTGTTATAAAATTTACAAATACATACATATACTGATATTTAATTTTTACAGCATTTTTATAAATTTCCTGGAAGTAATTTTTATTTGTAGATTTTTTTTTTTTTGAATAAATTTCATGTTACAATATTTTATATTATTAAAAAAATATATGTATTATGTATATATATTGAAAACAAATATATAAAAATGAAGTACTAATAGTAATAAGATATTCAAAAAAAAGATAGAAATAAATGTTAATTTTTCAAAATGGTGTCAGAAGAAAACATTGCCTTCTAAATAATTGTGGAAGAGCCAAAAATTATATTTATCAATAACCTACACTGTCCTATATGTAGGTCCTACAGTAAGGGTGATTACAAAATTTAAAAAATAGTGAGTTTTTATCATAGAGATATTTAATTCTAAGAACAATACAATTCTCGGATTTTATTTTTATTTAGTTTTAGACATTCAAAGACCATCAAAGTTTCGTAAAAATATCAAAATAAACTTTTCAGAAATAAATATTTCCCATTTTACCCCATGACCCTACGAATGCACAGATCCATTGTTATTATTTTATTTTGAACTTTTATATTTCTTATTTTAAATTGTTAATCTGTATATCAACCTATTACTAATTAGTATATGATCAATATGAACAATATTGTTATATTCGATTTGCAGAATATCCTAGCCATACTTAAGCGGTTGAAAGACACATATAAATGATATCAAACACTTCTAAGTGTCTTTCTGATACAATTGAGCTAGATGGATGGATCCATATTACACTAATTGAACAGCAGTTAATGCATTCAAAAAAGATTTTTTTAAATAAATATTATTCTTAAATATATAAATTTATATTTCTCTATATTTTACTTATACATATTATGTGAATTTAAAGGAACTTTTGGTAATTTATAATAACATTATACTATAATATATAATAAATATGTTGTATATAAATTCAATAATATTATCTATTTAAATATTTATTTTAAATTAAAATATTTGGAATACATACAATTTATAACCAAAAAAAAAATCTTTAATAAATATTGTTTAAATAGTAAATTTTTTATAAAAATTTACCATCGATTGGAAAAGTAAGCAATATATATTAATGCATAATATCGATATAAAATTTAAAAAAAATAAAATAAAAATTGATCACAATTTCTAGGAAAAAAAAGCCATTTTTTTTACAAAAATGATTATTAAGAAAAACTGAATACTTTTTTTTATAAATAAAGTGTTTTTTAGTTTTTATATCATATTTATATTGTATATATATATATATATGTTTTACATTTTTTAAATATTTTAATTGGAAAAAACAAGTATTTTTACCTTTCTAGGAAAATCCTCGCAATTTCTAGGATTTTTCCCTTACAAATTAAATTTTCTAATAATTTATTATATATTTATATGATAAACAATTTATTAATGTTTCATAAAAATATATTCATTATTTGTGTTTTAATTCCAATATTTATATATATTTATTAAAAACAATGAAAATCGTATCTTTTTCAATGCAAATTATACTTTATCTTAAAAGCTCACATAACAAAAATTTTTAAAATATGGTCAAATTTTTATGTAACTTACTTTTTGTTTTATTCTCTATAAGATATTTACTAGAGCGTTTCGTATACTTAAAAATTTCAAAAATGTCGGTTCATGTGAATACCTTAACCTACGTACACACATATATATATATACATATACATTATTTATATTACGCTATATTTCATTGTTAACAGTAGCAGAAAGGCAACCTTGAGTCTACTGAAATTATCGCTGTATTAGCTGAAAAAAACCATAATATTGACATTTATTCAGCTTTGTAAAACTATTTTAATATTTGTAAAGGTGGAGGATTAATTTAACAGTTGAATATATTTTTATAAACTCTTAAGAGTTAATGATAAGATGCTAATTAGCATTTTATAATTATTATTCAAATTCTGGAATCTTCCAAACATTATAAATTGTGTAAACAAAAATTCCGTGATATAAGCTTCTAAAGTTTTGTGTGTAATAAATATTACATAATAATATGTATTATATTTTGTACAGGAGTATTTTATATAATTCATAAATACAACACATATAGTTAATATTGAAAGTATATTAAATTTTAAAGATAATTTATTATATTTTAATATTTTAAGGTAAAATAATTTGTGTTAAAAAACTCACGCATACATATATACACACCGATATAGACATACACATATATATATATATATATATATATATATATATATATATAATGTATTCTACGCTAATTTTATTATTAATAGCTGAAAGGTTTCATTCATCACCTGAAAATATCGCTGACATCACTAGAGCCGCAGAAAGTGTGGCAGCAGGTTAGGGGAGATCTTATCTATCAGATCACTTCACATAGTAGATTCTATAGATGTGATGTTTAAGACACTATTTTAGTTCAATATTTGTAATGAGGTCATTTATAATAATTAATTATAAATATTATACCGTCATATTAATCAATAGAGTATAAAATTTATACCTCAAAGGACGTATAAATTTGAATTATTATATATTTACATATACACTAAATGTAAATGATGAAACCTAATCCATAACCCAAACTCATAGGGGTACAGGTAGTGATTTTTTTAATTTAATTTTTTACGAATTCGTATTTAAATTATACATAATACATATTTGTCAAATTTGCAATTAATAATCTGTTTTATAATTATCGTATTTTATAAATTTTAGTAAAAAATAAACATAAACAAATAAAATATTTTTTTTTTAAATCGATTAATTTATCACTATTGTAATATAATTGTATTTCCTATATATAGCCTAACTAGTATTAATAAGAATATCATAGATTTTCAAAATATAATAATCATTCTTATTATTATTTTATTGAAATAACTTTGAACGCATTTTTCTCAAAATAATTATTTTCTCACACACTTGCATTAGAAATGATATTCAGAGAATGGTTTATGATTTATTCTATTCATTTGTCTACTAATTTCATACACATACACATACACATACATATGTATATATTACTTATGTTACACTATATTGTTAACAGTAGTAGAAGTAAATCCTGCATCAACTGAAACTAGTGAACTAACACAGAAACTGACAAGTGAAAATGTCGTTCAAATTACTAGAAGTGCAGAAAGTGGTGCAGGTTAGATGATCATTATATTCTTATTTATCAGATCAGAACTTCACATAGTAGATTCTATAGATATGATGTTTAAGACACTATTTTAGTACAATATTTGTGATGAGGTCATTTATAATAATTAATTATAAATATTATACCTTCATATTAATCAATAGAGTGTAAACTTTATACCTCAAAGGACATATACATTTTAATTATTATATATTTACATATACACTAGATGTAAATGATGAAACCCAATCCATAACCCATACCATAACCCAAACTCATAGAATATTGATTAGTGTGGTAAAACCAAACCTTCACTCATATAGATTTCAAAACATTTAATATATGTTTTATTCCATAAATAACTATTCATATTAAATTATTGATACTCATATTATCAATATAATCTGTAATTATATTATATAATTATAAAGATGATACTATTTGTAAAGAATTTATATAAATAATGAATAACTATATATTTCAAAGGTAAAATGAAATCTTAGATTATAGTTACCATATTTATGATAAATTATATAATAGCATATGATAGCATATTATAATTCCTATATAAATGGAATGTATGTGTATTACTTGTATATTAAGTATATGTTTAACAAAATTATTAGTACAGGAATATTTTATAATGCATAAATATGGCACTTAAAAATGAAAACTTTTGAATGAAATATTATACATCATTTTAAAGATAATTAATTATATTTTAATATTTTAAAGTAAAATAATTGTTGATAAAAAACTCGTGCATACATACACCAATATACACACACACAGTGTTGGCAAAAACCTAAGAAAACCCCAAAAATCTAAGAAATATATGTGAGGTTTTTGGTAGGTTTTTGGTGTTTTCTAGGGTTTTTCAGGGGTTTTTCTTTGTCTTAAATTTAAAAATTAAAAAATCAAGAAAAAATATAAAAGACAAATATATATATTATATAAATTATATAGTATAATAGTGTTGTAATATTTATTGATATAATACTATAGTATTAGTCTATATATAGAGGATAATGACATTGTAAATTGTAAAATAGCAAGTATTCTAATAAATGATTTATATTATTATAAATAAATATAAATAATTAATATATATTTGAAATATAATTATACACTTAGTAATAATATTTATTTATTAAATCACATATAATACAATGTTATGTGATTATAAAAATACTTGTAAATTAATTGAAATGTGATAATTAAATAATAATAATTAATTATATACTAAAACCCAGAAATAATAATGAAAACAAAAATGAAAAACCCCCAAAACCCCCAAAAAACCCAAAAAACCCTACTTAAGCCAACCCTGCACATACATATATATATATTACTTATTTTACTTATTTTACACTATATTTTTAATAGAAGCTATCTGGTTTTCTACATTATCTGAATCTTCCAGTGATAGTGAAGATGAACATCATAGAGTAAGAGTAGGTGTTTCTACAGGTTAGGAGTGATTTATTTATCAGATCAGAACTTCTGAGTGTATTATTTGTAAATTTGTTTATTTGTATATTAACATTTATATTGAAAAAAAGTTATTTTTCATTTCCGTGAAGTTAGAAAATAATTTTAAAAGTTTCTAAAGTTTTGTGTGTAATAAATATTGAATAATAATGTGTATACATTTTAGTACAGGAGTATATTAATAATACATAAATACAGCACTTATAGTTACTATGGAACGACATAGTATACATAATTTTTTAAATAATGAATTATATTTTAAAGTCAAATAATTGTTGTTATAAAATTTACAAATACATACATATACTGATATTTAATTTTTAATAGCATTTTTATAAATTTCCTGGAAGTAATTTTTATTTGTAGATTTTTTTTTTTTTGATTAAATTTCATGTTACAATATTTTATATTATTAAAAAAATATATGTATTATGTATATATATTGAAAACAAAATATAAAAATGAAGTACTAATAGTAATAAAATATTCAAAAAAAAGATAGAAATAAATGTTAATTTTTCAAAATAGTGGCAGAAGAAAACATTGCCTTCTAAATAATTGTGGAAGAGCCAAAAATAATCTTATGATTTTATCTAAATAAATCATTTTTGTATACTCCATATTAACCTACAGTAAGGGTGATTACAAAATTAAAAAAATAGTGAGTTTTTATCATAGAGATATTTTAATTCTAAGAACAATACAATTCTCGGATTTTATTTTTATTTAGTTTTAGACATTCAAAGACCATCAAATTTTCGTAAAAATATCAAAATAAACTTTTCAGAAATAAATATTTCCCATTTTACCCCATGACCCAACGAATGCACAGATCCATTGTTATTATTTTATTTTGAACTTTTATATTTCTTATTTTAAATTGTTAATCTGTATATCAACCTATTACTAATTAGTATATGATCAATATGAACAATATTGTTATATTCGATTTGCAGAATATCCTAGCGGGTGAAAGACTCATATAAATGGTATCAAACACATATAAGTGTCTTTCTGATCCAATTGAGCTAGATGGATGGATCCATATTACACTAATTGAACAGCAGTTAATGCATTCAAAAAAGATTTTTTTAAATAAATATTATTCTTAATAAAATATATAAATAAATAAATATATAAATTTATATTTCTCTATATTTTACTTATACATATTATGTGAATTTAAAGGAACTTTTGGTAATTTATAATAACATTATACTATAATATATAATAAATATGTTGTATATAAATTCAATAATATTATCTATTTAAATATTTATTTTAAATTAAAATATTTGGAATACATACAATTTATAACCAAAAAAAAAATCTTTAATAAATATTGTTTAAATAGTAAATTTTTTTATAAAAATTTACCATCGATTGTAAAAGTAAGCAATATATATTAATGCATAATATCGATATACAATTTTTTTTAAATTAAAAAAAATTGATCACATTGCTAGGAAAAAAAAGCCATTTTTTTGAAAAAATGATTATTTAAAAAAACTGAATAATTTTGTTTGTAAATAAAGTGTTTTTTAGTTTTTATATCATATTTATATTGTATATATATATATGTTTTACATTTTTTAAATATTTTAATTGGAAAAAACAAGTATTTTTACCTTAAGGTTTACCTTAAGAAATTTCTAGGAAAATCCTCGCAATTTCTAGGATTTTTCCCTTACAAATTAAATTTTCTAATAATTTATTATATATTTATATGATAAACAATTTATTAATGTTTCATAAAAATATATTCATTATTTGTGTTTTAATTCCAATATTTATATATTTTTTTTAAAAACAATGAAAATCATATTTTTACAAAGAAAATTATACTTAATCTTAAAAGTACACATATCAACAAAATTTAAAATTTGGTCAAATTTAAAATTTGGTCAAATGTCAAATTTGTTTGTAACTTACTTTTTGTTTTATTCTCTATAAGATATTTACTAGAGCGTTTTGTATACTTAAAAATTTCAAAAATGTCGGTTCATATGAATACCTTAACCTACATACACACATATATATATATATATATATATAAATTATTTATATTACGCTATATTTCATTGTGAACAGTCGCAGAAATGCAACCTTGAGTCTACTGAAATTATCGCTGTATTAACTGAAAAAAAAGCATAATATTGACATTTATTCAGCTTTATAAAACTATTTTAATATTTGTAAAAGTGGAGGATTAATTTAACAGTTGAATATATTTTTATAAACTCTTAAAATTTTATAATTATTATTCAAATTCTAGAAAATTCCAAACATTATAAATTGTGTAAACAAAAATTCCGTGATATAAGTTTCTAAAGTTTTGTGTGTAATAAATATTACATAATAATATGTATTATATTTTGTACAGGAGTATTTTATATAATTCATAAATACAACACATATAGTTAATATTGAAATTATACATCATTTTAAAGATAATTAATTATATTTTAATATTTTAAGGTAAAATAATTTTGGTTAAAAAATTCACGCATACATATATATATATACATATATATACATACATATATACATATATATATATACATACATATATATACATACATACATATACACACCGATATAGACATACACATATATATATATATATATATATATACATATATATATATATACATACATATATATACATACATATATATACATATATATACATACATATATATACATACATACATATATACACACCTATATAGACATACACATATATATATATATATATATATATATATATATATATATATATTTATATATAGATAGATAGATATAGTTTATTGTTTAAAACAAACAAAATGACATAAAATAATAATAATAATAAATAATATATATACTATATATATATAGTGTATTCTACGCTAATTTTATTATTAATAGCTGAAAGGTTTCATTCATCACCTGAAAATATCGCTGACATCACTAGAGCCGCAGCAAGTGTGGCAGCAGGTTAGGGGAGATCTTATCTATCAGATCACTTCACATAGTAGATTCTATAGATGTGATGTTTAAGACACTATTTTAGTACAATATTGTTGATGAGGTAATTTATAATAATTAATTATAAATATTATACCGTCATATTAATCAATAGAGTATAAACTTTATACCTCAAAGGACGTATACATTTGAATTTTTATATATTTACATATACACTAAATGTAAATGATGAAACCCAATCCATAACCCAAACTCATAGGGGTACAGGTAGTGATTTTTTTAATTTAATTTTTTACGAATTCGTATGTAAATTATACATAATACATATTTGTCAAATTTGCAATTAATAATCTGTTTTATAATTATCGTATTTTATAAAGTTTAATAAAAAATAAACATAAACAAATAAAATATTTTTTTTTTAAATCGATTAATTTATCTCTATTGTAATATAATTTTATTTCCTATATATAGCCTAACTAGTATTAAATAAGAATATCATCGATTTTCAAAATATAATAATCACTCTATTTATTATTTTATTGAAATAACTTTGAACGCATTTTTCTCCAAATAATTATTTTCTCACACACTTGCATTAGAAATGATATTCAGAGAATGGTTTATGATTTATTCTATTCATTTGTCTACTAATTTCATACACATACACATACATATACATATGTATATATTACTTATGTTACACTATATTGTTAACAGTAGTAGAAGTAAATCCTGCATCAACTGAAACTAGTGAACTAACACAGAAACTGACAAGTGAAAATGTCGTTCAAATTACTAGAAGTGCAGAAAGTGGTGCAGGTTAGATGATCATTATATTCTTATTTATCAGATCAGAACTTCACATAGTAGATTCTATAGATATGATGTTTAAGACACTATTTTAGTACAATATTTGTGATGAGGTCATTTATAATAATTAATTATAAATATTATACCTTCATATTAATCAATAGAGTGTAAACTTTATACCTCAAAGGACATATACATTTTAATTATTATATATTTACATATACACTAGATGTAAATGATGAAACCCAATCCATAACCCAATCCATAACCCAAACTCATAGAATATTGATTAGTGTGGTAAAACCAAACCTTCACTCATATAGATTTCAAAACATTTAATATATGTTTTATTCCATAAATAACTATTCATATTAAATTATTGATACTCATATTATCAATATAATCTGTAATTATATTATATAATTATAAAGATGATACTATTTGTAAAGAATTTATATAAATAATGAATAACTATATATTTCAAAGGTAAAATGAAATCTTAGATTATAGTTACCATATTTATGATAAATTATATAATAGCATATGATAGCATATTATAATTCCTATATAAATGGAATGTATGTGTATTACTTGTATATTAAGTATATGTTTAACAAAATTATTAGTACAGGAATATTTTATAATGCATAAATATGGCACTTAAAAATGAAAACTTTTGAATGAAATATTATACATCATTTTAAAGATAATTAATTATATTTTAATATTTTAAAGTAAAATAATTGTTGATAAAAAACTCGTGCATACATACACCAATATACACACACACAGTGTTGGCAAAAACCTAAGAAAACCCCAAAAATCTAAGAAATATATGTGAGGTTTTTGGTAGGTTTTTGGTGTTTTCTAGGGTTTTTCAGGGGTTTTTCTTTGTCTTAAATTTAAAAATTAAAAAATCAAGAAAAAATATAAAAGACAAATATATATATTATATAAATTATATAGTATAATAGTGTTGTAATATTTATTGATATAATACTATAGTATTAGTCTATATATAGAGGATAATGACATTGTAAATTGTAAAATAGCAAGTATTCTAATAAATGATTTATATTATTATAAATAAATATAAATAATTAATATATATTTGAAATATAATTATACACTTAGTAATAATATTTATTTATTAAATCACATATAATACAATGTTATGTGATTATAAAAATACTTGTAAATTAATTGAAATGTGATAATTAAATAATAATAATTAATTATATACTAAAACCCAGAAATAATAATGAAAACAAAAATGAAAAACCCCCAAAACCCCCAAAAAACCCAAAAAACCCTACTTAAGCCAACCCTGCACATACATATATATATATTACTTATTTTACTTATTTTACACTATATTTTTAATAGAAGCTATCTGGTTTTCTACATTATCTGAATCTTCCAGTGATAGTGAAGATGAACATCATAGAGTAAGAGTAGGTGTTTCTACAGGTTAGGAGTGATTTATTTATCAGATCAGAACTTCTGAGTGTATTATTTGTAAATTTGTTTATTTGTATATTAACATTTATATTGAAAAAAAGTTATTTTTCATTTCCGTGAAGTTAGAAAATAATTTTAAAAGTTTCTAAAGTTTTGTGTGTAATAAATATTGAATAATAATGTGTATACATTTTAGTACAGGAGTATATTAATAATACATAAATACAGCACTTATAGTTACTATGGAACGACATAGTATACATAATTTTTTAAATAATGAATTATATTTTAAAGTCAAATAATTGTTGTTATAAAATTTACAAATACATACATATACTGATATTTAATTTTTAATAGCATTTTTATAAATTTCCTGGAAGTAATTTTTATTTGTAGATTTTTTTTTTTTTGATTAAATTTCATGTTACAATATTTTATATTATTAAAAAAATATATGTATTATGTATATATATTGAAAACAAAATATAAAAATGAAGTACTAATAGTAATAAAATATTCAAAAAAAAGATAGAAATAAATGTTAATTTTTCAAAATAGTGGCAGAAGAAAACATTGCCTTCTAAATAATTGTGGAAGAGCCAAAAATAATCTTATGATTTTATCTAAATAAATCATTTTTGTATACTCCATATTAACCTACAGTAAGGGTGATTACAAAATTAAAAAAATAGTGAGTTTTTATCATAGAGATATTTTAATTCTAAGAACAATACAATTCTCGGATTTTATTTTTATTTAGTTTTAGACATTCAAAGACCATCAAATTTTCGTAAAAATATCAAAATAAACTTTTCAGAAATAAATATTTCCCATTTTACCCCATGACCCAACGAATGCACAGATCCATTGTTATTATTTTATTTTGAACTTTTATATTTCTTATTTTAAATTGTTAATCTGTATATCAACCTATTACTAATTAGTATATGATCAATATGAACAATATTGTTATATTCGATTTGCAGAATATCCTAGCGGGTGAAAGACTCATATAAATGGTATCAAACACATATAAGTGTCTTTCTGATCCAATTGAGCTAGATGGATGGATCCATATTACACTAATTGAACAGCAGTTAATGCATTCAAAAAAGATTTTTTTAAATAAATATTATTCTTAATAAAATATATAAATAAATAAATATATAAATTTATATTTCTCTATATTTTACTTATACATATTATGTGAATTTAAAGGAACTTTTGGTAATTTATAATAACATTATACTATAATATATAATAAATATGTTGTATATAAATTCAATAATATTATCTATTTAAATATTTATTTTAAATTAAAATATTTGGAATACATACAATTTATAACCAAAAAAAAAATCTTTAATAAATATTGTTTAAATAGTAAATTTTTTTATAAAAATTTACCATCGATTGTAAAAGTAAGCAATATATATTAATGCATAATATCGATATACAATTTTTTTTAAATTAAAAAAAATTGATCACATTGCTAGGAAAAAAAAGCCATTTTTTTGAAAAAATGATTATTTAAAAAAACTGAATAATTTTGTTTGTAAATAAAGTGTTTTTTAGTTTTTATATCATATTTATATTGTATATATATATATGTTTTACATTTTTTAAATATTTTAATTGGAAAAAACAAGTATTTTTACCTTAAGGTTTACCTTAAGAAATTTCTAGGAAAATCCTCGCAATTTCTAGGATTTTTCCCTTACAAATTAAATTTTCTAATAATTTATTATATATTTATATGATAAACAATTTATTAATGTTTCATAAAAATATATTCATTATTTGTGTTTTAATTCCAATATTTATATATTTTTTTTAAAAACAATGAAAATCATATTTTTACAAAGAAAATTATACTTAATCTTAAAAGTACACATATCAACAAAATTTAAAATTTGGTCAAATTTAAAATTTGGTCAAATGTCAAATTTGTTTGTAACTTACTTTTTGTTTTATTCTCTATAAGATATTTACTAGAGCGTTTTGTATACTTAAAAATTTCAAAAATGTCGGTTCATATGAATACCTTAACCTACATACACACATATATATATATATATATATATAAATTATTTATATTACGCTATATTTCATTGTGAACAGTCGCAGAAATGCAACCTTGAGTCTACTGAAATTATCGCTGTATTAACTGAAAAAAAAGCATAATATTGACATTTATTCAGCTTTATAAAACTATTTTAATATTTGTAAAAGTGGAGGATTAATTTAACAGTTGAATATATTTTTATAAACTCTTAAAATTTTATAATTATTATTCAAATTCTAGAAAATTCCAAACATTATAAATTGTGTAAACAAAAATTCCGTGATATAAGTTTCTAAAGTTTTGTGTGTAATAAATATTACATAATAATATGTATTATATTTTGTACAGGAGTATTTTATATAATTCATAAATACAACACATATAGTTAATATTGAAATTATACATCATTTTAAAGATAATTAATTATATTTTAATATTTTAAGGTAAAATAATTTTGGTTAAAAAATTCACGCATACATATATATATATACATATATATACATACATATATACATATATATATATACATACATATATATACATACATACATATACACACCGATATAGACATACACATATATATATATATATATATATATACATATATATATATATACATACATATATATACATACATATATATACATATATATACATACATACATATATACACACCTATATAGACATACACATATATATATATATATATATATATATATATATATATATTTATATATAGATAGATAGATATAGTTTATTGTTTAAAACAAACAAAATGACATAAAATAATAATAATAATAAATAATATATATACTATATATATATAGTGTATTCTACGCTAATTTTATTATTAATAGCTGAAAGGTTTCATTCATCACCTGAAAATATCGCTGACATCACTAGAGCCGCAGCAAGTGTGGCAGCAGGTTAGGGGAGATCTTATCTATCAGATCACTTCACATAGTAGATTCTATAGATGTGATGTTTAAGACACTATTTTAGTACAATATTGTTGATGAGGTAATTTATAATAATTAATTATAAATATTATACCGTCATATTAATCAATAGAGTATAAACTTTATACCTCAAAGGACGTATACATTTGAATTTTTATATATTTACATATACACTAAATGTAAATGATGAAACCCAATCCATAACCCAAACTCATAGGGGTACAGGTAGTGATTTTTTTAATTTAATTTTTTACGAATTCGTATGTAAATTATACATAATACATATTTGTCAAATTTGCAATTAATAATCTGTTTTATAATTATCGTATTTTATAAAGTTTAATAAAAAATAAACATAAACAAATAAAATATTTTTTTTTTAAATCGATTAATTTATCTCTATTGTAATATAATTTTATTTCCTATATATAGCCTAACTAGTATTAAATAAGAATATCATCGATTTTCAAAATATAATAATCACTCTATTTATTATTTTATTGAAATAACTTTGAACGCATTTTTCTCCAAATAATTATTTTCTCACACACTTGCATTAGAAATGATATTCAGAGAATGGTTTATGATTTATTCTATTCATTTGTCTACTAATTTCATACACATACACATACATATACATATGTATATATTACTTATGTTACACTATATTGTTAACAGTAGTAGAAGTAAATCCTGCATCAACTGAAACTAGTGAACTAACACAGAAACTGACAAGTGAAAATGTCGTTCAAATTACTAGAAGTGCAGAAAGTGGTGCAGGTTAGATGATCATTATATTCTTATTTATCAGATCAGAACTTCACATAGTAGATTCTATAGATATGATGTTTAAGACACTATTTTAGTACAATATTTGTGATGAGGTCATTTATAATAATTAATTATAAATATTATACCTTCATATTAATCAATAGAGTGTAAACTTTATACCTCAAAGGACATATACATTTTAATTATTATATATTTACATATACACTAGATGTAAATGATGAAACCCAATCCATAACCCAATCCATAACCCAAACTCATAGAATATTGATTAGTGTGGTAAAACCAAACCTTCACTCATATAGATTTCAAAACATTTAATATATGTTTTATTCCATAAATAACTATTCATATTAAATTATTGATACTCATATTATCAATATAATCTGTAGTTATATTATATAATTATAAAGATGATACTATTTGTAAAGAATTTATATAAATAATGAATAACTATATATTTCAAAGGTAAAATGAAATATCAGATTATAGTTACCATATTTATGATAAATTATATAATAGCATATGATAGCATATTATAATTCCTATATAAATGGAATGTATTTGTATTACTTGTATATTAACATATATGTTTAAACAAATTATTTGTACAAGAATATTTTATAATGCATAAATATGGCACTTAAAAATGAAAACTTTTGAATGAAATATTATACATCATTTTAAAGATAATTAATTATATTTTAATATTTTAAAGTAAAATAATTGTTGATAAAAAACTCGTGCATACACCAATATACACACACACAGTGTTGGCAAAAACCTAAGAAAACCCCAAAAATCTAAGAAATATATGTGAGGTTTTTGGTAGGTTTTTGGTGTTTTCTAGGGTTTTTCAGGGGTTTTTCTTTGTCTTAAATTTAAAAATAAAAAAATCAAGAAAAAATATAAAAGTCAAATATATATATTATATAAATTATATAATATAATAGTGTTGTAATATTTATTGATATAATACTATAGTATTAGTCTATAGAGGATAATGACATTGTAAATTGTAAAATTGCAAGTATTCTAATAAATGATTTATATTATTATAAATAAATATAAATAATTAATATATATTTGAAATATAATTATACACTTAGTAATAATATTTATTTATTAAATCACATATAATACAATGTTATGTTATTATAAAAATACTTGTAAATTAATTGAAATGTGATAATTAAATAATAATAATTAATTATATAATAAAACCCAGAAATAATAATGAAAACAAAAATGAAAAACCCCCAAAACCCCCAAAAAACCCAAAAAACCCTACTTAAGCCAACCCTGCACATACATATATATATATTACTTATTTTACTTATTTTACACTATATTTGTAATAGAATCTGACTGGTTTCCTACTTCATCTGAATCTTCCAGTGATAGTGAAGATGAACATCTTAGAGTAAGAGTAGGTGTTTCTACAGGTTAGGAGTGATTTATTTATCAGATCAGAACTTCTGATTGTATTATTTGTAAATTTGTTTATCAAATAAACTTTATTTATATATTAACATTTATATTGAAAAAGAGTTATTTTTCATTCATATTTTTCTTTTGATACATCATTTTAAAGATAATGAATTATATTTAATATTTTAAGTAAAATAATTGTTGATAACAAACTCGCGCATACATACACACACATACACCGACATACTCATACATACATATATACATATATTACTCGTTAAGTTATATGTCATCGCTAATAACATCAGCATGGTTTCCTTCGTCACCTATGACGAGCAGTGACGACGAGGACTCTACAGAAGGCGAAGCAGAAGGTGTAGCTACAGGTTACCACTGATCTATCTATCAGATCAGAACTCACATAGTATATTCTATTGATATGATGGATATGAGTCATAACTTATGACACTATTTTGGTTCAATATCGGCGATGCGATGAAGGTTACGACTCACGTGTATCATGTGATCATGTGACATGATACAGACGATAATGTTCTTCTTTAATGATGTACCCTTCTAATAGATAACCTTAATATATCTATAGTATCATTAATTACAATATTAGTTCTTGGAAAATAATTTTAAAAATAAAATAAACATTTCTATACACAATAACATGCCACTTTGATTAGTTACTAGATAGCTAAAATATAACATCTTAAGATGAGGTAGAAAAATATATCTGAAAATATGTAACGGAACCTCCCATAGAACAAAGTGTTCATTTATTAATAATTTAAAAAAAATGTTGGACATTTCATGGTATTTATAATTTTAAAGCCAAATTGTTATATATAGATTAATGAATTTATTTTATATCGTATTTAATAGGAAATTATCAACAAATATAATGATTCTGTAAACGGTAAAAGAGATGTAAACAAATCTTAGTACAGTAATAATTTTATTTGTTTTATCAAATTGATATTATTCATTATACATAATTATATTTTCATGATATTTCCCAAAATTTGTCATTGTTTAATTTTGCCGGGAACACGCCCAATATTGAACCAAATTAAAAATAATAACGTTCGGAGATACAATATTGAAACTATATGTGTACAAGCTATAACAGTTGAATCCATAGCTAACAATATGTTTACAATACATTTCCTACTACAGGTATAGCTACGAACCAAACTATCACTATTGAAGATAGCGTAAGTGATATCACAGACGATACCAATACGGATTGCGATTCTATCAGTGAAATGTTGGTACCTTTCATTGGATACACTAATAAGTTAATGTTAATGTTAATGTTACGTTATATTCAAGTATGTTTAATGCGTCATCGTTACTGCGCTTTATAGACCCATCTCCCCTTTCCGGAATGTTCACGAAGTTTTAGTGTTAACCGAATGGCTACGATGTTAACGCATCCAGGTTTTATCGAGAACCGATCGTTTTTATACACAATTATATAAGATCGTTTCTAAATATTACGTTATTACCTATTTGATGAGTGCGGACTAGGCTCGAACCCGCGTCCTACTGCTCGTGTGTCCAACGCCTTAGCCCGCTGAGCCACCTGGACAGTTTAGTGCGTTCATTCGATCTATTATCGGAAGTGATATTTATCTGTATTTCAATTTACAGATATTTACACAATTTGTACACACGATACTAAATTAGTATTACTAATATTACTCATGAAATAGGTATCCGCGGAGAAGTTCATATCTGATTGGAGTCGTTTGTATCCATTAGAAGTTATTCGGTAAAGATTAGGTCATTTTGTCGATGCCGTTTGATCACTCTCGTGGTGTCCCTCGAAGATCAGGACTGGGTCCACTTATTTTATTTTATATATTTTTCCCATTACAGTTTTTTTAATACCCTTCACTATGCCGATGACTTAAGAATTTATATTTTTCGTTCGCCCGGTTCTTATAATATAATTTATGTTGCAATCGTATTAATGCTTTAATTTTATGATTTCTTGTGACTCTCTTTGAATATTCCTAAAACTGATAGCATTATACTTTCTAGATCACTTTCATCAATCACACTCACCCATGCACTCCTTCTCTCACTTCCTATTTCGTGCACCATCACTTCTCTCAGGCTTACTATTAATAATACAATTTTTTATTCATTACGTATATCTATTTATTATAACGCTATCCTTTCTGCACATTATTTCTATTACAATATAGGTAAGGCACGATCTAAGCTAACATTATCGCTAATATTCTCGCTAACTAAATCACACTTACATTAGTTAGGCTTTAGTCCACTTAGTAATTCACTTTATATCACATTTCTCAACAATTCGATTCAATACAACGAATATATGTTCGCATACATTTTAATCACGTTGTCATATAACAGAACCTATCAATCATACCTATTATCATACCTGTCAATCATACCCATAGATTTATAGTTTACCTAGATTGCTAGTCATGTGATATTTCTTTAAGAGACATGGTACCTCGATTTAGGCAACTTAAAATGGCTGACCATCACTTATAAAGTATTATTTAATCAAATTAAATGTTGAAATTATATTGCAGTATAAATATATAGTATAAATAAATATAAATGTTTATCTTGATATAATCAAAACGCACTCTATAAGCGTATATAGAAAATCTAATTTATTTAAAAATTAATATTATTTGTTTGAATATTTGTTATTAAATGTATATGTCATGTGATGGTCGGCCATCTTAGGATACTTAAATCAAGGTACCATGTCTGTTGAAGAATTTTACATTAGCGGTATATAGAAATACCGATCTAGGTAAAATACAAATCTATGGTCATACTTCCAATCATACCTATCAATCATACCTATCAACCATACTTATCAATTCCATAATGGCAATACTCGGCTGGTCGAAGTTTCGAGATCCGTGCTTGTTTCCACTACGCTGCATAACACGCAAGGTGATATACATCCGCGAGTTGCGGAGTACCTATCCAAGAGAGTCGGCATCCGATCTAGCACACGTGAGCTAAGGAAACTTTCGCCTCACCTATGTTTATGCTTACGACGCTGTTACTTCTACGGCATATCGGAACAGTCTTCGCAATTATTTCAGGATTATACTATCTTTCGTGAACTTATAAATAACGAATTTATCTTTATTTATTAAGTTTTAAATGTATTTTTTATCAATGTAAATTTTATTATTTGTTAATTTATTATTTGTACATTTTATTATTATTATAAATGTTATAATTATGATGCCTATAAAATGTGTGGTGAGTCAATATAATTTTATATTATGTATATATATATATATATATATATATATATATATATATATATATATATATATATATATATATATATATATATATATATTTATTAAATACCCAATAGTATGTTAATTAAGATAATATTATAGGATCATCGACTAAAGATGAAAAATACTCATTCACTTCGAATAAAGAGGATATCACTGATGACAGTGTTCAAATGGTGCAATAATAATTCTCGCAAATCTAAAGCTCAATACTACAAGCTTTATATTATATGATATCATGTACAAATTAATTTAATGAATATAATAAAAATATTTTTATTTAACTCAAATATTTGTATAAATTTCCTATTTTAAATTATTTACTTTATTTAATCACATATTTTTTTTATTATTATATTGCATTTAAATACTATAGTGTACCATAATTTTAATTAGGCACAAAGAGTCTTTAAAATAAATTAAATTAATTATTCGTTAGACTTATATACTCATGCATGTCGCATCGGGGATTGCATCGACGACGCAGTTTAAGGGATTCCTTGCGAATATCATTTGGATATTATCTGTATTTCAGGAAAATAACTTAAATTCGGCGAGCAGGGAAATAATGTGATTAATAATGATGATGATTCTTTTATGTTAACTCTTATTTAATGATAACATTCTTATAATGTGACAATAACAGATAGAATAAATGTAATTAAATAATAATGAGTGTACGACGTGGCGATAACTATCATACTTACAGATATTGTGAATGAGGAGAGAATTCTTTAGTTTGTGTTCGAAGTGTTAATGGTGTTGAGGGATAGTGGGAGTCGATTCCAAATGAGGCTAGTCCAAACAGAGTAGCGACACTTCCCAAGTCTTTTCCAGCGAAAGGATGGTTCAGTCAGGACCGTATAGTTGGAAGACAGTAGGTTGCGTAATGCAATATGTAGTTAAATTCTTCGATAAAGGTAATCTGGTTGTTTAGTCAGTAGAGAGGAATATAAAATGTATAATAATTTAAGTTGAACAATTTGTTTTGAGGATGGCAAGTTAGGTCGTGTTGGTAGGTCAGAGATGCTTGTAGTGTGGTCAGTTTTCTTTAGTCTGTCGATTAGTCTAAGGTATCTTAGAGTTAAACAGTAAATGGTTGTAAAGTATTTATTGCGAGACGAAAGTAGGATAGGGATGATATAGTGTAGTCGAAGAATTAAAATCTGGGTTATAGTTAGTGCTATGCACCACATGGGTATTGCATAGATTTTTGAAGCAAAAGCTTCATTCAGAAAATCTTTAGGTATTGTGATGTAAACAAATATTTTTTATATATTCACTAGATAGTGCAATGTTGAGCCTGGTGGATATGTATTTATCAAATATCGATTTGACGTTAATATGGATGCCTAGATATTTAGTTGTAGTCGAAGTATGGATTAGGGTATGACCTAGGATAGAATTTGGGGGAATATTGCGGTTGGGAGGGGAGTTCGGAGGTGAACAATTCATAACAACGGTCTCGTGGTAGGATATGTGGTAAATTGTCGTTGGCGAGCAAGTTATTGATAGTCGTAGGATAGTTATCCTAGGATTAAAGGTTGATATTGCACGATGGGTGACAATCGGTGTGAATGTCAATGTTGTCTGCATAACTGTTGTGCTCGATGGAAATAAAACATTTATTCAGTTTGCTAAGGTGGAGTAGGTAGATGAAAGAGTATGTTTATACGATCATTGAGGTACTCCTCCAAGGGGACTCTGCGTTTGGGTGATAATATTTATTTATTTTAGTACTATATTTTCTGTTAGTAATGTAGTTGGAAAACCAGAGTAGTATATTATTGCAAGTCCAATTTGTTGTAATCTATAGATAAATAAGTCTAGGTTAATAGTGTCAAAAGCTGAAGAGAGATTAATTAATTGATAAGGTTAATAAAATCGGAGTGGTATATTTGTGGGATTCAATATGCAAGTTAAAATCGCCAATAAGAATTGTATTACAAGTCAAGTATTCGAGAAGGATATTTAGATATAACAGCTGTTCCGTAAGAAATATATTATAATCGTTAATAAGGGGTCTATAAGTATTAAGTATAGTATGAGTAATGTTTAGTTATATACAAATATATTTGTTGGAACTATAGTTTGGTTTATTAAAACTATAGTTTTGTAAGTAATTGTTCCAAATTAGTCATTGTAATATTTATTGATTGATAATTTATTTAAGCAAATACATAGCAGAAAATTTAATCGAAAGTATAAAGTATAAATATTTGCTAACGATAATATACGTTATTGAAATAAACAAAGAATAATACGAAATTAAAACGTTTTCCAGTTACCGTAAAAATAAACGAAAAACAATCGAAAGTAGAAATAAATCATATAAAAGATAGCGTAAAAATAATCGAAAATAGAAATAAAATACATTATTTTGTAAGTAGCATCGAAATATTAAATTTCTACTTTAACTTTATAGGATTATTCTTATCTTTGTACCCTGTATTAGTAATAAATTATTAGTTATATAGTTTAATATTTAAATGATAAATTTTAAATATATTATAAACAGAACATGTTAAAAATCAATTAAACCAATACTAGAATGAAACAAACAAATAATATAATACTTACCAAAATCTGTAATAATAGTAGGTAGTATTAATTTATTATTAATACATTATTAATTTTATATTTTAATTGTATAATATTATAATATTATAATAATTTATTGTAGATGTAATCTTACATACATGTCGGTGAGAAGGGTAACACCGCCTCCGTAATGACCGTCAGAGAGGCCCCCGGGGTTTTGGACTATGTGGTAGTTGAGAGCTTCTAAAGCTGTGGGAGTGACAGTATAAAGGACGTTAAGCCAAGTTTCAGTAAGTGCGATGATATTGATTTTATTAAAGGTATTGTTTTGAGAGATTATATCTATTTTAGAGCTAGGCATCTACAGTTGATGTGACAGACCATAGAGAACGAAGTCACTTCGTTCTCTATGTGACAGACAGTGATCGAAATGTATTATTCGTAGTGAATCATGTTTGCACATCACAGACATGTCTCGAGACATAATTATGTCTTAAGATCTTATCTTTCAAATATCGTAATTAAGGATGTGGTACTTAATATATTTCCAGAAATTACCAAGAGTATGTAATATTGCGGTACTGGTCATTTCTAGTGATTATTACCATAAATTACCAGACAGCCCAGCAAACAGTAATAGCAGCATAACAGCATATGTAATAACCTCAAATGTTTACATTGTGCTATTATGCTGCTATTTAATGTATATTATGCTGCTATTAATTTTTCATGCTATTATGCTGCTGTTATGCTGCTATTTAAAGTCTATTATGCTAATATTATGCTGCTATTAATTTTAAAAGTATTTTAAAATTAATAACTATTAAGTCGAATATATGAGTTTTTAGATAAATTTAAATATTAAATATTAAATAAGAACAAAGCATAAAGGGGTATCCCACTACAAATATTTCGGGAAATATTTAACTTGAAAACGATTTTCTATCAAGTTAACTACAATTTTAGTGGGAAACCCCCTTTCTTTCCGGCAACTTGCTTGATAATCATATTTATCAGTGATTGGTAGGGGCGCTGCAACAGGGTGGGACGGGGGAATATGTCCCCCCACACTTTAAAATCAAAGGGTACCTCCTATGTATTGGTCCCCCCTTTCTTTTACCACACAATTTATTGTGATTGGTTGGACCCCTCTATATACAAAATTGTTTCAGCGCCCCTATTGATTGGTTGTATATATTAGCAAAGATTTTCCGAAGGTTTGCTTCGCAAAATCATTGATATTAGTATATTTTAAAACTCTATTTATTATTTACCCGGTTATTTACTTGTTATTTGCTTTGTTCTTATTTATTAAATAATTTAATATTTAAATTTATCTAAAAACTCATATATTCGACTTACTATTTATTAATTTTAAATCATACATATATATTTTGATTACTGAGAATGATATTCTTCAATATACTGTTAGTATTACAATATATCGTATACAAAATATGAAATATTGACATTTAAATTTATTTAGAAATCATTTTAGTCAAAATATTTTAATTTAATGTTTTGGTTTAAATATCTTTCTCGTATGATAAATTGTAAACCTCGAAGGATTTTACATTTAGATTAATCTATATTAAATAAATATAGTATATTATTACCCCAGCACACCATAAAAGCAGATTTAAATACTTATTAAAGCAGTTTATAAAGCAATTTTAATCAGATTTTCGAACATTCTGATTTAAAATCTGCTTTAATTCAACTGATTTAAACGTTTTTAAAACATGTTTTTACTGCTTTAATAATTAGTATTAAGTATTTTATTCTGATTTAATAATCTCCACATATAAGATATATTTTCCCAGCAAATAATATTATCATATTTAAATACTTTTTAAAGCAATAATAAATGTTGACAGATTAAAAATTTTAATCATTAAAATATATCTTAAGATTATCTTAAAGATATCGGAGATTATTAAATCAGAATTAAATCAGGCTTTAATACATAATTATTAAAGCAGTAGAAAGATGTTTTAAAAACGTTAAAATCGGTTGAATTAAAGTATATTTTAAATCAGAATGTTCGAACATCTGATTAAAATTGCTTTATAAACTTCTTTAATAAGTATTTAAATATGCTGTTATGGTTTGCTGGGTAATTATAGGATATGATTTTATTTGAATATAATTTATATCCAAATAACACAGGGTTGATTCGGTTTTTAAAATTGGTTTTTTCAAATGGGTTTTTACATCGGTTTTTACGGTTTTTTCAAGTTGTAAAAACCATGGTTTTTATGGTTTTTACGGTTTTTAACAAATTAATTTAACTTTTAAATTATAAGTTATAATTGCCTACATTATATGTTATATCAGTGAGTGGGTAGGACTCTCATCTAATTACACTTACATGCCTACGATACAATGATTATGTGATAACAAATTTAATTACGCCACCATTAGGCAGAATATTCTAATTATGAATTATTTATATATTGAAATGTAAAAATATATCGTTTTTATGATAATACATTATTATTAATTATAGTTATTTATATGTAATAGCCAAATATTACCAAACTTAATCATTTTACTAAATAATATGAAGTAAAGCACTGCTTTAAAAGCAGGGTTGATTCGGTTTTTAAAATTGGTTTTTTCGTCGGTTTTTACGGTTTTTAACAAATTAATTTAACTTTTAAATTATAGTTTTTATGATAATACATTATTATTAATAATAGTTATTTATATGTAATAGCCAAATATTACCAAACTTAAGTAAAGTACTATTTTAGACTACAATTTTTAGTATATTGTAACGGTTACCAGACACTGTAGCCGGTGATTTCAAAAGGGGTGGGACTATGGGTGTGGCTATAGCCGAAATACTCTAAACGCAAATAAAATAACTATAATATTTTTAACTATTATATTATCAATTTAAATGTTATAAATATGAATCAAAAATATAATATCAAATGTAATCATATTATATAATTACATTTGATATTATATTTTTATTTAAATAGCTATACAAATGATATCTATTCATTTATAATTATTTAGCAATAATGGTTTTTAACTGAGGAACTTATTAAATTTATTATAATGTTGAATAATAATTATGTTCCATTATGTGATGTCTATATATTTAAAATTATAATGAAAATAATACAATTTAGTTAATTTTTTGTTATGAAAAAATTATAATTTGTACTTGTTTATATTGAAAAAACCATAAAAACCATATAAAAACCGATAAAAACCAGGTTTTTTGGTTTTTACGTAAAAACCAAAAAAACCATCAACCCTGTTATTGATTCAATACCACTTTAATTACATATAGCTAATAATCTATATTATGATAACAATAATATAATAGTATTAAATAATATTTGATAGGCTTGATAATATTTAATATTTTTTTTTAATATATATAATATACTCGTAACAATCAAAAATAATATATTCTACGATTCCAACTCTTCCATTATGTGATGTCTATATATTTAAAATTATAATGAAAATAATACAATTTAGTTAATTTTTTGTTATGAAAAAATTATAATTTGTACTTGTTTGTATTGTAAAAACCGATAAAACCCGATAAAAACCGATAAAAAACCGGGTTTTTTGGTTTTTACTTAAAAACCGAAAAAACCATCAACCCTGAAATAACACCATAGTTGAATACTGACATAGGCCCCATCGGACATTCAACCTACTTTATATATATAAGTTATATATGTATTTTATCAAATATATATATATAAAATAATTATTTATAAATAGAATATAACTCGTCCTTAACGTTACAGATACATTATTATTTATCATACACTACCACGTATACACTATTATAATTATACATTCGAGTAATGTTATCTTTACTGTTACGAAGTTATGTAATATAATAATGGTAATATAGGCTATTAATAGCCTGATTGTGAACAATTGTGAATTGAATTCAATCCTATTGACAAATATAAGTACGCACTGAAATGTAAAAGTCTCTGAGACGCCCGCCCCACTTTCTTAATTGTATACTTGTTTGTTGCTACTTCGCATACAAACCGTCGTACATCATACTTTATAATATTTTCAATATTTTTAATATACATTTCTTCACTGTTCATTCCATATCATATATAATTTGATAAAATAAATTATCTATATTATATAGAGTATCTAATATATTTAGAGGGGATAATCATATGCGGATCCTAGAATTTTAAATTCATACGGGGGGCCCCATAATAGGGCGTGTGCATATAACCACGCACACTACAGCTCATTGTTTACACCATACAAATAAACAACTCCCTATAGATATATCTATATCGGTATATTCTATATTTAGAGTAATCTTGTATGAACTTTTAATTGCTATATACCTTAATACACGAATATACCATATATATTATATTATATACACATATAAATCAATACAGATATCTTCACGTTGATACAACATTGTTGAAGAAGGTGGACAAAAAGGAGCAGTTAGTATTATTTTGCACATGATCTATATGATATTTATGTTATAATAATTGTTAGGACATACTTATTGGTTGTGATGCGAGGAGAGGAGAATATGAGGAGAAACACGTCCATTCATTCTGAAATATGCCATAAATGAACGCAGGGCATTTATAATGGAAATTAGAGAAATAGAACTTACATACTCGCGTCATCCTATACTACAGCCTCGAGCCTCATCCGCGCACAAGCTCGATGCGAGACGATCTCTTCAATAAAGCTAAACTTATTAGCTAAAGTTATACTGGATGAAAAGTCATACGCATCAGCGAATTCATTAATTGAAGAGGTTAATATAAAATGTTAATGTTGTATATTTGTAATAATATATATGTAGGAATTTAATACAGACGACAATATCGTTCAACGTGTGCCCAAGAATATAAATTTGGCACCATCTATCAATCGATACAGAGGCCTGGGAAGGGACGCTATTGATCTCGAATTTATATTCAATATGGCTGCTATTCCGGATGATTTTCTCATTTCTGATATAATTATCGACAGAAATCGACACCTAATATTTAGAAAATTTATGTATAGATGCATCCATGGAACCTTTGGGATATTTAATAATCCGTTCTATGAATTATGTACACTACATGCATTCGCAAAAAAAGGTTAAATTATATATAATTAAACTAATAATTATCGATTTATATATAAAATTTAATTACATTACAGATAATTGCAATAAAAAACTGCCAGATTGCTATATAATTATGTCAGGGAAAAGAATGCAGTATTACGAAGCCAACTTTCATGTAGAGATTTCCATATAAGAATACAGTGATGCCTTCGAAAGATTTGTTCTTGATTATGAGAAGGCTGCTAGGCAAGCTGTTAAACACATACGGCCTAACGTGGAGATCAAAGGCAGGCAGCCATTTCACGCAGGTATTTAATTTAATATTTAAATTATTATAGTAAGGGTACTAATGAAACAAAATTACCTAAAAAACATATTGATAGCTATTATTAAGGGAGGATTAGGAGGTTCTTCGGAATTATTATTTTTGAAAAAAAAAAATGTTAATTATTATGTTAGAAATAACATAAGCAAATATTTATCTATCATTTGAGCTATAAAGTATACTTCAAATCGTCATATAAATCGTACATCAAAATCGTACATCAAAATAGTACTTTATTGGAAGTACAAAATGAAATTAATTTAAAATTACCAGTGATAATTACTAAATAATCGGTTAAATAAATGCTGTATAACTTTGTAATTTATTTATCTATTTTGACAATTTAAATTCATTTATTTATTTACATCAAATATTCTTTGTTTGTTTACAATTTATTTTATACTATAACGGTAACTATGATACGAGAGTTATAGATTTCTTTTTAAATGCCATTTACATAAAATAATGTTTTTCATATATTACTCTCACTCAAAATTCAATATCTCATTGAATAGTGGAAATAATGAATTGAAATGTTCAATATAAGTAGACTATACAATAGTGTAGTGAAATCGTTTTTTTTTTTAATACAAAATATTAATTTTAATTTGTCTTTGTTTATTAATGATAAATAAAATATATATTTATAAACATATATAATAAATATTTTAATGAATGAATTTGTAATAAAAAATGATTTGATAATAGATTGATAATCACTTGATTGAAATACAAATAATATACGAACACTTTTTAACAATTGACAATAAAGAAATATTCGCGATAAACAAAACATTAGAGATTATTAATTAAATTTGGCATTCGTCATCTTTACCATATTATAAAACTAATACGTCAATATATTAATTAAAATGCTACATTGCTAATGTAATGCCTCTAAAAAAAATCTAAATCTACAAAATATTACACTACAAACTATCAAAAACACCAGGAGAAATATGAAGTTTTATTCAATATTTCTATTTGCAAGTGCGTAGATTTAAATGCCTGTCAATGCAAGAGAGAAGATAGAGTGCCGCCAATTTAACGATCATTTCTACTCGATTAGCATAACAAACGAGAGCTGTTGATACAAACCTATTCTACAGAACCAACCACGATCCAGAGCCGAAAACGACCTAGAATATATGCTTCTTCTTCAAGTGAAATGGCATCATATATGTTAGTTATAACAAATATCTTTAATTTAAAGTTTTTAAATGTAAATTTATAACTTATACATGTATTTAATAATATAAGATTTTTAATTTAAGTTATGGTTAATAATATTTACTATATAATTTAAATAATATAATCATTTATTAATTAAATTAATCATTTATTTATTTATCAGTTTGCCATTTAATATCATGTTTTAATTTTTAAATTTACAATGAAAATATATAACTTATAAATTTATGTATATAAATACCCTAGTTTATTATAAAGTATACACTTTATAATTTAAGTTATGGTTAATGATATTTACTATACAATTTAAATAATCAATAATTAATATAATCATTGATTAATTTAATTATAAGTTTAAATTTTAAAGTTTAACTTTATAGTTATAAATTTAGAATTTTAGTTATGATTAATATAATACTTGATTAATTTATTATCAATTTAATGTCGAGTTAAAATATTATAAATTTACAATGTAAATTTATGACAAATTATAACTTATTTTGTTACGTTACAATTATGATCATAGGAATCATAGCTCTATTCCATGGTGTGACGTTGAACACTGGGGATCTTGAACTCCATGTTGATGAAGATGATGAAATATATACATTTATGGAATATGAAGATGAGGAAGTTTATATCCCAGATAACGAGTTTTTAGCTAAAAGGTAATTTAATCATCAAAGACTTTATGAATGGAGTTCTGCGATGTTATCAGTTACTCGATTGTTTAATGACCCCTATGTATAAATACTGTAGGACAACACATCAGTACTACAAGAGGTTGTTGGCAATAACGGAGAGGCACGGGTGATACCGTTAATCCCAATGAGTCTAGCGTTGCACACACACAACGAACATCTCGGCCGATTAACAGACACGAATAGAGATCTGATGCTTGACAGGGATGTCCTAATCAACGGAAAATATTTCGTATAGAAAACGAGCCAGTTCGCCAAAAACTTGGCGGTTTGTACTTCGATGGCAAGAAGGACATGACTATACAAAAGAACGGTCCGAGCAGAAGAGTTGAACAACACATAACCTTGATTAATGAACCAGGTCACCATGGTGTAATGCATCACTCTCACATCTCTAATTTGCGGATAAAGTGAACACGTTGCGGCATCGATCGATGTTATGATTCATACCGTATAACTGCAGTGAAGCTGATGGCACGTGTGGCAATACTGGTGTCAATAAAGGCGTGATTATGCTTATAGAATCGCGTCTTCATCGAAAACTCCATTGGAATGTTTGTAATATATATGTATGTTATATTTTAATTTGGAATAATAATAATATAATAGCTAAATATATGATTGATAAAATCCTAATATATATACTTACAGTATTTTTTAAAATAAATATAATAACATATATTATTATTACAGATCTGACAGCTTCATCTCAACGAGCTACCTTTTCGCCATCTGTTCATCGCTATAGATGGGTGAAAACTGTAGGTCCAAATCTCTACGAGGGACGATTGGCAAGAGCTTATCCGGGTGCGTCGACAATCCAATTTTAAAGTGATACATATATCTAGTGACTTTGTATCTACCCTACAAAGAATCGACGACATCAGTAGCGACCAGTGTTACCTCAGAGACATGATTCTAGCGATCCACTCAAAGTCTGTATCTGATAGTCTCGCGCGAAGATCCCCCCGTGAAAGCTTGGATACGCAAGATGGCCTACAACAGCCAACCGCGTCTCGCGTGTTTTCGTCTCATCAGTAAATCCCTCAGAAAACTTATGTAAACTATGTCTAATTACCAACTTTATAATAGAAGTATACGCCCTATCCTGGTTCGACATCGAGTCCAATTCAAATTTTACACAAGCGCCGATTCATATTTTTAATATGATAAGACGGATATCCTCTATCGGCGATGATAGAGTTACTGTGATAGCGCACACTAATGAACTAACGTATTACAAACTAATGTTTACGCCCTGCATAGCGAAAGTATGCTTTGCGCTATGCAAGCCTCGGCACAGGCAAATCTGCGAAAGCTAGCAGTTCAGAGAACCTCCACGTCTAATGAAGTTAGAACATTTATAAAACCAAAAAACTTTTCCGCCCAAACGTATTATGAATTGATCGAAGGAGTAAATTGGATCGAATCCATGCTTACCTGCGATCTATCCATTATTTGTCCTCCCTTTCCTCGCCACACACATGCCCCAATTACCCATGTCACACTCAATCTGTGGAAAGACATATTCGCCTTGTTTCAACATCTTGTAAGATGATAGCTGCGACTATTGTTTCACGTAATATGATGCCATGTTTTAGATCTAAACAACATTATGTTTTCAGTTAATGTTCAGTTCAGTTAATGTTATCAAATTAATATATATATACATTTCCTTTCCCAATCCTTCTTTTCATTTCTAATTAATAAAATTGATATATGATTATAACATACTTTAAACAAAGTGCATAATTAGAATATTGCTATCCTTTTTGTTTACATCAAATTAATATTATATATATTTATGTGTGAGTATGTAATATCAAATGAATATACATATCCTATAGTATAACAAATAATTATCATACAATAATATATAAATAATCATTATATGAATAGATTACTATGAAATATTACTATGATACATTACTTGTAATTTATTAATTATAATAAATTTAATTTTTTTTATGTATTTTTCTTGACTTTGAATCATTTTATAAATATAAATCTATATTTTTATTGGAATTCAACACTTTAGCGATAAATTATAAGATCTTTCTTTCGACAATAATTAAAAAATATTAAAAAAAAAAATAATAATAAGGACCCTCAAAAGGAATTAGAAAAGTATGTCTTTTAGACATTTTTAGGCGAAAAACCCTAATATTCTAGTGATTTTTTATAATTTCAGTAGATTTTTATATATATATTTTTTAATATACTATCATGTATATACCAATTAGTGTTCTCGCTTTATTTATCAAAAAAAATTTTTTTCAAGTTTCAAAAAAAAAAAAAAAAATCCTATACATTTTTGTAAACAAATTCTAAAATTTGTTTGGTGGTATTATCGAGTAAAGTTTTATATTATATACATATTCTGAAAATAACCATTATTAATATAGAAAATAATCAAAAAACCTATTTTTATCCAAATGGCCTATCTTTTTAAATGTTAAAATTTCTGAAGGGCCTTGAAGCACCAATATTTAACCAAATTAAATCTAAATCTAAATTAAAAAGCCTATTGTTTATGAGTTTTACTTGCTCACTTTAATTCATCTCAAAAAGCATGAACTACATCCAGGGCCAGCTTAAGCATACTATGGGCCCGGGCAAAAAAAAACGCATGGGCCCCATAATAATTTTATAACATATTAATAGGGTCATTCTAGCAATAACTAATATATCTATAACTATTAAATGTATATATATATATATATATATAAATATATATATATTATTATTCTATGTGTAATACGATTATGTACAAATATTTATAATTTTTAAAATTGTTGGTTTTTCATATCTATTTACATGTTTCGTGTGAAGGAGGTCCCCTTTAAGATATGTATAATATATAGAGGGGGTCTCATTCACTCCATGGATGGACATAGATAGTAAGTTGAACTCTTGAAGAATTACAATATAATATTGTATAAGTTAATCAATTCATTAATTAGTAAAAAATAAAAATGATATAAGTATAATTAAATATTTATATTACTCGATTTACTCTCTACAAAATGAGTAGTAGGTATGTATTAATTATCAATTTCATTAATTAGCTTTGATTCTAAAGATAATATTGTCATACTTAAAAGTATTTATTGTGTCAGATAATTTCATAGAACATTATTTATAAGTTTAAGTTTCGAGAAGCTTATCTCTCAGGCGTAATTATTTGCCAATAAATACTAGGTATATTCGCATGAAAATTTATATATTTGTATATATATATAGCCCACCATATATTGTATATATTAATGTTTGGATAGTCCATTCCTTTGAGGTGTATATCAATACGGTATACTATATGTTTAATAATGAATTATCTTATTTACTAATCATCTTAATTAATGATGTCAGATGATATATATACATATATATATTAATTATTTATATAATATAATTAGTAATAACTACATGATTATCTTTTAAATTGTAAAATATGTGTAGAAAATAGTTATTTTGAACTTCTCATATGATGTAAATTCTATATTTGATCAAGTGTTATCATTATACTAATTCTTTCATAATTTGTTTTGTTTGTATACTCCAATCAACTCATCATAATCATTTATTTTCTCACTTATATATTTAGAGAGTATATCAATATTTGTTTATTACCGCTATTATTATCTCAATTGAACTTAATTGCAACACTTTTCTGATCAATTTTATTCTACAAAGAAATTAGCTTCACATTTTTCATAATATTGAAGCCTAAAATTCTTGCATTTTATTGAATAAATACGTTGACTTAATTAATGTAATTTAGGTAAAAATAATATATAATATCAGATAAAACTTATGTAATAATAGGAAATCCAAAATATAATGCACTAATAACACTATCTTATATTTTATAATTCTTATAAATTATAAGTTATAATACAAAATAGTATATCCTTTCTTTAAGCTAGATGTTAAAATATTATATAGGTTGGCTATATAAATTATATTGATTTTGTATGAAACCAAAAATATTGCTGAAATTGTAGAAGATTCAACGGCATTTTAACCAATCATTTAGATTTAGATTTAACGCAGATCAGGTCCGTATTGCCAATAGATTATGGTTTATTATGATATATTGCATTTCATTTAATCTTTAAGAAATATTGCTGGCATTGTCATAACCTTGAGCTCTATAATCTTTTATATTTATATTATTATTTAAACAAAATTCTAATAAATCATTAGCTAAATATTATCCAGTGTGATAATTAATCTCTATGTATCCTTTTTCTCCCATTCTTATTCCTACATCAATACATATTAAATAAGCATACCTTACTTGGCATATATGATGACGATTTTTAACTGATCTATATGTGTTATAGATGGAGTTGAGTCCACTGATATACTATAATATTTATTTCTTCAATAATTTAGTTCTCACCTGTTCTCATTCTAATATCGCCATTATGGGGTTTATATGTAAATAGATAAATAAGGGTGATGTCAATATAAACATTCATGTGTACTAGTTGGTTAATTTCAAACAAATCCTTTAGTATTATATATATATATATATAAATAATATCCTTTTCAATAAATATAAATATAATTTATATCTGTAAATATTCTAGTAAAAAGATAATAATTTTTTTTACAGAATTTCATTAAGAGTACCTAATTATTAAAAAAACTATAAATCAGAATACTAATATTTGAAATAAACTATATATATTAAAAAATATAATAATATATAACAAGATAAACATTTTTTTAATAATTAAGTGTAGATAAAATTAATTATTTTGAAAAAAATAATTTAAAAAATACCTTATATATATCTGAATCATTTATAATTTTAATAAAAAATACTTTAATAAATATTTGTGTTTTCAATGTTGAAGTTAATAATCCCTTAATACATTTATCTAGTATTATTTATCGCTTTCTAGTTTATCAATAAATTATTTATCAATTCGTTTCATACTATTTTATCTGACAATAAGATATGTGTGAGGGGTCTATGGTGATAACAATTATCATGTGCTCCAATATCTTTATGTAAGCATTACCATAATATCTTCGTGTGAATTTCGAAAAAAAATTTAAATTCACTTTTCACATTTACCTAACTCATATTTAATTAATATATTAATAATGAATATCTTGTTTGAAATTGCGAATTAATATCATACATATTTATATATCTTAATAATATATATCCCCTGTGCACATATATTACCTATCAAATATGAATGTTTGTTTTAAAACTATTTATTTAATAATTATTGTAATCAGTGTTCACATGTGTCATCTGGTGCCATAATGTGTCATCATGTGTCATCTGATGTGAAATGTTCGCCCAAAAATTACATGAACATAATATTGTATAACGATAAATTTAAGACTGTTCAGATGTCCGATATTTATTCGTAATAATCGAATACAAGGGGATACTTCTATATGGGATAATATTATATACATCAATGATTATAATCAGTGAACTTAATATAGATTTTATAAGTTAGTAAAACATAGTATGATGAAATAACTAAATTTAATATTTGCGTCTTCGATGTTAATAATCATACAAGGACAATCTATTTACTCAAGAAAATATTTTCCGATAAAAATTAGATAATAATAACGGGGAGCTCGCCTCTAATAATACTGAGAGGATAACACCACACACGAATAACGAATACACAAATAATAATTTTATAATTTATATTAGAGTGAGAGAGAAAGAAGAAGTAAGAATTAGGAATCGTTAGAGGGATCTAATATAAGTGAGGGAATTCCATAGAATATGACCATCGTGTCTAAAATCCCAAATTTAGGGAAGTTTGACAAGAGTTATTGGATATATTAAAGATAGAATTTTAACAATGATAAAGTAATATGGTATGTTTTGGAAGTAGCTCAGAGATATAGGAGTTTGGAAGATATAGGATTGAAAGTAGATGTAGACTTGTGGATAAGGTAGAGAACATGGAGATTACATACGAGGGGAAAGGTTATAGACACATACGACATCATTGATAATATGTTGTTATGGAGTGGTGCAAATGTTTTATACAATAAGTTGTGCGTATAGAAGAATTGATAATAAGATTTACTGGAGCTATATATATATATATATATATAAATAATATTTATTAATTATATATATCTATATCATTAATAAAACAAATAAATGTAGTTAAAACAGCAGTGTTTATACTCTAGATTCTAATAATTTATAAAGTAAAGGCCATGAAATATACAATTATATATGTGAGTGCATTGTAGTTAGGGTTGAATACAATTAGTGCGACTATTGGACACGTTCTAATTATAGCATAGTTTTATAACATACTTTTGCTCATTCAAACGTTTTATTTTATATATTAATCAGTTTTAATTGTCATGTAATATTAATCCGGTTACAATAATTATATTCACGATAACACATACTCGATCATATATTAATATATCAATATTGTATATAATATTTTCACATATTAATCACTGTTTATTCGTTATAAAATAAACACAAATATAATACACACGCAGTTATTTCATTACGGTTAGCGGCCCCATATTATTGGAGACACTACGACAGATCTAGAGGTGAAGTCGTTATAACTACTGCTGCTGCTGCTATTAGAAGATACCAATACAGTACCCACTGTACACAGTCAGTATTATTATTATAACATTTTATTTGTATATATATATATAATATTTCATTATAATATTTATAGGAATCGTTAACTTGATTATTATGAATGCTATGGAGCCGATACAAATGGAGGTCTAGATGAATGCTATAGATTATATACATTTACAGTATAGGTATTAATGACTATAGTCAAGCATATATGCTTGCATTTTAAAGACAAATTGTACATATTATTGATATAGATTGTATGTAGTGTGTGAACATTTCATATATTATAGTTCGTTATTATAAATAAACATTCTATTGAAATTCTATTATTATCTTACATATTGTATTATTATCTATATATATATATTGTAAGTCTCTAACATTTTTTTCGGTTAATTATTTGTAATTTATTGACACCTATAATTTACACCTTTGTACATTATTGACACTCATAAATGTATTTGTTACCATTGTTATATACCAGGGTTATATAATTACTATAATATATCTACTCTCTTTGTGAGCATAGATTATAATCAGATAATTATCAGATAATCTCTGGTATTCTCCTTTGATCAGAAATTGTTCTGCTTTGTATGTACTCAATAAACTATTTTCAATTAAATTCAATAGAGAATTACATTATTGATTGAAATAAATATTGAATGATGATTAAGTTGATGTATATATTAGAAATGTATTATATATCATTAATTATATTATGTGAGTGTTATTATTTTTATTATTAATTCTAGTGAATTATATAAAATATCATTTTTAAATTAATAAAATATATACTAAATATTAAAATAAATAAGACAATTTTGGACAATATCTATATTATTTTAATAATATATTAATATAATTAAATTAAGATAAGTATTGATTATTAGATGCTCTACATCATATTTGTATTAATAATAAAAACATTTGTATCTTTTACATGTAAATTAGCTGCATAATAATTTGGAAACTTGCTATAGCATACTGGAATATATACATACAAGTATACTGGATTATATCTTTAATAATTAATTTTATCTAAAAAGTAAAATGAATAACATATTTTTTCATCCTCTTTCCAAGAGTATTATTATTAACTACCATATAAAAAATATGATTGATATTATAAATATAAATAATACGTATTAAAATAATTAAATAATCCCATAATTTGGCTGATTAATCAGACAAATGTGATGTTACACCAAATGTAACCAACATTTTGTATGTTTTAAATGTAGTAGATAGGAAATATATAGGGTTATTCAAAGGTTAGTAATTTATGAATATATGTGAAATGTATACATCATACTAAGGGTAAATATATATACAGCTACAATGAAAGAATAGCACTCTATACTCTTGTATTTTATAAATAAATATTCATTCATACAACACTATTATTTTTTAATTTATTTTTCACATAATTGAAATTTATATAAAAAATAACCATTATTAGTGTCAATTTATTCTTATAAGTGTTATCTATATATAGCACACACAATCAGATGTATTGTATTCAAATTGAGGGAGCCTTTAGAATTAAAATTGATAGGGATAGATAAATAATTATGAGTAAATTGTATTCAAGGTTTTTAAATTATAAATTCAATATTTCAATACATTATTTTATAAAACACATTATTTTTTACTACATATTCATATTATATGTAAATAAATTATTTAATATATGCTATATATATAAATTTTGCTCTAGTTACATTTTATAACAGTTCTAGTATGATTTCGTTAATCATTTTTAGATTAGGTATTAAATAAAATTCTATAAATGTATATTTTATAATAACATTTATTTTACTTTTTGTTCGAATTTAAATTCTGCAACATCCCCTTATCAATTATATCAGTCTTCTCTACCATTTATAGATGTACAATATTGATATGTAATATATAAATATATATATAGGGTATATATATATAAATAAAAATCCCAATATAAAATATATATATAATAAAATAAAAATCCCCTATATATAAATACTGTTATTATTTGTCATTGATTAAATCATACTTGTTTTAAATTAATATTATTGTATAAAATTCATAATTTTGGTTGTAATTATATATAATTTTATGTAATACTATTAGATATCAATAATATGTTAATATTGTAATAGTAAATAAAATATTAATATTGCATAAAATATATGTATTTCTAAATCATTTCATTGTGATCATATCATCGAATTTTCATTAACAAATATTTGATAATATTTAGAATGCCAGTAATCATTATTTCTCTATATTTTCCTTTATCCGAAATTATATTATAGTTAAATCCAACCTTTAGTTTAACGATCTAATACATTAGCTAAATATAATGATCTAATACATTTTCAACTCTATAAATTTGAATTATTTAACACAAGAACCAATCTCTACTATCATAAAATTAAACTATCAGCAGAATTTATATTTGAATTGTTCTTAACATAAATGTTAATTAATATAAGTTTGTAAAAAGTTCTATTTGCGTTCAGATTGTAATTCTCTCCTGTATTTAATCAATATTCAAATACTATTATATATTAGTTATTGGTAGTAGTACAAGTACAACTTACAATCACTAACAATTCATATATAAAATAAAGTAATAAATATACTAGATTTAAAATAATAAGTTACAAATATATGTCCAGAAATCATACCACTATCAATGTAATAATTCATTAGTTATCGAGTATTTCACTAATAGAATATGGTATCCGATCATAACGGGTGGGTTGAGAATGTAAATATATATATTTTGTATTGATATTTGAAGGTTATTTGTAACTTGATGTACATATATGAATTGGTATTATACATTAATAAGAAATTAAAAAGTATTAGAATAATTTATATATCGATACTGTAATATTAAAGTTAGTATTTTATAAATTATACAATATGATTAGGTATACAATTAAATAAAAAAATAGTCGGATATTTAATTTACATTTATTACATTATTCATAATAATCAATATATCCACTGATATATATATATAACTGATTACATAAGTATACAATTATTTATCGTTGGTAATTATATTAAATCATATTTATCTTAAAATAAATTTCGTTTAATATAATATTTCAATATAAACTGCAAATCTATTTACTTGAAATATTCAAATATAATTTATTTTAATAATATTGTTAATATGAAGAGGTGTAATAAATGATATACACTAAGAGATATATCTATAAAATTATATATATATATATATATATATATATAATATATTCTCGGTTAAATATAACAATTATCTATTGTTATTATAATAATAAGTATTATGTATATAATACAGATTAAGAGTTATTTAGTAGAAATATAGTTGGCAAACGTATATTACATGTAGAGATCACTAGTACGCTCTGTAAATAACATAGTCGGTGATAAAAAACTATCTGATTCTACGTATTGTTTTTAATATATTCATATATATATGTATTATTAATGATGGTGATAGGCTATCGTTTGTTCTGTGTGATCGGTGAATACTACAGAATCTATCTGTAAGTGTGAAAGACCTTGACCTTGAACGCCGCCATCACGATCTTTGCCTGGTGGAGAGGTCGGGTGATTCGTTATAATACACGTTTATTAAATATAAAACTCTACGAACTATAGTGTATCACATCGATGGGAGAGTGGATATATATATATACCCGATGCAGGAAAATAAAATAATGATGACGATATAAAATTATATATTTTAAATTAGAGTTATAATCGTCACTGTATTTAATGATGAATCATCGCTATAATTGCGACACCGCATAGTTAAACGGTAACGACAGTGTTCACATTTGAAACGGTGATATATATATATATATGTAGTATATTAGAATTATTTTCGGGCGACAGCATAGAAAGATATTGATCTTAATCTTAAGCCCTTTAGAGGAAATAATAACATACATAATTATATATTATTATTATTATATATATATACTCGTGAAATATGATTTTAATGATATTTTTATTAAAATAGATACAATAATCCTGTAATCGGAGGAGGAGGCGGGGTGGAGGGGGGGTGTCACGAACCGATACTTTAGCCTTGAGGAAGTCGGCGTCGAAGGCAACATTAACGCGGTTGTTCTCCTGTAGAGGGCTGAACGAAACAATCCTCTCGGTGGTGGGCCTGTCACTGGCAGTGTTCCTCTACAATCGTTGTTAGAACATTACGCATGCCGCAGTAGACTTATTCTAGTCGACTACTACGATATACTTGTGTTTGCCATGCGAAGGATGGATCGCGATGCAACGACGACATTCATTGTTATATTGTTATATAGCTATTTCATTGATTTAAATATTTATATACAATTCAGTGATACTGATAAATTCTATTTTTATTGAAAACATGATGTCAACACAAAGGCGGTTGTCATTAGTGAACACATCATTAGCAGTCTACCACATCTTATGTCTATGCTTTTTATACTTCGATATTAATGGTATTGTAAACAATGGATGTCCTCTACTATTACATTATTATCATATCCGATATGTGTACGCACATCTAACATAAATAAAGAAACTCTAATTAAGGACATTTTCACATTTATAATAAAAATTAATGAAAACAATGTTTATTCAAATTGTGATTTTTTAGATTTTATTTTTAAATTTATATTCCTTTTTAAAAATTCAATTATACATATAATAAATATTGCGTGAAATTTAAAATAAATAATACGTTTTATGATTATGAAATGATTTCTATTGTCGGTATATCAATTAACAAAAGATCTATAGAATATTGATTATCAGGTAGGATGTCTGTATACCCTATACAATATTAACAGTGTAAGAGATGAGGCATTTATCTGCAACGTAATTCGCATAGAGGAGTGTACAGATAGAATCTCGAGGAGAAGACGACCGAGTGACTCATCATGTTTGTCACAGTTAATGACTCGTTAACATCACTATAGCTTATATACGCGCAGGATAATTGTTTTATTATTATTATTAAGTGTCTACATAACTTACTAGGTACACATTATTTAGGTTACACGGGGGGTACAGGCGGGGGGTACAGGCGGCTATTATCGCTATGATACACATACGGGTAAGTTACTAACAAATTTGTTGGGGGTAAAGGCGAAGTTAGCCTGTTTCACGTCGTTCAGGTGTACGCATTCTACGATGTTGTTTTGCTGGACGTCTAGGGTCATAGCCTTGTCAGCGAATGTAGCCTTGGATATCACCAGTACTACCATAGTGTCTATAGGGGTGGGGGAAGGGGTGTAATGAGGGCTTGAATATCACCTGTACCACCATAGTGTCTGTAGGGGTGGGGGCGGGGGGAGGGGTGTAATGAGGGCTTGGATATCACCAGTACCACCATAGTCTCTATAGGGGTGGGGGTGGGAGGGGTGTAATGAGGGATATCACCAACAATACATAACTACTTTTAACTACTTCTAAATTTTAATGAATACTCGGAAATAGTATACAATGAAGAAATAAGTGTGTTTTATGTCAACTTAACACATTAACTAGATGCCTGACGTACAACATAGGTTTAGTGGGGGTGGGGGGTATTACTAACTGAACTCGAGGTATCTACCGTTATACTTGAATTTGAAGTTGATTTCGTTTTTATTCTTACCGGATTTCTGTAGAATGTATTTATTAAAGTTAATCCAGTCGTATTAGACGGACCTCGTAAGTAAACAGATACGAATATAGCTGCCTCACAAGATTCATTGATAAATAGATATATTTCTAATGTATATCTTGTATACGCAGCTATTCATAAATGCTGTATAGTGAACGATGAAGCATATCGGATACTAGGCAGGTTAACCACGAATCTAACATCATCTTATGAACGTTACATTATTGACAATAACTTATTGTTTAGATTGTAACTAGATTTTTTAAAAGAAAATAATTCAAATCCTTCAATTACATAATATAAGATATAATTATGTAAATACTTAATAATTAATTTAATTTTAAACCATATACATAGTGAATTATTAATATGAGGACAATGGTGCTCGGAATACTACTATGTATAGAATGTATAGAATAGTGAAAGACTTTAATATAATTAAAATATTTATCATTTGCTTATAAAAATATCATTTTATGACCATATTAATTTTTGTTGATAAAGGGGATTAAAGTCTTGGTTAAAGATAAAGGTAAAGGTTGATTAAGTTTGTTTGAAATTTGAAAAAATCGTAAATAAACTTTTCTTACCTATCAACAAATCATTAACGAAATCATGCTAGAACTGCTAAAATTGTATTTATGTAATAATTTATTTATTTATATTCATATTTACTAATTTACTAATTTGATGACTTATATTTATTCAATATAAAAATTTAAAAACTGAATTGTTTATTATATCCATTAGTATATTATTATTCTAATCTTATTATATAATGTGATAAAATGTAGTATATCATTAGATTATAAATGATGCTATAATTGATAGGGGCGCTGAAACAGGGGGGGGCGGGGTGGTCCCCCCCCACTTTTACAACAACATTTATTTTCATTGATTGGTCCCCTACATACACACCATGGTTCCAGCACCCCTAATAATTGAGAATTTTTCACTATCACAAAATTGAACTCATTTTATTATTTACTTGCGAACTATCATCATATATTAACACTTTAGTTTCAATATTACATTTATTTATTATTATTCATTGTTAGTACATTATATATATATATATATATTAGTTTGGTTTAATTTATATTTTTTTAGAATTTATATATATTTATAATATAAATATTATATATATTTATTTATCATTCATTATTAGTAATATATATATATATATATATATATATATATATGTATATGAATATGTGTATGTATATGTATACCATCAATATTGCATTATTAATATGTATATAAATGTAATAAATATAAAATAATGTTTTATTTATGGAATTATAATGTATATATAAAATAATGTATTTTATTTATTGAAATATTGTATTTATAAATGAAAAACTTTGAATACAATTTACTCATACTATTATTTCTATATCTATTAAGTTCAATTTCAAAAGCTAATGAATACTAATGAATACAATACATCTCATTGTGTGTGCTATATATAGATAACACTTATAAGAATAAATTGTCACTATAATAACAGTTGTTTTTTTGTTATAAATTTCTATACTTTTATAAATTATATATATAAAATATATATGAAATATATATGAAAAATAAATTTATAAATAACTCTATAAATTTCACCTATATTCATAAAATTATTAGCCTTAAAGGGGTTCTTCACACCAACTCGATTTCAATTATTAACTCTAATTATTAAAGTTTAACTATATTATTTAAATACATAAAATCCATAAAAGGGGTTTTACACCTGATTATTAGAGTTAATAATTGCGTTCGAGTTGGTGTGAAACCCGTTTTTAGAAAAACCATATACATTTCCTATCTACTACATGTAAAACATACAAAATTGCAGTTTTGTTCAGCGAAGGAGCAATATCCTCTTAATTATTATAAAAATTAAACTTGTATAATTTAAATCTTACATAACGAATTAATATGTTAATGAATTATATTTATTGAAACACAATTTTCCCTATTTAAAATTGGAAATATCAATACTTTCATACAAAATCTGAAAGAGTTAACCCTTTAATAAGGTGTTCACACGATGCGTATTTTGATTGTCGTACGAACAAATGCTGGACCGAAATTTTTAGGTCCAGCATTTAAAAAACACGAGTGTTCACACGACGCGGGTTTAAATTGTCGTAGTTATCAATAACTGACAGCGGAAATAAAAAATAAAGTAAATAAACAAAAATTTCAAATTCGAATAATATTTTAATTTATCTATTATAATTACATTTATTATAATTATGGATACTTATTTGGATACTTATTTAAATAATTTATTATGTTTAATAACTGACGAAATTGCACTGAATATTTCGTATGAAAATAGCAGAATGAGAACTATATGGGCGCATAATTATTTAAAACGATTCTCGATCTTTAAAGCATTTAATTAAACTACTTTTTATTATATATTTACTTGAATTATTTAATTTTGTATATTCTATATAATTCATGTTTATATTGTATTTTATATTGTAGTAATACGATTAATTATATAAAAATTATTCAGTATAATATTTTTATAAAATATTGTAAACATTACCAAAGATAGTAAGATATTTCGGTCCAGCATTCATTTCGGTCCAGCAAAAATTAGGATATTTTCCATTTTTGCTGTACGACGAGAAATATAGGAATTCGAGTAAATGCTGTACCGAATCTATGATTTTTCGGTCCAGCATTTGTTCGTACGACAAGCAAAACACGCATCGTGTGAACACCCTATTAGACACAGTAATTTTAAATAATACTGCATTAAATATAAAAAATGTATATAAATATATTGATAAAATGTTTTATATATATTAAGAAATAATATATTTTACAAAATTTATAAATTAACTGAATCATATGTACCCTTTAATCATAAGTTAATTAAAACTTTTTATTTTGTTCTTGATACTATTGATGAAGAATTATTCAAAATAGATATCATAGAAAAATATTAATTAAAAGTTATATCTTAAATGGTATCTAGAAATTATAAAATATTTATTAAGATATTGATATAGAATGTATGTAAATGTAGGCATAGGCACTAGGTAAAGTGGGTATCTCATACACACACAGGTGCATACAAAGATAACTGATACATAGGCCTATTTAAAGTAGGTACATTGAATACATTGAATTCAGCCAGTTTTTGATTGTCATATGTATAATAGAAGCATATCAATATATTTTCTTTATATGCATATAAAATATTGCTTATATTTCATAGAAATTATATGATTAAAAATATAAAAAATGTATGAAAATAACATTATATTGTATATATTTTCTTTATATATAGTTAATACAATTGGTATTATAACAATTGGTATTATAGTAGACATGTATACATACATGGTCAGTGTGACATTATTATTTGGAGTAAACAGCTTTTGAATTTTTGTGATAGAATATAATTTTAATATAGATAATTATTATGTTTCTTTAAGGTCATCCTAGTATCACCAATATTTGGCTGATTGCCAAAAATTGATAGAGAATATGTATTTATAGTGAAAATACTATATTCATATCTACATGTAAACATATACTAAGGTTGGTGACACTAGAATGCTCTTAAATGAAGCTCTTTCATGTGTATGTAACATTACATGTTACATATAATGATTATAAAG
>OZ025239.1:39188747-39221247 GCA_964019155.1 Osedax fenrisi
AATAAAAGATTGTAAATGTGTGTTTATATGTAGATTATCGTACATAATATATTGTGTATTGCATAATATATATTTTTACAAAGATTGATTGGAAAAAAATCTCTCGAAAAAGAACATTATTAGAAATTTATAATTATATATTTCATTTTTATATTGTATTTCATACCATCTAGCCAATTTATTTATTCGCATAATTATATCTAAATTCTCTATTTTTGTATAATATATAGATGAGAATAACACATTCTATTATAATGTATACGTCTAAAGGAGGTTCCCACTACAAGTATATCCGGCAACTTGCCTGAAATATTGTAACTTTAAAACCATTTTCTATCAAGTTGTAATGGGATACCCCCTATAAAGTTACTATATTTCAGGCAAGTTGCCGGAAAGTAAGGTGGTATCCCACTACAATTGTAGTTAACTTGATAGAAAATCGTTTTAGTTACAATATTTCCGGAAAATTGACAGAAATACTTGTAGTGGGATACCCCCTTAATAAAGCATGGTCATCAATTTTCAGGATTCTTATAGTGAATATCATTAATCTGGTAGGTGTTAATTTAGGACATTTAGGTAATCTCGGATGACTTGTAAAAGTAAGTGTATTTCATAATTATACGAATATTTATATTTAATTATTAAATTCAGAATGCAAATATAATATATACATATATGTATATAAATAATGACTAGAGGAGAAATACAATAATTTAATGATAATAATTTAAGATAACTATAATGTCAAATTTATATACTTTTAGAATAAACTAAATTTAATAAGTTGTACGAGATTACCTAGTCCGAAATGACCTCATTTGACAAATTATTACTGGCTACTCTTATAGATACACAGAATATAGATAAATGAAGAAAGATATGTACTTAATTGGTACGACATGATATACAGAATCTGAATGTAACGGAGAGGTAGTGGTTAGTGGTACTATGTATTATTATGTCCCCCTCCACTCCATATCAATGTATCAAACTGTTTTCAATATTATATGTGTGCATAACAAATATTTTATTTACTTATTAATATTATATATGAATATAAATCTAATGTTATGATCAATTGCATGAATTTAAATGTAAAAATATACTCGCTGGTACTATAAATTCTATTTTGTGATAAATAATTTTAATATTTCCAACATTTTCTTATCTTTAGAAACTAGATATATAGACATGTAGAGTTAAACTATATTAATCGTTATCAAAATTCAATAATTTATTATATGTAATTCATATTTAAATTTGTTTTTTTTTGCAAAATAACAAATAAATATTTTCAATTTCAATTTATATATGACTACATATACTCTATAAATCTGGAAAACTGTGTTTGAGTAAAAAAGGAAAATCTTATTTCTATTTCAAAATAAAATGATTAGAATATATCATAATCTACTCTCTGAATATAATGTTGATACTATTGAATGCGAGAAAATATTTATTTTGAGATAAATTCTTTTAAAGTTATTTAAATAAAATAATAAATAGGATGTTTTTAAATTTTGATAATAGATAATATACTACCTATACAATTATACCAAAATATATAGTCATAAATTAATCAATATTTTTTTTAATATTTTATAATTGTAATTCTTACTAACCTTCATAAGAAATACTTTTATGGTACTTTATGGTACTTATAAAATAGATTATTTATTGAAAATTTCACTCAATATTCATCTCCTAACTTATATATGTAATATAATACAATTTGCACAGGAGTTTTGATATATTCAATTATTTTAGTGACGATTAATTATAAATATTTATATTTTAAATGTTTAACAAAATGTGTATCTTTTTAAACCTATATATATAGAAATATACATATTCATTTTTAAGAAATAAAAATTATATTGTACTATTTTTTCAAATTAAATTATCTCAGTATAATTGTTTTATCATATTTACTTGCATTCAAAATGTCGTAGTGATCTCAATTTATAATATAATCTAATAATTTGTTTTGATATAATACAAATATATATATATATATATCTACAATTCCAAGATATATCTTTCTAATGTATATCTAGTCATATATAAAATAGCGATTATATAATCTTAATTTTATAAAAAAAATTCTTTATTATTAGATATACATTATATATAGTTATATTGAATTATATACATAAACCTCTCTCTAGTATATTTCTCTTAATGCCTAGTTTATAGTTTAAATTTTGTTGGCGATATTACAATTATTGACGAAAATGTGACATTTATATTGCTACTGAATATCTATTACATGTAAACGAACGTAACTTCTGCTAACTGCTATGTCCCGTTAATAATGAAATAGAGTAGATTAATAAATATATTCATATATATATGTATAATTTAAATTGAATTAAGAAGGTGATCTAATTTTTTAAATATTTGTTACATATTTACTTTACGTAAAAATGCATATTTTTTACTACAAATTAAATAATTATTATTTACTGAATTTGTGTAAATAATAATATATTATTAAATTTATATAATTTTGATATATCATTTATAATATATTATACGCATAAATTATAAAAATATATACAAAGTAACAGTATAAGTAGTTCATAATAGTATCACACATAGTGTAGTTAATAGATATATTCAACAATTATTTTTTTTAATATATATTTATTACATTTTTAAGAATTATTTAATAGATATATTCAACAATTATTTTTTTTAATATATATTTATTACATTTTTAAGAATAGAATAAGTATTTAAATATGTTTATATATACACATTAATATATAAATAGATATGGTATTTGAGGTAATTCTTTACACCTAGAAAATAATTATTGAGAATTAATCGAAATCAAATATTAATAATAAACGAAACACAAACAGAAATATTGGAAACTAAAACATTGAACAAGTGTATTAGGCTGACTATTAGTATAAGTCGCAATGATATATACAATTACTGAATAACAAAGTTATGAAAACAAAAATGTATTCAGATGATACTGATAGTAATTCTATCAAGAATAACAATGAACAAATAATGAATACAAGGAATGACACAATTAAAACTATAGAAAATTCTATAAAGGGATTTTCCACAAGCTCGAATAATTACAGAACCTAACAATAATAAATAAAATAAAATTTCTCATCGTATATTGAAATAAATAACGTATAGATTAATAATAAGTCTGAAAAATCTAGTTAAGATATTATATAGTAAACTTCTTCCTTTAAAACCTAGTAAACAAACTAAATATAATACCTTAAAAATACACTACGTAATAAATTCTCTCCAAATTGGTACAAATTTATAATCATAATGGTATATGTACTATAACATATAGTTGAATACCTAACAAGGTATAGATAAACAAATAATGGCGATGTGTTACAGAATGTAATACAGAAGTGAGTCATAAGAATATTGTATAAACAAGTACAAGATTGTAATTATAGCACGAGAGCTGAACAAAGAGATACACAAGTTGAACACAAGTTGTGCTGCAGAATACGTTTATATCATGTATATAGATCGCAAACAATGCTAAAAATAATAAAATTAATAATGTGAACGTACTGAAAGGAATTTAAAATATATATCGAATTAATGTTGATAGACAATACTCTAGTAATAATTGGATCTAAATTGTTTATCCGAATATTTGCAAACATTATAATATATAAATCTTAATAAATAATTTAAAAATATTAATTTGTACAAAAATAATTAATAAATTTACTAATCTGAATCTACTTTATACCCCTAAAAACTCTTTATTTAAAAAATGTATTAAAAAAATAATATATTATGTATGCGTTCTAAAAATTTATTGTAGAGAAATATTTGTTTATAAATGTGTATTCTAGTCTATATTCTGTTAATCGACAAATGAGAGGCCAGTATTATTTGTAAAGTTATTGAATGATATAAGAGGGGAGACTGCAGTGCAGAAATATGAATAAATCGATAACAAATAATATTATTTATTACGCTATTTGTTTCTATCAAAAAATTGGAATTTATTAAATACCGTACAAATATGATACATTATTTATTTTGTATACAAATTATGTTAAGAATATGTTATAGTTTACATGTTATGTTATATGTTGTATATGATCATGAGGATAGCAATTATTATAGTAATTTATCTTATGAAAATAAACCCGATACAGACATTATATATCATCTTCTCATACTATATTTTTAAATTTACATTTATTTATAGTTGGTATTATAGTTGGTATTATAGTTTGTAGATATTATATACATTAGTTATTAGCATGTTAGTTATTATCATATATATTAGTTTTATAATTGCTTACTTAATTTAAAAATGGTTAGGTTTTCTCAATATTATAGCAATCATATTAATGTTCCTGTTATATATATATAGATGTATAATTAGTATGAACAAAATTAAGTAGAAATTTTATTAAGAAGTCATTATGAATTAAGTATAAGTTTACACAAATGTTTGAATGCATATTAACAAATACACAACATATTGTAATAATATATTCATCGTAAGATAGATGTATAGATAGATGTATAACATTAGTATGATATAAATGTGAGTTATAACTATCTCCGTGTATGAAAACGAAACCGGAAAGCCAAGCCCGTCAACATAACATGCGAGTAACTCAACGGTAACTCAACCTAACATTAATTACCTTCTGGTCCCTTTCGGCGAGTTCCTGAGGGGTAGGCTCCACTACGATAGGTTGGTTCTGTTCGGGTTCGATGTTCTCCTCCTCCTCCTGTTCCTGTTGCTGCTGCTGGTCTGCGGCGGGTGATGGCTCTATGTCGTCAGCCGAACGGTTGTAGATAGAGTCGACGTCGTCGTCATTATCATTATCGTAGGGGTCGTAGGGGTCAGCGCCACGCTGGTCACCGGTGATAATCTACGCGGCGGGGCATTTTAGCGATTTGAAAGTGGGGCGCGTGCGGCTATTGGCGACGGGGGCGGGCGGGCTAATTATCTCGCTTTCGATGGTATACGTAAAACAATGTAAAAAATACGTCTATTGATTTATAATAAACGAATGTAATCACGCGACGTAATTGATTAGTTGAAGGTACAAATCTAAAAGTGGTGCGGGGGGGGGGGAAATTATAGTGGGTGAGGCCAATTTACCACAAAATACCCCTTAGAAACGGACCGCGATGAGGGGTATCGAATACGCGAACAACGACTAAAACGAGAGATTGAGTTAGGTGTGCTTACCTGGAGCTTTCCTTCGGGAATACCTTGTGATCCTCGAGGGTAGTTAGCGTTGAAGTATTCCTATAAACGTAATCGTATATCAGAATTATTATAATAGAGAATGAACTAATATCTATTAGATTTAATTCGGTAACATTACACCATAGAATATAGATATTCGATTATACTATACAATGTATGATAAAGTTGTACTCTATTAATAATAAAATATATAGTTATAAATATATTATATAATTATTCGAGAAAGAAAATATCATTAACTATAAATAAAAATTGAATTGCTATACATTATATTTATATATTCTCATTATAATCATCAATGCATATATATTATAAAAGATAATAAAACAGCATTAAAAATTAAATTAATTTATTAAGTTATTTATTATTTGTCATCAATGATTTCTTAGTTGATTTATTTTTATAAACTTTTGTTACAAATCAATGCTTTAAGTTGCAGATGTTTTGTTTATTACCTACAATTACTATGCATACATAGATATATTCCCCACACTTTCATAGTGTAATATTATAATTTCAATACGAATATACTACTAACCATTTTGGCTTTCAATTCTAATTGCGACTGAGTAAATCGTAAATCTTCTTCTCGTCGTTCTTTTTGATCAATAAAGAAATCTTGTATAGGTTTTAATTGTACGCAAGGGGACGCTAATTCACTATTTGGTGAATTGTAGCGTGTATAATTAGAGTTCTGACGAGAAGATGAGGGAAGTAACATTTTATATGGTTGAGGTGATGAATTATGAGGCTGAGATGATGTATCAGGTGGGTTAGCATATAAAGATGATGAATTAGATGTATATTGTAGAGAATTATCCGGTAGGGCAGATCTATAAGTTGAATAAATCTTATTGGTTTTATAGGGTACTGGTTTCGAAGGTAAATGGTTAGAATGCCTATGCGTAGAGGAAGATCCTTTCAAAGTAGGAACTGAACGTGAGGTTGAGGCTTGAGAATATGATGGATGCTCACGGCGGGAGATATTGGCAGCAGAATTACTACCAGAGATCTGACGTGAGGTATTGGCAGCGGAATTGCTACTCGAGATCTGGCGATTGTGACCGCAATTTCCGTTTGGAGGAATTGAACGTGAGGTTGAGGCTTGAGAATACGATGGATGCTCACGGCGGGAGATACTGGCAGCAGAATTACTACCAGAGATCTGACGTGAGGTATTGGCAGCGGAATTACTACCAGAGATCTGACGTGAGGTACTGGCAGCAGAATTACTACCAGAAACTTGGCTATTCATATCTGAGGATACCTATTTAAATTGTTAATAGTTAGTCATCGTTAATAGTTAGTCATCGTTAATAGTTAGTCATCATTAATAGTTAGTCATCGTTAATAGTTAGTCATCATTAATAGTTAGTCATCGTTAATAGTTAGTCATCGTTAATAGTTATTCATCGTTAATAGTTATTCATCGTTAATAGTTAGTCATCGTTAATAGTTAGTCATCGTTAATAGTTATTCATCGTTAATAGTTAGTCATCGTTAATAGTTAGTCATCGTTAATAGTTAGTCATCATTAATAGTTAGTCATCGTCATCGATTGCATTGAATATTTATAAACTAACCATACTTAAGGCGACGGCTCGTTTAAGCAATTTAAAATCGATTTGCCCCAGTAATTCACTATTATAGTTCATTATGGTATTGACGTCCTGTATATCTTTCTTATCTTTAACAGCACTTTGTTCTCCACCATCAGAATTCTCATTGGTATGCTGCTTATCAGCAATTGGTGATGGTGATAGTGATAATGATCTATTACGATTTATGCGTGTATCGTCTTCTGAATCATTTTCTATGTCGATCACAAGAGGTCCTTCTATAAGATCATCGTCATCATCTTCGACGAATGCTTCTCTTTGGTTCTCATTAGTCACTCTATCTGCACAAACTTTTTCTGCTTCATTTTCTTTCGTCTTATTTGGTTTGGGTTTGGGAGGGAAACCATTCTTTTTTGGTGTTTTCTTTTCTGGTTTTTTTACCTTAGGTTTAACCTCTTTTACTTTGGTATTCTTTTTTGGTGGCTAGAATATTTATATGTAAATATTATAATTGTATTGTTTAAAAAAATAAATAAATATTATCTGTATTAAAATTATGTATAAATATTATATATGAATAAAAAATATATATTTATAATTTACCAAACGAAAAATTTAAAATCACAAATATTATACTAATAATATATTAAATAATAACCAATTCGTCCATTTTTTTGCGCTTTATAATTGGACTGCTAAAGTATTCCTTACTTTGTCTCTTTTTGATCTGAATTTTTTTGTGAAATAGTAAATTTCATAAAAACAAATATTCCGAGATAATTTATGTTACAAATTATCTATATTTATATTTATAATGAAATGACACTATGGCATTATTCTAGAATAACGCTAACAGCCAATCAATAGCATTTATATAATAAAACAAACAGCTTTTTCTAGTTGACATGCAAATAAAGATATTATTGATAAAATTGTTAAACTGTGTACTTCAAATCATTATTTTATTAGAAATCTGTTGTATTCTTAAAATAACGTTTTTTATGCTTTATATATGTTTTTAACCTATAATATTTTGACCCAAATTATCCTAAACTGAATAAATGTAGGCCTAAATATGAAATAATTAGTAAAATATTATATTTAAAATTAATTACAAATGAAAATTATTTTTTTATATAATTTTAATATTTTTATTACTATAAGAAAGTATAATAAACGAAAGAAAAGATTGTTTATAATGACAACTTCTATTATTATTATTTACAATTTAGTATTTCTCAATGTTCATGTTTTATATATATTATGTTATTAGATATATAAGAATTAGATAGAGGGTAAACACAAAATCAAAGCTTGACTAAGAATTTTCCCGCTAAACTTTATAACAATATTACAAGAATAACAAATAAAAATTGTAAAAGGTCAATAATATACTTTTTTTAATGTCAATATTTATATCATTGAATTATACATATATTAGAAAATTTGATTCTTGTAAATTAAAATCAGTTTCTGCTTATTCTAAAAATCTAATTATGAAAGAATATTTATTTATTTATTTTAAGAAAAATTAAAAATATTGACAAATATTGTCTTACGAAAGTATATTTTGCTTTGCAGAATTTTAAAATGTAATTCTAAAAAAATATTATAATTAAAATATAAACAATAAATTTTTTATATAAAATATAATTATTCATAAATAATTTCAAATTCTAATTACTATATCCTTATCGTATACAAATTATGAGAATGCTTAACGGAACTGATGTAATTTTAAATGAACTCAAGAATAAGTGTAATATAGTGGTACATACTTTAGAATACATGTCGTCGTTGTTGAAATCATTCTCAGGTGAAACAATTTCCGGCACCACTGGAGGAGGAGGAGGAGTAGGAGTAGGAGTAGGAGTGGGCGTCTTTTCACCGGTAGTTTTCTTTTTAATAATCTATTAAATGATGAATTAATATCATATATATATATAAATATATATATAAAATATGAAAACACTGACCTTTCGAGAAGGACCTGCCTTGACCATTTCTTTTTTGTTCAGATCTATATATTTAATAAATAATATTATTTAATATGGCATAATAATAATTCAACATTGATGATTGTGGAATTAATTTAAAAATAATATTTTTATGAAATAAGCTTAAATGATATTACAAATATGGTGTGATATGTACGACAGCAAGGACATAGGACATAGGTGGTTGTTGTTTTATATGAAGTGCGATATTAGATTTAAATCGAATGGAGTGCTAGTGGCTTTGGTTACATTTCTAAATGAATCATCAGATACACTATTTCATGGTACACACACATGAACATAGATATATATATATATATATATTTACACACTACATCTGTGACAATTGCAATAATAAAAATATAGATGTAATTATACAGATAATATGTGGTTGTTGTATATATGATGACTAATTTGGAGGAATCATAAAGCAATCATTGAATATAGAAAAGATTACACTAATATAATCACTGAATATAGATATGATTAAAATGTATTAATTGTTTGATAATAAAAATTTAGAAAGATTGTAATGAATATACTCTTGCCATCGAACATATTCCCTAAAAAAGCATACCTTTGAAAATTAGTAATATATGAGCAATTAAATAAATAATTGTAATATATTTACTAAATAGGCAGCTATAGAGATAGCTATACAACTAAAAACAAATATTATTGTTAGTATAATATACATATATATATATGTTATCAATCCATATAATACTATATATCAAACTATAAATTTTAATTGCTTCAACGCAGCTCGTCTCCTCAGCAAATATCCATGAGTTGTACCGGTAGCTAAAGCCCTTCCATTTAATTTTGTACTGAAGTTTGCCCTGTATAAATGAATCACGAATGAATTAACCTATTATATATGTATATGTGTGTGGGTTATCATAAATGTATGAAATCGTAATTTAGTAATGATTTATTATATTAATAATCATTAATAATTTATAATATCAAACACATATATATATATATATATATATATCACGTATAATTAAAGATTACCATGATACTTGGCATAAATTGCAAATGCTCTCATACATTTAATTAGAAGTAACCTTAAATTTATGAATATTCTCATCACTATTTAAACTCACCCATTAAATACTGTAAATATTATTAATTCTATCTCTATATACCTATATATTATAGTGGTTATACAAAACGGTTAAATGGTGTGCATGAATTATATGTTTGCGAGAAATGATGAGTAAATCATAAGCATCTTAGTCTATTATTGAAATTAGATTACACAATTTGTACACAATTTTGATACGTTCACAATATGTATTGTGATGGCGGGTTGAGATTTGCTGCTGGGGGTATCAGTAGTAGTAGTAGTAGTAGTAGTAGTAGTAGTAGTAGTAGTAGTAGTAGTAGTAGTAGTAGTAGTAGTAGTAGTAGTAGTAGTAGTAGTAGTAGTAGTAGTAGTAGTAGTAGTAGTAGTAGTAGTAGTAGTAGTAGTAGTAGTAGTAGTAGTAGTAGTAGTAGTAGTAGTAGTAGTAGTAGTAGTAGTAGTAGTAGTAGTAGTAGTAGTAGTAGTAGTAGTAGTAGTAGTAGTAGTAGTAGTAGTAGTAGTAGTAGTAGTAGTAGTAGTAGTAGTAGTAGTAGTAGTAGTAGTAGTAGTAGTAGTAGTAGTAGTAGTAGTAGTAGTAGTAGTAGTAGTAGTAGTAGTAGTAGTAGTAGTAGTAGTAGTAGTAGTAGTAGTAGTAGTAGTAGTAGTAGTAGTAGTAGTAGTAGTAGTAGTAGTAGTAGTAGTAGTAGTAGTAGTAGTAGTAGTAGTAGTAGTAGTAGTAGTAGTAGTAGTAGTAGTAGTAGTAGTAGTAGTAGTAGTAGTAGTAGTAGTAGTAGTAGTAGTAGTAGTAGTAGTAGTAGTAGTAGTAGTAGTAGTAGTAGTAGTAGTAGTAGTAGTAGTAGTAGTAGTAGTAGTAGTAGTAGTAGTAGTAGTAGTAGTAGTAGTAGTAGTAGTAGTAGTAGTAGTAGTAGTAGTAGTAGTAGTAGTAGTAGTAGTAGTAGTAGTAGTAGTAGTAGTAGTAGTAGTAGTAGTAGTAGTAGTAGTAGTAGTAGTAGTAGTAGTAGTAGTAGTAGTAGTAGTAGTAGTAGTAGTAGTAGTAGTAGTAGTAGTAGTAGTAGTAGTAGTAGTAGTAGTAGTAGTAGTAGTAGTAGTAGTAGTAGTAGTAGTAGTAGTAGTTAATAACCTAATAATAATAATAATAATAATAATAGAGATATAATGAATACATAATAAAAAATAACTAATAAATAGTTTTTTGTTAGCACAAACATTCTCGAGATGTATTGTTAATACACGTATGATTAATATGTAAATTATAATTTAACTCTAATATAAGTATGATTTTTGTATACACCATATATAAATTTATTAAATTTGGTTCTCATTCTATTAATATAATTGAAAATAATAAAAATAATTGTAATGACAAAAATTGAATATTTTTTTTAAATTGTATAATAATCAATTTTTCATTAGTAGAATATATTACGTAATAAATATCAGAACATATATAATTAATTGTACAGAAAAATATTAAAATACAATTTTTAAATCGAATAAGTCGAAAATAAGTAATTTAATAAAAATATCTAATTCAGGATATATTCAATATATTTAAAAATTATTTAGTAAATATATTTAGTATAATTTTAGATTAGATTATTTGATTATAATACACACTATTTGATAAATAAAGTAATCAATTGATGACTTTATAGTGTGATATACGATAATGAATAATAGTTATCCAATTTAGTTAATAATACTCTTATATTAGTCAATAATGATATTTACTTAATTAATACGCTATGATGATATGATACTATTCATTATAATCAATAGTCTGAAAAAGATAAATATAATTTCAAAATTGAACACTGATTATAAATAATATAAATAACAAAGTGATTATAAAACAATAATATTTGTATTGATAATTATTATTATAACAGTTACATTAATAATATAATAATTATATATTATGTATTACTGAAGTATTAATGAAGTAACGATTACATTTTATAAACAACAATATGCAGTCATACAGTTAAAAGGTTCTATTGATATATTGATATATATATAATATATTAACATAATAATATATTAACTATAATTAATAAACAAACAATTTACTCAAGAACATAGTTATAATTTATAATAATCTATACAATTTACTTGAGAACTTAGTTATAATTTATAATAATATATACAATTTATAATAAATGTTTGATAACTATTATTGTTATATTGATTCTCTATAGTTTATCTATTAACAATATTGTCATTAGGTAATTATATTATAGCCTATACTATAAGTTATAGCATTATAAAATAATGAATTAATGTAATATAGTATATTTCATAATAAAATATGTAGTGTCATTACTATAATACGATTATAAATATGCATGGAAAATAAGTAATTTATTTAACTTTAAAAGTTACATGAACGGCATAATTTCCCTGTACTTATATAAATGAATGATTTAAATATTAAATAAATGTAAATATTTCATTATATTATTTATAAAATATATTTTATATATTATAATAATTATTATTTCTAAATTGTCAAATTAAATTTTAACATATATTTTGTATATAATATTTAATATTATATTATATTATGAAATAAAACTTGGCGGCCGAGTTCGATTTTGGGCGTGACTAAATATATATATATATATATATATGATTTTATAGGATCACTCTGGAAGTAATGCAGTTAAAAAAATCGGCAAATAGTGAAACTAAACCCAACCAAACCAGTGAATATAATTATTTTAACTAACACCCAAAATATTAATAAGACCCCTAACTTTAACTTTGAAATATATCGGCGGCCAAGATGAGCATTCGCGTAATTATTATAACATATATTATTTATTGGATCAGTGAACAGTATCATTTAATATATATATATATATTCATGTTGATATAAAATGTACATTATTCCGTGGAAACCATTTACTCATATATACTGACGGGTACCAGTAATATCGGTCTAGGTAAACTAATTGTTTTATTGATATTTTAAAAAGTGGCCCGAAATTACATCCTGTTTTTTTTTAAGTGGCCCGAGTTTACCTGGACCGATATTACTGGTATTCGTACTGACCACGAATTTGTTACGGTCAGCTCATGCCAATATTTAAATCTAAAATGTTACCGATATATATAAATAGAATGCGAATACAAATGTAAATTATATACAATTATTTCCACAATTTTATTAAATTAGTAATTATTAGAAGACAATAATTAAATTACAAACTAATTTAAAATTATATTTAATATAATATTACTAATTAAATAAACAATGAATAAAATGTATTAGTAAATTTTTAATATTTACTAAATATTAAGAATTACTATATTATGTATTTGAATTTATTAGCAATTATAAATAATATGTGTATTATAAATAAATATACGTAATAACCGTATTAAATCTGTGGTAGAGTATAGATTCGACCTCATAAACTACTTGTCGTTTCTTCGGACGCATAATTTCAAATGAAACAAATTTAATTCGTGAATCTAACAAGCAATAATAAAAACAAAGACTCTTAGAAATACATTATTTATAGGGATCGTTTGGAATTATTTAATAAACAATTTTGTATTCTTAAATAATAAATATATATTAGGGATTATAATATTATATATATTATATATTTTCATTGATCATTGTTATACAATTTTAATTCAATTTTATAATCATAAAATATATTTAATTAGCTACAAATATTTTGCATTTTAAATATATCTCTATTATTTTTTAATTTACGTAAAATTGCGCCATCTATATTAACGTTAAATACTAAATATTTTAATTCTATTTTTAGAATTCTATTTTTAGATTATATTTGTTTACATATAAAATTAAAAAATATTTCACTAATATCAATACCTCCTATAACCTCGATGTTATAGTAGGTCTTGCTAATATAAATGAAAAGTTATATAGGAAATTCCGACCAGGCGATACGCTACATTTGTGAACATAATAACATATAATTTATAGTGTCTGTAGAATATAAGAATATAACATTATTTATAATCAAAAATAGGTGGGCTTTGGTATTATTTTTAATAATTAATATTTATAATCAAAATTAATTAATCATAATCATAATAAAATTAATCATAATCATAATACAAATTAATTATAATCAAGGATTAATACACACTCTTCCCCCTCTCGCTCCATAACCCACGTTGTCCCCCAGGGATATGTCCTTGGCCCACTCCTCTTCAATATTTACCTCCTCCACATGTTTGACATCTTCACTGACTACCCCGACATATCCTTCCATACTTATGCCGACGACCTTCAAATATATCTTAACTGCACAGACTCCCCTACTTATGCCCCTGACCGACTCTCCTTCTGTATCAAGTGCATACACAAATTGCTTACCTCCAACTCCATAAAACTTAACCCCACTAAAATGAAAGCTATTTTTCTCATCTTACCCCTACGCTCCTCCACCCTCCCTGAACCACCCCCAGCTCACTCGACAACATATCACTCCCCTACTCTCAACGTGTCCGAAACCTTGGCTTCCTTCTTGATACCACCCTTTCCCTTGACTCCCATCTTATACATATGCACAAATCCATCAACTACCACCTACACTGCCTCCGCTTAATCCTACGTTCCAATCCCCTCCCCATCGCTATTACCATTGCCTCCTCCTACATCATCCCACTATTCAACTATTGCAACTCCCTTATCTTTAACCTCCCTGAATACAAACTCTTCAAACTACAGCGACTCCAAAACGCTGTAGTTCGCTGTGTCCATTTACTTCCCCGTCGTTCTTCTGACTCCATTACACATATCCTAAAACAACTACACTGGCTGCCAGTCCCCTACCGCATAAAGTACAAACTCTTCATGATCATCCACAAAGCTATTCACCACAACTCCCCTGACTACCTTGCCTCCCTCCTACATCTACACACACCCATCATTCCACTCCAGACCCGTTCCTCCAACACCTTTATCCTTACCACTCCCCATCTACATAAACTCCACTCTTACAATATACGCTCCTTTGCCCTCTATGCCCCTTACCACTGGAACTCCCTACCCAATCACCTACGAACAAACACACCAACTCCCTCCTTTAAACGCCACCTTAATACTTATTACTTCTCCCTTGCCTTCCATCCCACTCAATAATTCCCTTCTAATGACGGCCGATTGCTCACGCACTGATGCAGTCCATAAACAAACAAAAAGTAAAAGTAAAGTAAAATGAACCTAATTGTCTTTAAATATAGGTTATATTTCGCATATTTGAAGAAAAAATCTCTATTTACTAAATATACTTATAAATATATTTAGACCTATAGGTCCATTCAATATAAAATGATACACATGGTATAACATGCAATATGACAGCCAATTCGCTTGTGAAAATATTTATATTAAAATTTAACAAAAAGTATTGTAACTTTAATCACCGTTATTGTCATCTATTATTTCAAAAATTTATTTTGTATGAAATAAAACCTATTTCTATCTTAATATTTAATTATAATTTATTAATTGTGGTTATGCTACGAACTTGAAAATTAAATGTTATAACAGTTCGTATAACTATAGTTATTTAAAATTAAATATGTAAGTATTTTTATTTTCAAAATATTCAATTCTATAATTGTTATTTGAAATGTAGGTAACCTAATATTCTGGTTTTACTCTTTAAATATTTGAATACTAACGTTTTTAAACATTTTACATACATTAAATTTTACATTTTTCGGTTTTCGGACTGCAAAGTGTGCTTATAAAGCAATCGGCCGTCCATATATATATTAGATTTTTATTTTTATTTATTTTGACCTAAATACTTTATTTATTAAAAGAAAACGTAATTATCGAATCAGAGACGATCAAAAAGGACGAGTTTATGGTTAAAGGTTACATTTGAAATACGATTTAATAGTATATATATATATATTTTTTTTTTTTTTTTTTTTTTTTTATTTTTTTTATTTGGTGGAGTCCTTTCATCCCATCCAGGAACTTAGATGAAGTTTTCACTTATAACCATATAGGCTTATGGCTCTAATGTCCCTTCGAAGCCGCTCTCATGTTAAGGCATCCATGGTTTTAACGAGAGCCGATCATTTATTTATACACAATTATATAAGATCACTTCTAAATAATATTTTAAGACCCATTTTATAAAATTAATTAATGGTCCGGACGAGGATCGAACCCGTGTCCTACTGCTTGTGTGCCTGACGCCTTAGCCACTGTGCCACACAGGCAGTTGGTAGTAATATATATATATATATATATATATATATATATATATATTATATATATTTGTGGGTTATTTGGTTTAATTGTCTTAGTTTGTCCTGTTTGGTTTTTTAGATGCATTACATCTCAAAGTGAGTCTATACAATTTTATTTCGCATTTAAAATGTAACCTTTAACCCTCAACTCGTCCTTTTTGATCGTAACCCATTATATGTATAATATTTTAAATCAATTAAATATTATAAACATTATATAATAAATAAATTTTAATAAGTATTTATATAAATAAACATTAAATAATAATTACTATTTTAATATAATGTATATAAAGTTTAAATATAAATTTAATATTAATATAAAAATATAAATTAAATAATATAGTAGTTATTTAATCTATTTAGGATATAACTTATATATTCTATTTTGATTGTATATTATAATATTACAATTATTTCTATAGAAAGGTAGGGGACATAAATCAATAATGTTTACATTAAAACTTATAGACAACTTAATAACTTAATTTAATATACTCAAAAAAAATGTTTTAAAAATTAATAAAATTATGACTTGTTGGTATAACAACATTAGAGTGTTACCTATATTGAAATTATAACTATTTATAACTTACTACCCAATATGCAAGAAATACCTATCATACCTATACATGGCGCACGTTTAAATCACATTATTATATACGAAGGGTGCCTATCCCTAAGTGGAGATATGTATACAACGTATAGTATACATTGTATACTATACATATATTTACCTAGGAAAATAGTCCCATAGGTGGATATGCACTATAAATCATCTTATCCTATTATATATATAATAGAAAGATAGGTACAGGTGTACCCATATTATAAGATGGTGTATATATACCTCTTAATTAACCATACAACAAGCGACGGCATGCCAGTAATGGATGTGTATGTGAACACCACCTATCTATTAATACTTGATCAAGTATCGCTGCTATTGAACGTGTGTCTATACGAGTATGTCTATACACGCTAGGGGTAGGGGGGATCGATATCGAGTGACGCATGCGTTAAGGCATGTTCACATACTCGAGGACATGGAAGACACTGCCACTACTGACACGATAACAATCGTTGTATAGTTAATTAAGTGGAGTGGAGATATTAGGTGATGCCACACGCTTCACTCTAGGTGACATATCATATGTTACATGTGCTGATTATTCTTATTTATACCATATATGGTATTCCTACATGTATATATTATATATATATAAATATATCTACTCTATATATATATATATATATATATATATATATATATCATATCATAATGAATACATACAATCATAAATGATGTATACAAATGTTATAACAATCTATTGAAATAATATACGTGTATCTATGCATGTAGGATATGTATGTAGGATACCTATATAACAACGATTTGTCTAGGCTGGCAACATATTTGTGTATACTATATATTCTATATATATATATATATATATATATATATATATATATATATATATTAATAATCAAATAGATTTAGATTTTCTTTCGCACCATAATCATTAGCCAGATTAACTTCCAGTCGCCCTGTTTTCGTGTGATTACTGAGAGAGAAAGATATAGCTGAATATAAATCGGAAGTAAAAATGTTCGCTATAAAAACATGTCTTAACTTATATAGGTTAACATTAATACTATAGTAATAGCGGATAGGTAACATATCAATATTACTGTAATAATTACATAATAGTTTAATTATTCCTCTCCTCGCGCACCGGATGAGTTAATTAAAATATGGTGGCCCCCTAGCGATTAAAATTAAGATAAAACACTGGGCGACAATGCACTCGATACACTCGGCTACCGTCGTCCCATATAAGGTAGTGGTCAATCGAGCGGTGACGTAACATAATCGCCGGTCGAGTGACAAAGCCACCGTGGTCACCGTGTTGGTCAATAGAAGCGACGTGTTATTGCCACCACTGTACGACGTAAGTGTACCGTAAGGGGGTGGGGTTGTTTAGGAGAGGAACATGCCCCCCCCCCCACTTTTATAAATTGGGTGATATAATATTTAATACCCCCCCACTTTTAAGATCTACAAATTATTTTATTCTCTATAAATATTATATTTCTTCTATTTATAGTCTTTGTACGACCCAATACAATTCAATCATATTAATCCCTTTACAAGTGATTATAGATTTATATTCTTAGCATAGTATATGGTAATAATTGATTAGTGTGAGATACCCCTCCCCACTTGTAATCACCATGTGACGCCCTTATACACATACATAAGCACATACATAAGCACATACATAAGCACATACATAAGCACATATACACACATACGAATATACTATTACTCGCTGCACAATAAATTAATATTTATATCAAAAAGTAATTGATTTTAATTTATAACAATATTATATTATATTTATTTACTTTTATATATTCATACATTCTTATATTATTTTATTATACTCATATATATATATAATTCATATATCAATACTACAATTGCATTATGGGTATAGATAACATCCATTATAGGAGGTGCAGGCTGTATACATTATAGTGATGATAGTGTATATAGTACATGTATATATTCCCTTGTATGTGTTATGAATGATAGCATGGTATTGTGCACACTGACAGAATTCACCTCTGAGAGAAACACACATGTCTGTTTTTCTGTCATAATATATATGTCTGTATTTATGTATGTATTTCATTAAACACACCATAGTAGTGTGTATACTTATATACATACAGTGTATGAATACATTTAGTAAGAGCTGTATGGCATTAAAGCTACAAAGGACTTATACAATGGCATGCACTACAGAGTATAACAGACAGGCACCTGTAAACATATATGGATGCATGATAGCATTATATAGAAATAACATTTGTATGTTTACCTATATGCATATATGCCTGTCTGGTATATGCATAAACATATGTACAAACAATGTATATACATACATGCATATATATGAACACCATATAATATATGGCATATATACATATATGACTTATTATAAAACATTAATTATAAGTTATAATTTATAACTGAATATTATATTCATATGTAATTTAAACAGATATTTTATTATAATACTTTAAACATTATACACATTTAAAAAAAATCCATAAATATGATTAATGTAATATAATTAACTAAAAATAAGCTATATATAATAATAATATATTACATAACAATTAGGAGCTTGCATATTACATAATAGTAAACACCTTGTTATATATATATATATATATATATATATATATATATATATACATATACGTGCATATATGCATACACATACATAAGCACATACATAAGCACAAACACATACACACGAATATACTCTTACATTTAGCACAATAAATGAATATTTATATTAAAAACTAATTAATTTTAATTTATAACAATCTTATATTCTATTTATTTACTTTTATATATTCATACATTCTTCTATTATTTTATTATACTCATATATATATATAATTCATATAACAAATTTATATTTGCATTGTGGCCCCACTTTGTGGGTATAGATAACATCCCTATAGGTATTGCATGTTGTACAATGCACAGTGTACACTGTATACTATAGTGGTAATAGTGTATATATAAAATGTATGTATTCCCGTGTAGGTATCCCCTATGTATTCGTAATAAGCAGCTCGCATTAATTCCGTACATGAAATTCCTAATAATCTATCTGCCATGTAAACACAATACTTTTTAATTCTATTTCTACATTTTTTTGTAGTAGCATTCGGCCCCTTTTGTTTTTTATATTGTCATTTTGATAGTCTATTGCCGACTTTACTGTTCTCCTTAATGTTGTGATAGGAATGTTACACAGTATACTACTACCGTGAGAGGAGTGCCCGCCCTTCACATACGAAATATCATCTATGCTGATTACAATATAGCTTTATTTTCTCATTTATTGTAGGTCATATATACCTATAACCTATAGGTAGGCTATAGGTATATACAATATATTCATATTTTAGTTTAAGAAATAATAAATTGATAGTTGTGAGATTAATAATTATTTACAACGTGAAATGTCTTATTATGATTTAAATAAAATTATAAATTTAATTACATTTTTTAAATAAATTTAATTAAACTTATTATATTGCGTGCGGCTATATTTTTATATTATGGAATACTCATATCTAACACATTTGATGACATTTGTATTAAATGGCTATTATATTGCTCGAGAATATGTGGCGGTCCATAGCGGTGAATACGGAACTATTGACCAAAACCCCCGAACAATCGCTAAATGTATTATCTAATCGTAATATCGAAATATATTGAACATTATATGATAATATTAAATTCGCAAATATACATGTTTTAGATTGATATATTTTACTTACGCCTTTAAAATATGATCTCATACAATTTAAAATTCATAGAGTTTTTACTGTTTTGTTTAGTGACCAATATTAGTTGACAAAAACCCCCTCACCCCTACTATAAATATATATATATATATATATATATATATATATTCCTTTTTATGTGTTATGAATGATAGCATGGTATTGTGCACACTGACAGAATTCACCTCTAAAAGAAACACACATGTCTGTTTTTCTGTCTTAATATATATATGTCTGTATTTATGTATGTATATCTATCAACACAGCATAGTATTGTGTATGTGCAGTGAATGAATACATTTAGTAAGAGCTGTAGGACATTACAGCTAAAAAGGACTTATACAATGGCATGCACTACAGAGTATAACAGACAGGCACCTGTAAACATATATGGATGCATGATAGCATTATATAGAAATAACATTTGTATGTTTACCTATATGCATATATTTCTTCTCCTTAACACTTCTTCACACTTTAAAATATGATCTCATACAATTTAAAATTCATAGCGTAACTACTGTTTTGTTAAGTGACCAATATTAGTTGACCATAACCCCCTCACCCCAACTTTATATGTATATATTAGCGTATTAAATCGTATGTGTATATACTGTATATATGTATATATGTATGTATATAATATATACAGTGTATATATTATACACCCCCACGAGATACCTATGATGCAATAGATAAGCTTAAGTGACACGTGTCGCCTGTCAATCACAGTCGCGTGAAATCATGTCAAGCATTTATATTCAGGAACATACAGATGTATGGGATGTATGGGATGTATGGGATGTATGGGATGTATGGGATGTATGGGATGTATGGGATGTATGGGATGTATGGGATGTATGGGATGTATGGGATGTATGGGATGTATGGGATGTATAGTGGGCATAGTATAGAGTTGTATGTAACGCTATTCTCTGTGAGTTAGAGTATGTATGTAATACTATATATATACAATATATATATATATATATATATATTAATTATATAATATAATGATATATACTATGAAATATGTAAATCCATAAAATTAATACATTTATTTATTTTTTATTATTAGGTTTGTCCACTGTTTTATGTCATTTTGAATATCTATTTTATATATTCAATAAATTATATTATTATTATTATTATTTTATATATATACATTAATAATATTTATATTTTATATATATCATATTATATATAATAGAAAGATAGGTACAGGTGTACCCATGTTATAAGATGGTATATATATATATATATATATATATACCATCCCAGATAATAGTAATAGCTTCTCTCATGTTAAGGCATCCGTGGTTTTAACGAGAGCCGATCATTTATTTATTCACAATTATTTAAGATCACTTCTAAATAATATTTTAAGACCCATTTTATAAAATTAATTAATGGTCCGGACGAGGGTCGAACCCGTGTCATACCGTATACATGCAGTCATGTATGATGTATACAAATGTTATAACAATCTATATAAATAATATAGGTGTAGGTATCTATGCACCTAACAACGATTTGTCTAAGGATTGACAACATATGTGTATATACTATATTCTCTCTCTCTCTATATATAATGCTATTACTATATAGTAATATAATCTTGAAAAGACAAGTTCATATAGCTAACTAAGTTAGATTCTAATTTGAAAGGGAGTATTGTGGTTTTATTTGTATTTATAGTGCAAGATAAAAATGATAGCATTGATAGGTATTATTATTAACGGAATATATACGTATATCTGTAATGTTAGTAGTTTTTACATATTCTACATACATTATAACTATAGTTTATATTTACATTGTGAAACATATATGTTATTGTTTATAATGTAATATTAGTAGTGTATGTGAACAGAATAAATAGGTGTATATATATATATAGTGTATGTGTAAATATATAGATTCTATCATACATGAATGTGACTATGTATAAATGTATATATTATAAATGTAGCTTATATGGTCATGCCCAATCATTGATCTAGAGAGAAAGCTCTCTAGCAGAAAGCCTTCTCTCTAGCTCTATGTGCCCAATAATAGATAATAATAGAGTATATCATAGATTTCAAAATGGTTGAAATCATAGACATCTAAGGGGCGAAGCCTATAGTTATGTATTAATATATAACGTCTTTGTATTAATATATAACGTCTTTGGTTGCAATACTCAATGTATTGTTAAATGTCACATGATAATAGTTAACCAGAATTGTATTGTTCAACTATAGGCATCTGGTAAATTTATTATTTTATTAATAGTATTCCATGTATACTATACATTGTATAGTATATACATCTGATGTAACAATTTCTTACGTGTATTCACGTAGTACCACAGAGCTAGAGAGAAATGTCTCTCTAGCTCTATGCGTAGTACCTACCGTAGTACCTAGGTCCTACGCTGTAGGTGTAGTACTTTACTTATACACGTATATGTATAACCAGTTATTCAACACCTGTATTATATAATCATCATTTATCATACATAATTATATTAATTTCCTAAATACTATAGTATTATTTATACTATAGTAATAGCGGGAAGGTAACATATCAATATTACTGTAATAATTACATAATAGTTTAATTATTCCTCTACTCGTGCACCGGATGAGTTAATTAAAATATGGTGGCCCCCTAGCGATTAAAATTAAGATAAAACACTGGGCGACAATGCACTCGATACACTCGGCTACCGTCGTCCCATATAAGGTAGTGGTCAATCGAGCGGTGACGTAACATAATCGCCGGTCGAGTGACAAAGCCACCGTGGTCACCGTGTTGGTCAATAGAAGCGACGTGTTATTGCCACCACTGTACGACGTAAGTGTATCGTAAGGGGTGGGGTTTTTTAGGCGTTGTGGGGTTTAATCGTTCATTAGTGGCGAGTGTAATGAACGCGACGAACAGATTCACACACACGCGCATGCGCTAAAGAGGGGGGGGGGCGATGTGATGTACAGGGTGTGTGGTGCTAGCCCTACGTCAACACCTTACACCTTACACCTTATACAACACCTTATAAGGTGTAAGTTGTTTTATTTATTAGTATTTATTTTACCATTTACTAATTTAATTATTTCTACCAAATTTATTCTAGTCATTAAAAAATCTAAATTAACATAATTAGGTTTTTATATATATATATATATATATTTATATATATATTAATATTAACTATAATACAAATTTCTATAAATATCATATTTAAAATATGTATAACATTCTTGTAATATATATTTTATTTTTATTATTGATAATTAAGTAAAATAATTAGTAATCTGTGTTTGTTTAGTAGTTATTAACTTTGATAGGTAACAATTTTCAACACGTGATTTAATATTTAATAATTGCTGACACAATATTTCAGAGTTGTTGATATTATTAATAGATATATACATACACAAATTATAATTTTAACATCGTTTATCATATCAAGAATATCGGGTGTAGTATTTAATACTAACGGATTCATATGTATCATCATCGCATTCACACTCATTTTCGTTATTTATATTAGAAATAATATGTGATATTGGTAAAATATTAGTATCGTATGGAATAATAACAGAATCTACATTGATATAATCAGTACAATAAATATTTACATAATTTTTACCATAAACAGAAAATAAATCTGGTATTAGAACATCGTCTAAATTTGCAATATCATATGGATGACACTCTGTCAATATTATCTGTCTAATTATTAATGAATACAAACTGCACTGAACAAATCAAAACAATGGATATATTCTCCACGTATATCAATTGTATTGATATTGTATTATTAAATATTATTAATTGTAATTAAAGAAAGGTGGTCAAATTAAGATATTACTTATCAAGAGGGAGCATTCTAGTATGCTAATGTGCATATACATATATTCACAGATGTGCATGTTTGCTTAGTGTAGTGAATCTACAATAATACAAAGATTAATTCTTCATATCATCATAATGTATTTGTTAATATAAATATATGTACTATATGTACTATATGTACTATAGTAGGGGAAAGTAACCTAATACGGACACTTTAACAATACATGGTCTAACATTTTATGACACATTATTTGTATTCAAAAATTACAATATATTAATATTATATTATTATAGATATTATTGTTATTTTAAAATTTTATTTAATCTTTTAATTCCGTTGATAATTGGGGTGTCCGTATTCGGTACCCATGTACGAATACTGACACCCTGTGTTATAATACGGACATCCTGCATACACTATAGTGTAATATCTATATACCACTAGATAAACTATATAGTATTGATGAATCAATCAGACAAATTACAATTACATTATTTATAATTAATTTTATGAAATATTTATTCTAATTTAATTAGTTAATAATTTATTTATTTTTATTATTTTTTAATTTATAATACACTTTAAGTATCTAAATAATACAATTTGTAGATTTAGCTTTATCGGTGGTATTAATATTATAACGCAAGCGATTTTGATGAAAATCAGAATAGTTCATACGTTGCGCGCTGATTTTGTATAGGGTGTCCGTATTAAGAACTTATATGACCTATATATATATATATATATATATATATATATATATATATATATATATATATATATATATATATATATATATATATATATATATATATGATTATAACTTAATGAATATTTGATAACAATTATAAAAATCATAAATATAATTTTAGAATGCTTTATTTTTTAATAATATAGTGTTATATTTTATATCGATACATTTGTATATTCTTGAGAAGGTTTTAAGTAGAATTGTTTTTTCATAAATTTTAAAACGTATTACAAAAATCAGTTTATTGGATATATCAGCAATATTTTGAATAATTAAAAAATAAAAAATACTTTTTTAGACTATTTATATAATTATGAATATTATATTCTTTCAAATTTTTTTTGTAGGATTTATAGTTTCTGAGATACCGAGAGTGTCCGTATTCGGTTACTTTCTCCTACATAGTTTATTAATATTTTCAACTCTATATCATACATACTATGCTATATACGTGATGCAAAATTATAAATATGATAGTAATATTTTGTCGATACACGCGATATTCTGTAGAATGTATTAGATGGAAATTCCAACAAATATATTTGAAATTATCGTTAGAACCGATTTATCGATACATGTGGCTGTCGATACAAACGGCTTTTACTGTATATATATATATATAATTGTGTATAAATAAATTATCGGCTCTCGTTAAAACCATGGATTCCTTAACATGAGAGTGGCTTCGAAGGGACATTAGAGCCATATATGGTTATAAGTGAAAACTTCATCTAAGTTTCTGGATGGGATGAAAGGACTCCACCAAATAAAAATAACAATAACAATAACAATATATTAATAAATGTTATATAAAACTATTGATACATATGTATATTATATTGTTTATTTAAATAACGTATAAATAACGTATATACATGGTACGTATACAACTAATATAACGTATTAATTAAATGTAAATGTAATGTTTAATGTTAATTTAATGTATTTTGTATTATAATAGATTAAATATAATATTGTGAATATTAATTAATATAATTATTAAAACTAATGTTATCATATTTTCATTATGTTATATTAATTTTATATTTGTTAATATCACGAATACCATATGTATATTGCGAATAGATCATATAAATAATATCATTACACATATGACACATTGAATAATTAGTTAATTGTTTACGATATCATCTATTTCCACCTTTCTATTAACGTTATTATATAATCGAATTAGTGTTTACAATATATTGGATATAAACAAGACCTCCTATAACCTCGAGGTTATAGGAGGTCTTGATATAACCCCTCCCAATTGAGGCTCCCATAGTTCAACCCAAGAACACTACTTTTGTAATCATCGGCTACAGTGCATCCACGTATATTATATATATATATATATATATATGTTACTATTTGTGTTAGTACATATAATCAACACATCCTATAACCTCCTATAACCTCGGTTATAGGAGGTCTTGATATAATCCATTAAACTTGATCATAATTCTCAATAACAATATAAATAAATAATAATAACTATTAATAGATAGGTATGATTCGACTTCAGCGCCTCTACCGCCCGGTGGTGTGCACTACACTCACCGCTGACACCTTATAATGTGTAAGGTGTTGACGTAGGGCTAGCACCACACACCCGGTACATCACATTGCCTACCCCTCCCTATCTCGCATGCGTGTGTGTGAATCTGTTCGTCGCGTTCATTACACTCGCCACTAATGAACGATTAAACCCCACAACGCCTAAAAAACCCCACCCCTTACGATACACTTACGTCGTACAGTGGTGGCAATAACACGTCGCTTCTATTGACCAACACGGTGACCACGGTGGCTTTGTCACTCGACCGGCGATTATGTTACGTCACCGCTCGATTGACCACTACCTTATATGGGACGACGGTAGCCGAGTGTATCGAGTGCATTGTCGCCCAGTGTTTTATCTTAATTTTAATCGCTAGGGGGCCACCATATTTTAATTAACTCATCCGGTGCACGAGTAGAGGAATAATTAAACTATTATGTAATTATTACAGTAATATTGATATGTTACCTTCCCGCTATTACTATAGTATAAATAATACTATATTATTTAGGAAATTAATATAATTATGTATGATAAATGATGATTATATAATACAGGTGTTGAATAACTGGTTATACATATACGTGTATAAGTAAAGTACTACACCTACAGCGTAGGACCTAGGTACTACGGTAGGTACTACGCATAGAGCTAGAGAGACATTTCTCTCTAGCTCTGTGGTACTACGTGAATACACGTAAGAAATTGTTACATCAGATGTATATACTATACAATGTATAGTATACATGGAATACTATTAATAAAATAATAAATTTACCAGATGCCTATAGTTGAACAATACAATTCTGGTTAACTATTATCATGTGACATTTAACAATACATTGAGTATTGCAACCAAAGACGTTATATATTAATACAAAGACGTTATATATTAATACATAACTATAGGCTTCGCCCCTTAGATGTCTATGATTTCAACCATTTTGAAATCTATGATATACTCTATTATTATCTATTATTGGGCACATAGAGCTAGAGAGAAGGCTTTCTGCTAGAGAGCTTTCTCTCTAGATCAATGATTGGGCATGACCATATAAGCTACATTTATAATATATACATTTATACATAGTCACATTCATGTATGATAGAATCTATATATTTACACATACACTATATATATATATACACCTATTTATTCTGTTCACATACACTACTAATATTACATTATAAACAATAACATATATGTTTCACAATGTAAATATAAACTATAGTTATAATGTATGTAGAATATGTAAAAACTACTAACATTACAGATATACGTATATATTCCGTTAATAATAATACCTATCAATGCTATCATTTTTATCTTGCACTATAAATACAAATAAAACCACAATACTCCCTTTCAAATTAGAATCTAACTTAGTTAGCTATATGAACTTGTCTTTTCAAGATTATATTACTATATAGTAATAGCATTATATATAGAGAGAGAGAGAATATAGTATATACACATATGTTGTCAATCCTTAGACAAATCGTTGTTAGGTGCATAGATACCTACACCTATATTATTTATATAGATTGTTATAACATTTGTATACATCATACATGACTGCATGTATACGGTATGACACGGGTTCGACCCTCGTCCGGACCATTAATTAATTTTATAAAATGGGTCTTAAAATATTATTTAGAAGTGATCTTAAATAATTGTGAATAAATAAATGATCGGCTCTCGTTAAAACCACGGATGCCTTAACATGAGAGAAGCTATTACTATTATCTGGGATGGTATATATATATATATATATATATATACCATCTTATAACATGGGTACACCTGTACCTATCTTTCTATTATATATAATATGATATATATAAAATATAAATATTATTAATGTATATATATAAAATAATAATAATAATAATATAATTTATTGAATATATAAAATAGATATTCAAAATGACATAAAACAGTGGACAAACCTAATAATAAAAAATAAATAAATGTATTAATTTTATGGATTTACATATTTCATAGTATATATCATTATATTATATAATTAATATATATATATATATATATATATATTGTATATATATAGTATTACATACATACTCTAACTCACAGAGAATAGCGTTACATACAACTCTATACTATGCCCACTATACATCCCATACATCCCATACATCCCATACATCCCATACATCCCATACATCCCATACATCCCATACATCCCATACATCCCATACATCCCATACATCTGTATGTTCCTGAATATAAATGCTTGACATGATTTCACGCGACTGTGATTGACAGGCGACACGTGTCACTTAAGCTTATCTATTGCATCATAGGTATCTCGTGGGGGTGTATAATATATACACTGTATATATTATATACATACATATATACATATATACAGTATATACACATACGATTTAATACGCTAATATATACATATATAGTTGGGGTGAGGGGGTTATGGTCAACTAATATTGGTCACTTAACAAAACAGTAGTTACGCTATGAATTTTAAATTGTATGAGATCATATTTTAAAGTGTGAAGAAGTGTTAAGGAGAAGAAATATATGCATATAGGTAAACATACAAATGTTATTTCTATATAATGCTATCATGCATCCATATATGTTTACAGGTGCCTGTCTGTTATACTCTGTAGTGCATGCCATTGTATAAGTCCTTTGTAGCTTTAATGTCCTACAGCTCTTACTAAATGTATTCATACACTGTATGTATATAAGTATACACACTACTATGGTGTGTTTAATGAAATACATACATATATATTATGACAGAAAAACAGACATGTGTGTTTCTCTCAGAGGTGAATTATGTCAGTGTGCACAATATGCTATCATTCATAACACATAAAAAGGACTATATATACATGTACTATATACACTATCATCACTATAATGTATACAGCCTGCACCTCCTATAATGGATGTTATCTATACCCATAATGCAAGTGTAGTATTAGTATATGAGTTATATATATATATATGAGTATAATAAAATAATATAAGAATGTATGAATATATAAAAGTAAATAAATATAATATAATATTGTTATAAATTAAAATCAATTACTTTTTGATATAAATATTAATTTATTGTGCAGCGAGTAATAGTATATTCGTATGTGTGTATATGTGCTTATGTATGTGCTTATGTATGTGCTTATGTATGTGTATAAGGGCGTCACATGGTGATTACAAGTGGGGAGGGGTATCTCACACTAATCAATTATTACCATATACTATGCTAAGAATATAAATCTATAATCACTTGTAAAGGGATTAATATGATTGAATTGTATTGGGTCGTACAAAGACTATAAATAGAAGAAATATAATATTTATAGAGAATAAAATAATTTGTAGATCTTAAAAGTGGGGGGGTATTAAATATTATATCACCCAATTTATAAAAGTGGGGGGGGGGCATGTTCACCTCCTAAACAACCCCACCCCCTTACGGTACATTTACGTCGTACAGTGGTGGCAATAACACGTCGCTTCTATTGACCAACACGGTGACCACGGTGGCTTTGTCACTCGACCGGCGATTATGTTACGTCACCGCTCGATTGACCACTACCTTATATGGGACGACGGTAGCCGAGTGTATCGAGTGCATTGTCGCCCAGTGTTTTATCTTAATTTTAATCGCTAGGGGGCCACCATATTTTAATTAATTCATCCGGTGCGTGAGGAGAGGAATAATTAAACTATTATGTAATCATTACAGTAATATTTATATGTTACCTATTCGCTATTACTATAGTATTAAATAATAGTATAGTATTTAGGAAATTAATATTACTATATGATAAATGATCATTATATAATACAAATATAGGTGTTGAATACCTGGTAATATATACATGTATAGTATACGTGTATACATTGTATACACGTAAGAAATTGTTACTTCCGATTAATATTCAGCTATATCTTTCAGTAATTTCAGTAATCACACGAAAACAGGGCGACCGGAAGTTAACTAGCTAACGATTATGGTGCGAAAAAAAATCTAAGTCTACCTGATTATTAATATATATATATATATATATATATATATATATATTAATTATACAGAGTACATTGAATACTCTTATTATTAATAATTTAAAATTAAAAATTCAAATTTATCAGATGGTTCCTAGATGAACAATACGATTCTGGTTAACTATTTTCATATGACAATACAATTCACACAATACATTGCACATTGTATCCAGTTTGACCACACACCATACATTAGTATTGTCTATTAATAATAGACTATACATACTTGAATTTTTCTCTCATAGAATTTATATATACCCACATTTATATATAGATATTTTTTATATATACATATAATAATGCTTTTCACATACCCTATTGTCAATATGCTATTGATGTAAATTTAATATATTTTGGGGTCATCAATATATATATATATATATATATATTTATATATTGCATTATATTATTATAATATATATTTATTTTCAGGTTAATTAACTTTATATTATAATCTATATACATACATGAATCACAAATAACTAACAACAAATAAAAATAAAAACTAGTAATGTTCTATAATAATATTACATATAATTGATAAAATACAAATTTCACAATGCTAAATAAATATAAACTAATATATAAAACATGTCAACATTTATTGTTCACTAGAATTCAATAGAATTAGTGTGTCTTTTATTTAATTACCTTTTTATATTCCATTTATATAAACTCATTAAGTGTAAAATACTATAATCTGTAATACATTGTATATATATACATATGTATATGTATATGCATATGTATATATATATATATATATATATATATATACAGTGAAAGCCGCTTACATCGACATGGTTGTGTAAGCTCCAAAAATGTCGATATAGGCGGATTGTCGATATGAGCGATAGGGGCGTAGCCCTAATGATGTATAACGCATTAGTTTATATATAATTAATTGTATGTAATAATATAATATATGCATATAATATAATAACAAAAAAGGTTTAATTACATGTTTATTAAATACTATTAATATTATTAATATTTAATAACTAATTATTTACACACCCATCGAAATTCAATCAAAGAATATATTAAAAAGTATTACTCAAATGTATATAGTATATTATATTATAGTAGAATATATAATATATAGTATAGTATACTATATAGTATATAGTTTACTTAACTATAAAGTATAGATTATAATTAACCTATATAGTATATAGTATAGTCAGTGATGGGCAGGATCGCGATAATTGACCGGCGATCCTGGATCGGCTTATTTGATTCACGATCTTTATATTTATAAGAATATTTTTCTATTTTATTATTTATGTTTTTGATATTTTTTTTGATATAGTTATATCTTATTTTTAAATTATTGCATGTATGTATAACTGCACACTATAGTATACTATTAGTTTATATATTCGAAATAAAATGATGTATAATAGATAATATGATGATATTTAGACATATTGTATAATAATGAATTACTTTATTAAATATAACATAGGTATAGAACAAATAAAAAAACCTAATGGAAACTAATGACGTAACAATTCGTTATGCGACATGTTAGCAAGTTGCGCTCATACCTTTGATACTACTAATATTATGACTAAAATCTACTCTAAGAATTGTTAATTAAAATTGAGCTCATATATCTGCATCTGGTGATGCAATGCACCACCGACTTGTACTCGATAAAGAGAGTTGATCCATGCCATGTAGCCTACTTGTATATCATATAATAGTTTATAGTATTACCGTGCCATATGGTACTATAATACAATATAT
>OZ025239.1:39226247-39316247 GCA_964019155.1 Osedax fenrisi
TCTTCTTTTTTCCATATTTTATACTATAACTACTCTTCGACTTATGAAAACTATCTAAATATTTTTTACTTTGTGTAGATAATTTATAAATTTATTTTTGAATATTTGCCAAACATATATTTATTATTCTTTATATTAAATTTTCATATATTTACTCTTCTTAACCTTTCTTGTCTGTTTTTAGTTTTTTAGTCGTTTTAGTTTTCTTAATGTTTATTTTGTTTATTTTTATATATTATATGATGATTTTTGATAATTTTTTCAAGTCCTTCATAAGTACAATTATTTGATCTTATTCATAATTAGATTTAGTGTAAACAGGAAGTCAACTTAGATATAACATTATGTTATATATAGTTTATTCTTTTTTTCAGGAATTTATTATTCCAATTATAATTGTACTTTTTTAGGACTTGTCAAAATAATAAAGGGTAATTGTCTCGATAAGCTCTGCTTCTACAATTACCCGGTTGTTAAAACCAAATCTGATAATAATAATTATAAAAAAAAATATATAATAGCTAAATACTAAAAATATATATTATTTGCATATTCATACTCATTCAAACACATACATGACTTATACATAGTATATACTATATAGTATATACTTTGAATACTATTATTATTAAAATAACAAATTTACCAGATTGCTAGTTGAACAATAAAATTCTGGTTAACTATTGTCATGTGACATTTAACATTACATTGTGTATTTCAACCATTTTGAAACCTATAATATGCCCTATTATTGTCTATTATTGGTCACACAGAGAGAAATTGTTCTCTAAAAGAGCTTTCGCTCTAGTTCTGTGATTGGGCATGACCATATAAGCTACATTTATAATATATACATTTATACATAGTGATTCGCTCCTATGTATATGCATTCATGATATAATCTATATATTTACACCATCGATATAAAGAAAGCCATCTTTCTTTATATCGATTATTTACACACACACACACACACACACACACACACACACACACACACACACACACACACACACACACACACACACACACACACACACACACACACACACACACAATATATATACACCTAATAATTATGTTATATACTCATATACACTATTGTATGACTATCATATATATATATATATAGTGATTATTTAAAATATATAATTAATGTACCATTCTCAAATATTGTATTACGATTCGTAATTTGCGAACAATCATATAATTATATATCACCATTTGGTAAACTATAAATCTATGCACACCACATATATAAATTAAATACCATTAATAATATCATTCTACTAATATTACATTATAAAAAATAACATATATGTTTCACAATGTAAATATAAACTATAGTTAAAATGTATGTAAAATATGTAAAAACTACTAACATTACAGATATACGTATATATTCCGTCAATAATAATACCTATCAATGCTATCATTTTTATCTTGCACTATAAATATAAATAAAACCACCATTGGACTACCTTTCAAATTACAATCTAACTTAATTAGCTATATGAACTTGTCTTTTCAAGATTATATTAATGTATAGTAATAGCATATATATATATAATATTACATATATATATATATATATATATATATATAGAGAGAGAGAGGGAGAGAATATAATATATACACATATGTTGTCAATCCTTAGACAAATCGTTGTTAGGTGCATAGATACCTACACCTATATTATTTCTATAGATTTTTATAACATTTGTATACATCATATATGATTGTATGTATACATTACATATATTAGTTATGATATATATATATATATATTTTTGTTGTTGTATATATGATATATATGTGTATATATAATATATACATGTAGGAATAACATATATGGTATAAATAAGAATAATCAGCACATGTAACATATGCTATGTCACCTAGAGTGAAGCGTGTGGCATCACCTAATATCTCCACTCCCCTTAATTAACTATACAACAATTGTTATCGTGTCAGTAGTGGCAGTGTCTTCCATGTCCTCGAGTATGTGAACATGACTTAACGCATGCGTCACTCGATATCGATCCCCCCTACCCCTAGCGTGTATAGACATACTCGTATAGACACACGTTCAATAGCAGCGATACTTGATCAAGTATTAATAGATAGGTGGTGTTCACATGCACATCCATTACTGGCATGCCGTAGCTTGTTGTAACTCAGCTAACAGTAATAGCCTCATAATAGCATATTTAATAGCCTCAAAAGTTTACATTGTGCTATTATGTTGTTCATATGTTGCCATTAAATGTCTATTATGCTGCTATTAATTTGTCATAATATTATGCTGCTGTTATGTTGCCATTTAAAGTTTATCATGTTATCAATAGCAGCATAATAATAGCATAATATACATTAAATAGCAACATAACAGCAGCATAATAGCATGACAAATTATTAACACCATAATATACATTTAATGGCAACATAATAACAGCATAATAGCACAATGTAAACATTTTAGGCTATTAAATATGCTGTTATGCTACTATTAGCTGGGATGCTATATATACCATCTTATAATATGGGTTCACCTGTACCTATCTTTCTATTATATATATATATATAATATGATATATATACAAAATAAATGTTATTAATGTATATATATATATATATATATATATATATATATAATAATAATAATAATAATAATAATATAATTTATTGAATATAGAAAATAGATATTAAAAATGACATAAAACAGGAGACAAAACTAATTATAAAAAATAAATAAATGTATTAATATTATGGATTTACATATGCCATTCTATTATATCATTAATATATATATATATATATATATATATATATATATATATATATATATATATATTGTATACTATAGTATTACATACATACTCTAACTCACAGAGAATAACGTTACATACAACTCTATACTATGCCCACTATACATCCCATACATCCCATACATCCCATACATCCCATACATCCCATACATCCCATACATCCCATACATCCCATACATCCCATACATCCCATACATCCCATACATCCCATACATCCCATACATCCCATACATCCCATACATCCCATACATCCCATACATCCCATACATCCCATACATCCCATACATCTGTATGTTCCTGAATATAAATGCTTGACATGATTGCACGTGACTGTGATTGACAGGCGACACGTGTCACTAAGCTTATCTATTGCATCATAGGTATCTCGTGGGGGTGTATCGATATAAAGAAAGTTTCTTTATATCGATGGGGTGTATATATTATATACATACATATACATACATATATATATGTATATATTATATACATACATATACATACATATATATACATATATACAGTATATATATATATATATATATATATATATATATATATATATATATATATATATATCTAAATACATATATGTAGTATACGACTTAAATACTCTAATATAAATATATAAATATATAATTTATATATATATATATATAATTTATATATTGTATATTTTAGATGTACCCTGAATAAGGTATACATTGTTCAGTGCACATACACTGTTAGAAATAAAAGGTGTAAAACCTTCTCTCTCGAGAGGTGTACTCCGTTGTCCAATTTTACTCCTTTAAGGTGTAAAACTTTCAGTTTTAAATTACATTTTACACCATCTGATAATTATTACTTTACACCTTCTAAAATAATATTTTGTACACCTTCTATTATTATAATTTTTACACATAATATAATATGTTTTACACCTTCTATTATTATAATTTGTACACCTTATAATATTATATGTTTTTACACCTGTATGATTTTTACATATAAGTATATATATAAATGTATACATAATTCCAATAATAAATGTTTATTATTTAAAAATAATTAATTTCCTATAAAAGTTAATAATAATATGTTTCATATCTTACCAATATATATATATGTGCCTAATACAAATAAAATAAGTTGGGGTTTTATATTAAATAGTATAATGAAGTAAATAATAATAATACAATACAAATAATAATTATTAATATTATAATTATAAAAATAATATGTACATAAATATTATATTTTTAATAATTTTCCATTTCTTTTTAATTTTCTACTAAGTTTAATATTTGGGATTACAATAAAAATAATTGTCCATAAAATGTAATGTCATCCTAAAAGATAATGGATATTTTAAATTAAAAATATATATAAGAAAATAATAAATTTATAATATTCTTAAGGAATATGATGATGTAATATAATTTATTTCTATATATAATGAGTAGGTGGGTAATTCTCCAATTGATAACTCCACTATTATAGGCCAGTTATTCACTAAATCCTATAATTGTTGATTATGATTATAATCAATGATTAATTAATTATATGAATTATTATTATTAATTATAAGTAACTTAATACTTATTATTAAAAGATCTATAATTTCTTATCTATTGTGGCTAATTAAATATTTTTTTTCTTCTATTTATTGTTAATGAATAAGGTATGAATAAAATATGTGTTTATTTTAGATTTTATTATAGAAATATATTAAATTATAAATGAAATATAAATGTTAATAGTATATTTAAGCTTATACTTGATATAGTTATTAAATATGTATAGAATATAGATAGAGATTGATATATAATTGAATAATATATAGAGAGAGAGGGAGAAATATATTGAGAGAGAGATTGAGCGAGAGAGTGTGATAGAAATAGATATATATATATATATATATATATATATAGAGAGAGAGAGAGAGAGAGAGAGATCTAGAGAGAAGGAGAGAAATAGAGATAGATATATATAGGAGTTGAGAGAGAGAGAAAGAGAGATATAGAGAGAGATATAGAAATATATATATATATATATATATATATATACAGGAGTTGATAGAGAAAGAAAGAGAGAGAAGAAGAGAGAGGAGATATAGAGATATAAATATATATAGATAGAGATTGATATATATATATATATATATATATGAGTTGAGAGAGAGAGAAAGAGAGAGAATGAGAGATATTGAGAGAGATAGAAATAGAGATAGATATATATATATTGGAGTTGAGAGAGAGAGAAAGAGAGAGATGTAGATAGAGGAGATATAGAGATAAATATATATATATATAGATATATATATATATATATATATATATATATATATATATATATATATGAGTTATGAGAGAGAGAAAGAAAGAGAAGGATAGATATATAGAGAGAGATAGAAATAGATATAGATATACTCTCTTTACTTTAGTCGAGCCCTCGACCAGATCTTGACATTTTCTTCCATCCAGCACGATCCATCATCAATGAACGTATTTCGTCTTCATCTTCGCAGTCACAGTCGTTCTTTAGAATATCTACAAATGTTTTGGGTTGTTGTCCTCTGTTTCGTTTACCGTTCTTTGACGTCCATAATATTAGATTGTGCGCTATTTCGTCATTGTGTCTTATACAATGACCTGATAGTCGTAGTCTTCTTTCTTTTATGACATCGGTAATCTTTGGCAGTCCTCTATAGAGTTGAACGTTAGTTATCTTTTCTTTCCATGAAGTATCTGTCGCCTATCTTAACAATCTGGTATAGCATCCGTCGATTTTCTTACGTAGATTAGCGTCTATTGTCCAGCACTCGCTTACATATAATAATATTGGCTAGATTGTAGCTTTGAAGGTTCTTATTTTCAGATTGATGTTCATTTTGGATTTCCAGATTGACTTCATTTTGTGGATTGCTGACCACGAAAGTTCTTTATGAATTTTGAAGACCTTCTGTGAGCTTAACATACACGCACCCAGGTATTTGAAATTGTTAACGACGTTTACTATTGTAGAACAGTTTTCTAGTTCAATGTTGACTGGTGTGTTGTAGTTAAAGGACATTATTTCAGTTTTCTTTGTATTTATATGGAGACCGATTTTAGCGACTTCTATTTCAATATTTGTTAGCATGTGTTGAACTTGTTCGACTTCTTGGTATACTAGAGCTATGTCATCTGCGTAACTGAGATCCGTTAATATTGTTGCTGAATGACGTCTATAGAAGTATACTTTGTTTCTTTGTGATTTCGAATCCGAATTCCTCTTCGTGTCCTACAATGGATTGTCGCATAGCGTAATCCAGTGTTATCACAAATAGAAATGGTGCCAGAGTATCACCTTGTAGGACTCCTTTAGTTATTTCAAAGTTTTCAGTTTCTCCGTCGGGTGTTATGACTTTTGCGTGTGTATCTTTATAGGTTAGGGCGATCGTTTGTATTATTACTTCGGGTATACCATAGGCTTCCAGAATATGTAGCATTGTAACTCTGTTTATGCTGTCGAATGCTTTCTTGAAGTCAATGAAAATGATAATAGCCTTGAGATTGTGGCTTTTCACTCATTCGATTAAACGTCTGAGTGCTAACATATACGACGTCGTGGATATTCCAGTTCTAAATCCGTTCTGATTCGGACGTAGTATCGGATCTATATGAGGTTGAATTCGATTTAATATCATCTTGTTCGTCATTTTTGCAGCTATTGCAGAAAGAGAAATTCCTCTGTAGTTTCCTACGTCTTCGAGATTACCTGATTTTGGAAAAGGAACGATGTTGCAATTTAGCCATTGATTTGGAATTTCATGATGTATCAGCATTTTGTTTGAAAATTAAAGGATTGCAGTATTTTAGGATTTCAGGTATAATACCGTCGGGTCTTGCAGCTTTACCATCCGTTAGTCGTTCTTTAACATTGCTGTATTCTTCAGGCGTGAAAGGTCCAGTTTTTATGTTAGAATTATTTCCACTGATGGTCTTGATTCCTGTGTTACTTGTTTCGTATTCTTCATTGTTGTTTCCCAGTAATTGCATGAAATGGTCATACTATTTAGTTACGCGTTCTTCTTTGCTATTAGCTTTGATTTTACCTCTTTTTGAATTTTTCCGTCCAGTTATATTGATCAGCTTCCAGATTTCTGCGTGCTTACATTGCTTGTTTGATTGTTCAACAAGTTTGACGTTGCATTCGAGAATTTCAGGTTCGATTTTATCATATTCATCTTGTAGAGATTGTTTAGCTTGAGTTAATTTTTCATGTGAGTCGATAGTGTTCAGTGCGGAATATACGTTGTATGCTGTTTGCGCGGAATTTCTGAGTATTTGTATTATATTATCTTGGGCGATTATTTTGTCACGAGGTTTTCTTTTCTTTTGTAATAATAGTTTTGCTGTTTCTTCGTTTGCTTTTATAAAGTGATCATATGTAGCTGTTGTAGATGTTTAAATGGATGTTGCTTTTAGTTATTTATATGTGTGTTTTACTTGTTTGCTGTATTCTTTGCATATCTTCGGATCTCTTAGCATTGACCAGTCATAGTTTATCCTTTTCTTCTGTGTTACATTATATCTTAGGCTAATACGTATGTTTACTGTTATAATTCGATGCTCAGATCCGATACTGCTAAAGTTGCTATATGCTTCACAGTTCTTCACACTATTTTTCCACTTGTTTCGAATGAGAATATAATCTACCTGTGTTTTAATACAGTTAGTATCTGACATGAATGTCCAGTGTTTCCCGATTCGTTTTTTGAAATGTGTGTTTGTTACTTTCATATTAGCTTCTTCGGCGTAATTGATAAGAAGTTTACCATTTGTGTTTGTGATTCCGTGATATATCATATATATCACATATATGTGAGATATATATATATATATAGGAGTTGAGAGAGAGAAAGAGAGAGAAGGAGAGAGATATATATAAAGAGAGATATAGTAATATATATATATATATATATATATATATATAACTCAGAAGGGTGTTATTGAAAAATCAATTAACCAAATATGTTTGAGCTTATGACCTCTTCATCATAGTTAGTGATCCTAAAACTAAAACGATGGTAAACGGTATAAAAATATCTATAATAATTAAACAAAATAAAAATTGATAAAATATGTAAATAGAATTTTGTGATAAAAACAGTTAAAAGTAGAGAATAAGATAATAAACTAAAGATACAATATAAAATGCTAAGTAAAATAATAAAACGCTTTAAAAACAGTTGAAGAATTTTAATAAAATTCTTCCCGAACCTTCTATTGATTCTTTAATACTGGCGGTCTTCAATATTTTCCAGGTATTTGAAGGAAAATTAATCTCTGTCTTGAGAATTTGGTTTCCAGAGTACCAAGAACCCAAAGAACCAACACAGAAGGGAATTACATATCCGAGGTGGCTATACTTTTCTATCTTCCTGTTAGCGGCAGATTCCATGTTAGTAATCGAGTCGTAGGGAATTGTGATGTAGACAAAATAACATGAGTTGTTATATTTGATAACAAGATCCGGTTTTAAGTTATCTAGTAAGATGTAGCTAGTATCGTACTCAATATCGCATTCATCTAGTAACTTAGTTAGTACTCCAAGGACAGCATCATGTCTTTCTGTCATCATTTTTAGTGATGCAGTACACATATTCAATATGTGCATCGTCGTTTCATCCTTGGAGTAGCATTGCCTACATTTTTTATCTGTTGAGCCTGGAAAAGCTTTTACTGGAAGAGTCTGAGTTCTAGCCATGTGCCAATAGTTCCAGGATTTGAAAGATAATGTCGATTCTTGTTATATTAGCTTTGTTATTACCTTAGAATTTGCATCCTGGGATAAACACTCAGCTACACTGCCATGTAACGGAAGTTCCACGAATGTTCTGCTCCATTGCTTTCTCAGCGCAAGTCGCATGCTTTTTACAACCTTAGCAGGAGTGGAGCAGATATCATCGATGGCTATGATTATGTTCCCATCGGATATATCAATGCGAGCTCCAAGGTGTGTTGCTGCATGTCGAGTGCGCGTCCAAAGATTAGCACCTTTGCTATAAAATCTATAACCATATAACCCATGCGTTTGGCTACCGGATAGAAATTCAGTGAGTGGTATTTCATGATCATGTCCGATAGCACAATTGAGGGTATTTGATAGTTGGCGATAAGCAATTGAGGATGTCATATTATCCCTAGAAGATAGTAATTGCGTTGCTTTAGAGATTGTCCAAATATCTAATTCTTGGTTGATTTTACCAATCCCCAGGCCGCCAATATTTCTGTCAGCATAGAAGAATGGAGTAGCAACATTGTCAGGAGTATTAGTATTATATCTTAGGAACTGCTTTATAGATTTATCCAGATCGTAGATACTTTCCTTCATGACTCGTCCAGATGAGAGCTCATGGGATAGAGAGGGGATTAAGTGACTTCTCAAAACTTATATTTTTTGCCATGGAGTTAGTCCAGAGTCTGAAAGTTGATTAAGTTGAGCAGGTATATCAGTAGTAACATTAAACAAGAACTTAGATCCAATTGGTATACCCAATAATCTTTCAAATTCGCCAATATGGAGAGTTTTAATAAATGCTTGACCCAACATAAACTGCCGATCCTCAATAACCCCCTTTTTGAAAGAAATGCTAGTGCATTTTCTAGGATTGAACTTGAGGCCGATACTACTAGAAACTTCCAGTATTCCATCTAGTGCCGACATCATTTCCTCATGAGATCCAGTGATTATTTCTAAATCATCTGCGTAAGCTGTAAGTTTAGCTTTAGATCCGAATAGGTCATAACCAGCTATTTCAATTTCTTTTCTTATGATAGGTTCAGAAGCAAGATTAAAAATAATTGGTGATAAACAATCGCCCTGTCTTACTCCGGAAGTTGGTTGGACCATAAAATCTTTGTATTCACATATTGTATTAGTATACATGTCTTTCAATATGGTCGAGGTATGAGCAGGCAAAGGAAGTGATTCAAATAACTTATTTAATGTCGAGTGTGGTAACGAACCAAATGCGTTAGCCAAATCAAGCCATACAATGTGTAGATCATCGTACCTTTTCTTCGCTTCTGTAATGGCTGATTCGAGTTGGAAAGTATGTTCTTGTATCCCCTTCAATCCGGGTAAAAAGCCTTTTTGTTGAGAGGATATCCATTAATTTGACACAGCGACCTTAATTATTCGGTTCGATAGTATCCCAGAGTATATCTTATACATAGTAGGAAGTAGGCTGATGGGACGGAAATTAGAAGGTAAGTCAGTGTTGCCTTTCTTATGTATAAGAATAGTCTTGCTGATTTTACAACACGCAGGTATTCCAATTCTATGCACAGCTTTGAATATTGTTTCAAGTAATAGTGCTTTTTTGTCCAGTAGTTTAAGGTGTAAATACTCAATTTTGTCTTTTCCTGGAGAGGTATTTTTAGCCTTCTTAAGCTTTTTCATTATTTCCGATTTTGTAGGAGGAGCGGATAACATATTAATTTCATCAGTATCAAACGTATTCCAATGGATATGTGTAGAAGATATATGAGAGCTGGAAGAATAATCTTGAGGATTTGTAAATTCTTTCAAGTCATTTATCGACCCAGTATATTCCTCGTTTTTATGGCTTAATATCTTTCTAACTGCTTTTCTAGGAAATCTCCGATATAGTGACTGGATGCGTTCCGCTTCCCTAGCCGAAATTCTTCTATACCTTCGAAATTTTTGTTGCCCTCTAGATTGATTACGACACGTGCTTTTCTTTTGGGTATTTGAACTATTTATCTGATTATCGTTTAATACCTGTTCCGGTATGAGGAGTTTATTTGCTTCAGTTAGTATAATTTTGCTTAGTGATACTATTATTGAGTTCAGTTCCTCTTTATCAGAGCAGTTAAATAATTTGTCTTTCCAGTTATTAAGTATAATTTCTGATGAACTGGTGTTAGTATGTTGACTTGAGTGTGTCGACCTTTGCGTTTCCTGTTGTTCTGTATCAATATCATGTGTGGGTAATGTAGTGTTTAGTGAGCTATTTGATGTATCCGATGCGTTTCTATAATCTAAGTCTATTGGTGTAGGGGTAAATATAGGAATGCTAATGCTGCTTGTGTTTGATAAATTCAAAACCTGACTTGTGTGGTTACATATATGCCTCCTTTTTGTAGCACCGCACATTAGTTCATTACAAGACGAACATTTCCAGCGTCTCGATGTTCTCAGATTATGCTTACGAAAAATGTGTGACTCAAAACTAGTAGCAATTCTAGTACCAATACAATTATTACTTGTAAAGGAACATTCATTGTCATAGCAGCTCATAGGGACCACTGGGTGAAGTAAGGTCATAAATGCAGTTCCATCTTCTTTCATTTCAATCTCAACCGAGGGGTGTGTTGACTGCATTGTTAAACTACGAGTATTAAAATTAGTTATAATAAATCGATGATATAATAAAAACAAATGATAACAAGAAATATGGTAAATAAGATAAAAATGTAGAAACGTGACTAAAATATATATAGGCTTATAATATAATATAAAAATAAAATGAATGTGATATATTGGCGTTTTGTAAAGTATAATTGTATTTAGATCATATTGCAATGGAGTCGAATTTGCATTGTATTAAATATATAAGTTAGACAAAAGAAATAAATCTAGGTATATGGGCGAGAACAATTATACAATACAATGAGAAATAAAATAAAATCAATGATATAAATATCACACACAAAAAATAAGGTTACATAACACAACATGATTAAAAAGTAAAATGACTAAGACATATATATATAAATATATATGTATATATATATATATATATATATATATATATATATATATATATATATATATATATATATATATATATATAGAATAACACATATCAATACCAAAGATTTTCCAAACTTCACAATATCGTTGTCAATACTATATAGGTAAATATATACGAACATTAAACAGATATATATAAAATAAATTATCTGCTAAAATCGTTTATATACATAAAATATATTTAAGTAATATTAATAGTAATAAGAGATTAATCATATAAAATATATAAATAAAATAAAATATATAAATAAAATAAAATATATAAATAAAATAAAATATATAAATAAAATAAAATATATAAATAAAAGAGGATCACTTAATAAAATATATGTGTGTGAGGTCTTAAAGGGTCCTACTGATATAACTACCAGCCACTAATATATATAAGGATACTACACCCTATCATATCCCTATTAAACCTAGATATTAATTATAAATTAGTTGGTGTATCAAGTTATAACTAAATAAAGAGTTAGTGGTGTATTGTTATAGTTAGTTAATTGGCCTATTTTTAAATATTGTACTCATATATATATATATATATATATATATATATATATATATATATATATATATATATATATATATATATATATATATGAGCTGAGATAGAGAGAAAGAGAGAGAAGGAGAGATATATATATAGAGAGAGATAGAAATAGAGATAGATATATATAGGAGTTGAGAGAGAGGGAAATAGAGAGAAGGAGAGAGAGAGAAAAAGAGAGAAGGAGAGAGATATATAGAGAGAGATATAAATAGATATATATATATATATAGGAGTTGAGAGAGAGAAAAAGAGAGAGAAGGAGAGATATAGAGAGATAGATAGGAATATAGATATATATATATATATATATATAGGAGTTGAGAGAGAGAAAGAGAGAGAAGGAGAGATATAGAGAGAGATAGAAATAGAGATAGATATATATATATATATATATATATATATATATAAGAGTTGAGAGAGAGAGAAAGAGAGAGAAGGAGAGAGATATATAGAGAGGTAGAAATAGAGATAGATATATATATATATATATATTTATATATATATATATATATATATATAGGAGTTGAGAGAGAGAGAAAGGAGAGATAGAAATAGATATAGATATATATATAGGAGTTGAGAGAGAGAAAGAGAGAAGGAGAGATATAGAGAGAGATAGAAATAGAGATAGATATATATAGGAGTTGAGAGAGAGAAGGAGAGAGATATAGAGAGAAATAGAAATAGACATATATATAGGAGTTGAGAGAGAGAAGGATATATATATAGAGATATAGTTAGAAATAAATATATATATATATATATATATATACATAAGAGCTGAGAGAGAGAGAAAGAGAGAAGGAGAGAGATATAGAGAGATAGAAATAGAGATATATATATATATATATATATATATATATATAGGAGTTGATAGAGAGAGAAAGAGAGAAGGAGAGAGAGAGATATAGAGATAGAAATAGAGATATATATATAGGAGTTGAGAGAGAGAAAAAGAGGAAGAAGGAGAGATATAGAGAGAGATAGAAATAGAGATTGATATATATATATATATATATATATATATATATATATATAGGAGTTGAGAGAGAGAAAGAGAGAGAAGGAGAGATTCATAGAGAGAGAGATAGAAATAGATATATATATATATATATATATATATATATATATATATAACTCAGAAGATTTAGCGAACTACTGGGTAGAAAAAAAGCAAGGCTTATCTAGTTCTACCCTGTTAATTATTCGAGAATGGAAAATAATTATTCAAATATATATGATAAAAAATAAATAATAGGCAATTTGATAAATTTTTACAAAACTAAAAAAAAATAACTAAAAGAAAATTAAAATTATATAAATAAAATAATGAGTTATTCAATAAAACAACGATATTTTCATATCAATATAATATTTCTATAAAATATATATGAATATACATATACACATATATATATATATACACATACGTACATACATACACGCATATACAAATGCACACACATAAATACATATACATGTAGGTTCACCCATATAAACATACCTATAGGTATACTTAAACAAACATATATATATATACAAATATAGAAAATGAAAGAAGTCTCTATTATCACTATATAATTTATATGAAGATACTGATGAATACATATTAACAAAAATAATTAAATGTAAAATATAATAAATTCTACAGAAAAAAATTGCCAATTTGGATATTTATATTATATAATAAAAGCTCATATATATATCAAATATGTACATTAAAAACAAAAATTAAAAAATGAATAAAATATTAAAAAATTCCATTCCCGAGTAATTACTTCATCATGTTTGAATATAAATAAATAAAATAAAATATAATAAATAAAATTAAGTATATAAAATTAACTAAAAATAGTTTAAAAAAAATAAATAGTTGGAAAATATGTATAAAAGATATGTAAGATATAATATAAAATAAAGAATTAAATCAGTTACAGCATTTAATACATCGAAATATAATTATATTTTAAACTTAGAGTAAACGTATTTATATTATATAATAATTTAAATCTGTTTACAAGAAGATTCCATAAAAATGGACCATTGTGAGTTATGCAAATTTTTTTTATATTAAGACGGAAAGAAGGAATAACAAATTTAAAAATTTGTCTCTGGCTATATATACATTGTTTAATAGAGAACATATTTTTGATAATGATTGGTGTACAATTATTAATAATCCTAAACATAAATTTTAGAGTATTTAATTTTACAATATCAGTAAATTTCAAGATATTCAATATTTTATAATATTTATCTGTATTACATCTATTTGAAATATTGAAAATAGGTCTGATGGCTTTATTTTGTATACTAATTAATCTATTTAGATTATATATATATGTAGTAGACCATACATTATTACTATAATTTAGATGAGGTATAAAAAATGTATTATAAATAAGTTTTAATGATTTGATAGTAAGAGAATATTTTAATTTATGTATAATAGATACAACTTTAGAAAGCTTATTAGCTATATTATTTATATGTTTTTTACAGTTCAATTTCTCATCCATAGTGATTCATAAAAATGTATAATACTGTACTCTATTGATTATATTACCATTTATATGTAAAACAAAATTATTTATATATTTCTTATCATTAAACTTATCATGAATTAAAATGTAAGATGATTTATCTATGTTAATAATTAGTTTATTTTCAGATAACCATATATTTAATTTATTAAGTTCATTATTCATGGTTAATTTAAGAGTATTATCATCTTTATCTTTAAAAATTAAATTAGTATCGTCAGCGAATAAAATAGGAATAGAATAATTAACAACAATATGTAAATCATTTAAAAATATATTAAAAAGAAAAGGACCCAAAACAGAACCTTGAGGAACATTAATATTAATATTACTAAAATCAGACTTAATATCATTGTAAATGACACATTGCATTCTATTTTCAAGATAACTAGTAAAAAAATCTTTTGCAACACCTCTAAAACCATAATTTTCCATTTTAAGTATTAGTAATTCATGATCTATTGTATCAAAGGCTTTACATAGATCAATTGATAACATAGCTGATAATTTACTTTCTAAATTATTAGTTATGTTTTCCATAAGGTAATTTAAAGCATCATTTCTACTACTATTTTGCCTAAATCCAAATTGAGATTCATTAATCTTAGAAAATGTATTCATGAATTCATTCATTCGATTTTTAATTATTTTTTCAAATATTTTGGAAAATTGTGATAATAGAGAAATTGGTCTATAGTTACCTGGTAACCTTTTATCTTCTTTTTTGAACAAAACAATAACTTGACTTTTTTTAAGTATATTTGGGAAAATACCCTGCGAAATTGAAATATTAAAAAGGTATTGTAATATATATTTAATTTCATCTATTGTATTTTTTATTAAGTTTATGTCAATTTCATATAAGTCTTTGGAAGTTTTCATAGTGCAATTTTCCACAAATTTAACAATTTCAGTAATTGAAATAGGGTACAAATAAAAATGATTGTTATTTACTAATTCTGAAGGAAATGTATATTTATTAGTTTTAGGAATTTGATCTAATAATGATTTACCTAGAGTGCAAAAATGATTATTAAACATCGTCGCGGTTTTTAAATCATCTTCTTTGGTAATATTACTGAAAGGACACTTAATTTTATTTTTTGAATTAGGATTCAGAATTTCATTTATAGACCTCCATTTTTTTTTAATATTCTTTTCATTGTCAATTTTTTTTTCTAAATATAATTTTTTAGATATATATATAGGAGTTGAGAGAGAGAGACAGAGAGATAAGGAGATATATATAGAGAGAGCTAGAAATAGAGATAGATATATATATATAAGAGTTGAGAGAGAGAGAAAGAGAGAGAAGGAGAGAGATATATAGAGAGTTAGAAATAGAGATAGATATATATATATATATATAGGAGTTGAGAGAGAGAGAGAAAGGAGAGATATAAAGAGAGAGAGAGAGAGAGAGAGAAATAGAGATATATATATATAGGAGTTGAGAGAGAGAAAGAGAGAAGGAGAGATATAGAGAGAGATAGAAATAGAAATATAGATATATATATATATATATATATATATAGGAGTTGAGAGAGAGAAAGAGAGAGAAGGATAGATATATAGAGAGAGATAGAAATAAAGATATATATATATATATATATATATATATATATAGGAGTTGAGAGAGAGAGAAAGAGAGAGAAGTAGAGATATATATAGAGAGAGATAGAAATAGAGATAGATATATATATATAGGAGTTGAGAGAGAGAAAGATAGAGAAGGAGATATATATATATATATATATATATATATATATATATATAGAGAGAGAGAGATATATATATAGAAATAGAGATATATATATATATATATATATATATATATATATATATATATATAGGAGCTGAGAGAGAGAAAGAGAGAGAAGGAGAGATATAGAGAAAGATAGATAGAAATAGAGAGATATATATATATATATATATATATATATATATATATAGGAGTTAAGAGAGAGAGAAATAGAGAGAAGGAGATACATATATAGAGAGAGAGAGAGAGAGAGAGAGAGAGAGAGAGAGAGATAGAAATAGAGATATATATATATATATATATATATATAGGAGTTGAGAGAGAGAGAAAGAGAGAGAAGTAGAGATATATATAGAGAGAGAGATAGAAATAGAGATAGATATATATATATATATATATAATATATATAGGAGTTGATAGAGAGAGAAAGAGAGAGATAGAAATAGAGATAGATATATATGAGTTGAGAGAGAGAAAGAGAGAGAAGTAGAGATATATAGAGAGAGAGATATAAATAGAGATAGATAGAGATATATATAGGAGCTGAGAGAGAGAAAGAGAGAGAAGGAGAGATATAGAGAGAGATAGAAATAGAGATAGATATATATGAGTTGAGAGAGAGAAAGAGAGAGAAGTAGAGATATATAGAGAGAGAGATATAAATAGAGAGATATATATATATATATATAGGAGTTGAGAGAGAGAGAAAGAGAGAATGAGAGATATATATAGAGAGAGAGAGAGAGAGAGAGAGAGAGAGAGAGAGAGAGAGATAGAAATAGAGATAAATATATATATATATATATATATATATATATATATATATATATAGGAGTTGAGAGAGAGAGAAAGAGATAGAAGGAGATATATAGAGAGAGATAGCAATAGAGATAGATATATATGAGTTGAGAGAGAGAAAGAGAGAGATAGAGAGAGATAGATATAGAGATATAAATATATATATATATATATATATATATATATAATAATAATAATATCAGATTGGCAATAGCCTGGATGAAAGAAAGAGCATGGCTTGTCGAGTCTTTCACCCAATAGATTATAAGGAGAAAATAGATAATTAAATTAACATAATGAAAATAAAATAAAGCGATAGGATAACATTATAATTATTAAGATAATTACAAGTATATTATAAATAGTGACCTATTACTTTGGTAATGGGGTGTAAAGTGAATTATATATATTTATGTATATATGTAATTAATAGGTACATATGTACAAGAGATAGGTAGATATGTTGATTTATATATGTATTCTAGGTTTTCCTTGTAATAATATAATATACATTATTAATATATGTATATATATATATATATATATATATATATATTTATATATATATATTTATATATATATATACATATTTATATATTGCATTCATTTATTATGAATTATATTAATAATAAATACCTAAATAAATAAGTAAAACTAAAAACGAAGATACGAAGTAAACAACAAAATGTATATAATAAATTATTGCAAAGTAGTACGGATTTAATGGACTCTCTCCATAACCACTGAATAATGATTTCTGATTAATACCCTAATAATATTTATAGAATCTAATCAAAAATGCAATCACAAATTCTTGAATTTATTGAATTTGTAAGTAACTTTACTTTTAAAAATATTTAAAGATTTTTCTAAGGAAAAATGTTTCTCAAAATCTTCGATGTAATTATAAAAAATAAATCAATTAATATTAAAATCATTTCATGTGTTATATTGTCAATATTTCAACTTCGAGAACATAATATTCAATTTTCATCTTATCATAAATTAAATTTTCAATATTTAAACATCTTACAAACCAAATTTTCAATATTTCAACTTCTCGAGAACATAAATATCAATATTTATCTTCTCACAAATAAAATTGTCAATAATATAACATCTTACAAACCAATATTTCAATATTGGAGTAACTCATGAATCAATTTTCAATATTTTAATTTCTCGATAACTTATACCTATAGAAAATTTATATCACTAATTAATGATTCATATTTTAATAAATATTTTATCCATAATCCTTTTTTTACTTACAAAAATCATATTGATATTCTCACTATAATATATGAATACATATATATATATATATATATATATATATATATATATATATTACCTATATTCAACTTTTGTTTATTATAATATAATTTATCATGAAACATTATTTAGAATTTCTTATATTCATTCAATATTTTATTGTTCAAATTATTTTAGAAATATTTCGAAATATTCGAATCGAATTTACTTTTTCAAATAGAATATGAAACTAATTATTAAATTTGTAAGTGAATCGAATCAAATTTTGCTATTCGTTTACATCACTAGTATATACACTATTATATACATAGTATACTTCTTAATATACTTAGTATATATTCTCATACGTTGATGTCAATGTCCAGGTATTGCTCTATATTGAATTATTCTTACACATATTAACGTAGGTACCAAATTAAACTAGCATTTGTAAAAGTCTGAGTTACCGGAAATTCTGAGATATAGAGAGTTAACTCATTTATTTACATACCTATATCCCCATTAAGATAATTTTATCAATTGTTACTATTATTCTATTTTGATGGAGTCTTTTTATCCCACCCAGGAACTTAGATGAAGTTTTCACTTGTAATCATATGTATGTATTTTGAATGAGATATATAAAATAATAAATAAAATATATTTACATTTTAGAGGTTAAATGTTATAGTTGTAGGAATTGTATAGTACACATTTATATATATATATATAGTACAAAATAATAATATTATTTCATATACATATAATAATATTACGAATCATAATGAATCATAATTTATGATACATAGACCAGATATGATATAACAAATTTATAAATATGATTAGTTTATCACTAGATATATGATATCTTAAAGATAGCTTAAAGATAACTTATTAAGACATCTGAAATTTTGCTAAAATTGCAACACCTGAAAGATACCTTTGAAAAGACGACTTAACGATGACTTAAATATACCTTTAGAAGACGACTTAAAGATAAATTTAGAAAGATGAATGGAAAGAAAACTTTATAAAGATGCTAAACAGATATGTGAAAGGTGATTTAATAAAGAAAGTATTATTTATATTTTACAGTTTATTATACACGTTGATAACAATTCGATAAGAACTTTCCGCATATTTTGTCGAAATCGGTTATCTTCAGTTTCTTGTCTAAGCATATGCCTGTTAATAATTAAATATTAAATATTTTCATATATTTTATTATTGTAGTTATAACTAGTAAAAATATTAAATATTGGTTCAAAATATTATTTATTTTGTACATTTATTCTTGAAACAATAACAAATCTGGATATATCGAGAAAATCAAATATTTTAGATTTAACAAAATATACATATATATATATATATGTTATAATGAGCATAATTAAAAATAAAATAATTAATATAAAATCTACATGTGTATAGCATACCTAACATATTTGTATCATATGAGATATTATAAATTGGTTCTGTAGAAGGTACTTTTGACTATACATATATAAAAAACCGAACAACCCTTAATACAATACATTTAAATTTTAATTAACATAAATAAAATTATAATAAAATACCTTTAAATATTTGATAAATCAAAGTTTTGTCAAATGCATCCCCATTTCCATCGATACTTTTTGTCATGCCTCTTAATGAAAAAATAATGGCCACAGCAGCCGACATATAACTGAAAAATATATATAGTAATGTCAAATTTATTTATATATGTATAAATATGATAATAAATATATACATAAGTATATTTGATAAGTAGATATAGATATTTAATAAAAAATACTAACTAAGTAAGTAAATAATGAATACTCTCCGTGCCATTCATAGATGTAACAATCTTCTCAAGGTGTTGTTTCTATAAATATAATATATTTGAATAAAATGAATTAATGAATAAGATATTAATTAAGATAATTTCAGAATATGTTATTTTAGTTATGGAATGTAGTCATAAATTAATAAACGTAAAATATATGGTGAATTGTGTCTAATACGGGCTACTTTTTAGTTATCAAATAACTTAAACTAGTAGTAGTAGTTGTAATATTACATGAATATTGTTTGGGTTATATATTTAAAATACGAGGGTAACATATTTAAGTAGTATTATGTTATTATTAAAAGCATTTATTTGATCTAAACCTAAAATATATACAAATAAATTACATGTTTTGATTAATAAAATAGCATCGCTTAAACCCAAGCTTAATACTTGAATGGCTTCTGGAGATAATGTGATTGATGTAACATCAATCCGCACGCTGAATTGAATATAAAGTAAATTTTTTACATTTATATTCTTCGTATTATAATAATCTTTCCAATGGTGCTTTGAAATATTTAATCAATGAATTATGAAAAAGATGGATCAAGAAGTTATTATTTAGTAAATTAATTGTTGACATAATGATCAATATTAGAATTAGGAATAGAAATATGATACTGAATAAATCTTCTATATATATTTTTGATTTGAACACTAGTTATATAGTAGTGGCTCATATTACACACAATTTCCCTATATATTACTTACTGAAATTGAATATTGTATTTCATCTTTTAACACTTCCTCTGCGTTAACAAATTTTGTTTTATTCTCGATTTTAGTGAAGTTTAATGTTTCCTTTCCAATTAACAATTATTTTATAGATTGGAATTGTTGGAATACTTTGCGTTGGAACACTAACATGTAAATAATTGTATTAGTATATAATTGTATTAGTATATAATTTATTAGTATATATTTTATTGTTTTACTTACATTCGTTTGATAGTGGAAATATATTCCTCCAATCTTTAGAATGAGATGAACTATATGACCTTGGACTTCGAATGGATGAATGAACTGACTTACGGTTCGGAGAATGAGATGAATCTATTAGAAAATATAAATCATATAAAGATAAAGGCAAATTATAATTTAAGGTAAACCTTTACTTCTACGGCTCGTAGAATGAGATGAACCATATGACCTTGGACTTCGAATGGATGAACGAACTGACTTACGGCTCGGAGAATGAGATGAACCATATGACCTTGGACTTCAAACGGATGAACCAACTGAGTTACGGTTCGGAGAATGAGATGATTGTGTCTTTTATAAAGCAAGTTAATATTATATCTATTATCACTAGATCATAGCCGTAGAATATATGTTTAATTAACAATATATAGTTATTTAAAACATATAAACTATCATATAATACTGTATTATTAATACATATTAAAATGTATATACATTTGAATATTTGTTTATTTATTCATATGCAATATCTCTGTAGTTATATTTATTAAATGTGAATATTTAGACAAAATATGTAAATATGTATTACAGAATATAATTTACAGTATAATATATGTTAAATGAATTATATCAAATATATTAGTATATAATATATAATATATGTGTATATATTATATATATCTGAATACACATTAAATTCATTAATAAATTCATTAAGATGTTTTAATATTTTAATATTTACTGTACATTTTATTTATATTTGAATATTTTAATTTTAGTATTTAATTATAATTAAAAGATATTCTTAAAAGATTATCTTTGAGAATTAATTTATTTTTGAATATTTAGCCACGCCCATTTTAAATATGACAGTTATCTCTACGTCTAACTTCGAGTGAATCCAAAAAAAATAGATTTATATTTAAAAATACTAATATTTTCTTTATTTATTTCCATATTTGGGTTTAAACCAGTATGAATTGGTTTAAAAAACTGGTAAAAAACATGTGTATCAAATATATTTAAAATAAATTTCAATTAATTCAATAGTTAAAGTGAATGGTTAATATAACATATGTATGTAATCTATATAATTAGAATATTTCTTCATATTATGATAATATTGATCACTTAATTATATTAAGTTTATTTTAATATATATTTATATATATAGTTTTAACCCGGGTTTTAACGAGTATTTATTGAAGAATCATGGTAAAAACAAAGGCGCGATAGTTAAAAAGTAAACAACGCGAGGCGGGAGTCGCGTATACACAGAAATGAATATATATATATATTCAATAAAGTAATTATGTCCTTTCTATAATATGTACATTTTATGATCTAATTCAAATTAGAATTTTATGATCAACTTAAATTAAATTAAATTATTCAACTCCCGCCTCACTAGGGGCGCTGCAACAAGGGGTATATGCATATATTTAGAGTACTCTATATCTATGGGTATATGTCCCCTACTTTAAAACATAGGGGGACCTCCTATGTATTGGTCCCCCCTCACTTTTATCACACAATTTATTTTGATTGGTTGGTCCCCCCTACATATAAAATCGTTCCAGCGCACCTACACCTCACGCGTTTGTTTTAATCATAGCTTTATAGTTTACCCATCGATATAAAGAAAGTGGATAAGAAATTGAATAGTAATGTATGGCACTTTGCGATAGAAGCGCTGCAATCGAAACCTACTACTAAATACATACTACATTTTTAATTAATATTATTTGTTTATACATATATATTGATAATTACTACCACTTGTAATGGGGTTACGATCAAAAAGGACGAGGTGAGGGTTAAAGGTTAAATTTTAAATTCGAAATAAATTTATATAGGCTAATTGTGGGATGTAATGCAGCTAAAAAAAACAGCAACACAACACTAAACCCAATTAAACCAAATAACCCACAAATACCAATACAATATATACATATATACTATTAACTCATATTTCAAATGTAACCTCTAACCCCCCAACTCGTCCTTTATGATCGTCTCCCCTTGTAATGTACTATACTAAAAATAAAATTCTATATTTAAAATACATCATATCAACATTCGTGATTTTGTGTATTTAAATTGAAGATATCATACTATTTTATTGATATTTATAATCTAAATCCATTGATATAGATAGAAGTCACTTTAATCTATTTCGACGAAAAATCTACTTTTTTAATATTTGACATATATAATATAACTAATATCCAATCAAAATTACTGATGCCATTTTGTTAATTTATCGATAAAAGTACCATTCGCGTATCTATCTTTTACATGCATTGCGTGCGTCAATTGCGTCCACTTTCTTTATATCGATTATTTTACCTTACAATTTATAGATTTATAGTTTAGGTAAAATAAAATCCTTTATTGAATATCACGAAATCAGTCTAGAAAATTATTTAATAATTTATTATAAACTTTATAATTATAATTATAATAATTATAAAGTTTATAATAACTTATTAAATACATCGCTAGACCGTATATATATAAATTTTGAATTTTCTAAATTATTTAGTCGAGATAAAGCGTTTATAAAATTATAATATAATAATTATATTAATATAAATGCTTTTTCTCGACTATATAATTTAGTAAATTCGAACATTTATATACACCACTAAATAGTGGAGAATATCGAATATGGCACGTTTGTTCTGATTTCGATTGTTTAAATTGTTCAAATTTAAAATATTTTATAATTTGTTCATAGTTTAAATTATAATAACAACAAATTTAATATAAATTTTATATACATATTATAATATATACTTAGTATAATACCAAAGATTTTGCGAAGCAAAGATATAACACTCCCTATGCATGCAACGTAATTTAGTTATAGCCCCAACCGCTGCTAGCAGTAGTATCGAAATCACTGAAATAGATTTAGGTTCGGCTCTGTTTGCATACAACAATGTTTTCATTGCTCTATTAAATTACATGCAATATAAATTAGCTTTTACTCACTAAATATATACTTATAGCATTTAAAACATACATATCATATTTGTTTGTTATATGTTAGTAATGAACACTTAGTTTTCATCATATAGAAACCGCACTAGCGAAGATATCCAGTGATATTCTCACTAACCTTGATAACAAAAATGGCACAATACTCGCACTACTTGATCTCTCCTCTGCGTTTGACACTATTGACCACACGATTCTCATACACCGTCTTACATCTATAGGTATCACTGGTACTGCACACAAATGGCTATCCTCATTCATAACCAACCGAACTTCCTCAGTTTTAGTTCACTCAACCCGTTCATCTTCCCGTCTTGTAACACACGGTGTTTCCCAAGGGTCAGTCCTTGGACCAATACTCTTTAACATTTACATAATTCCCCTTCTCCACCTTATCTCGAATTCTCCAGTTAGCTTCCATACATATGCAGACGACATACAACTTTATGTAAAATGTACAGAAAACGTTAATTTTGCACCCGACATCATCTCCTCTACTATTACCACCATTCATAACTGGCTCACAATAAACTCCCTCGTCTTTAACCCAATTAAAACCGAGGCTATATTCCTTCACCTTCCACTCCGAAGTAAAACGTTACCAACTCCCCCTCCAATTAACATTAATGGACAGCTCATCATGTACTCAACCCATGTCAAAAATCTTGGTGTTATATTTGACAATACTTTTAATTTTTACAGACAACTGTCCCACATAACAAAACTATTAAACTATCAACTACATTCACTACGCCTTATTCGTCATTCAATATCAATATCCACTGCTACTATTATAGCTTCTGCTTACATCCTACCTCTATTCGACTACTGCAATTTTATCCTTTATAATACCCCCTCATCGTATATTACTAAACTACAAATTCTTCAAAATTCTATAGCTAGGTGTATATTCAACATACCAAAATACTCCCACACTCATATATCTCCATTCTTAGTTAAACTCCACTGGCTACCTGTACGCCATAGAATCCTATATAAAACTCTACTACTGGCTCATAAAGCAATCCACCATGACTCTCCTGACTACCTAGCATCCCTACTCAAACTTAAATTACCAACTAGTACCACTACACGCTCCACCAATACGTTTCTACTTCAACTTCCTCCTAAACACAAATTACATTCAACCAACACTCGAGCATGGGCAATATCCGTCCCATACTCGTGGAACACTCTCCCCACATCCATCCGTACTACACCATCAACTCCCAACTTCAAGAAACTACTGAAAACCTACCTATTTAATATGAAACATTAACTTAATATATATATGGACGGCCGATTGCTTTATAAGCACAGTTTGCAGTCCGAAAACCGAAAAATGTAAAATGTATGTATATAAATATTAATTTAAAGCATATTATTTAACATTTTAAAAGTGTATAGTTAAATACGAATTTACATTATAAACAACGCATAGTTCCTAAAAGTAACCCGCTATAGGTGGCACCAGGGTATTTTGTATACAAATTCGAATTACACGATTTCGCGTAAGTGTTATATCTTTCCTTCGGAAAATCTTTGATAATACTATATTCAATATAATATTGTTATTCTCCATATTAATTTATCATGCGCACTAGTGTGTCAAATACTGAAATGTATTTTAATTTTGACCTCATAAATCGTATTCAAAATAAACGGGGGCCATATTCGATACAGACCATCATAGTGTACATACTATATAAAATATTTACCCTATACACTAGACCGGTTCGTACTAATTTTTTTTTCGCAATTTTAAAAACCTTCACATCTGTGACAATTATGTATGCTATGATGAATAAGTGTTTAACATTTTTTGACCTTTATCTTAAATATTGTTATGTCACGAGACCTTTTTATTTTAACATTGAAAACATACAAAAGTTAACATGGGGGAGATATAGAAATAAGTTTTATTCAATTTTTATAAAATTGGATGATTTTTTTTAAGCCAACTATGGATATATCCTAGAAACATATATAACAAGTAGTATTAACAGTACAACATATTTTTCATAACAATCTAGATGCCCAAATTTTATAAAATAATTTTAGTCAAAAAAAATATCTAAAAATCGTATAATTTAATATAAATAAATTATTACAATTTAATTTAAAAAATTAAAATATATAATTTATAGATAATAATACAATTCAAATTAATTATTAAAAAATTAAAAATTATTTTTAGAAAAAAAATTAACATCATTTTTAAATTTTTTTGGATTTTTATTTGAAATATGAAATACAAAATAAGTTTACATATTTTTTAATTTTTTTAATTATATTTGTATAAAGGACATTTATATCTAACTTATATCCACAATTCAATACAATCTGATCACTCAAATGTATGTAAAGTATAATTATATATATTAATTTTAAAAAATTAATTATTTTTTTGAATTATTTTGAAATAAATACTTTGTAAAATGGTGTATTTTCTCGAGTTTTAGGAGACATTAATATTGGTAATTTGTAGATATAAACATGAAATATAAATATTATATTAATAATAAATATAAATAATGGTATATATTATATTAATTCATTAAATATAATACAAATACATAATTAATATTAAATATTAATTTAAATATTTGTAAACATCAAAGATAATAAGATGGTGTCATTACTATTATACATGGAATATTATAGATTTTATCTTAAAATAATAATTTATATTTCAAAATTTAAATGCTTCGTGACCAAAGGTAACAATTTTGTTATAAAAATTATTAACACATATTATACTAAAATATAGATATGTATTATATTTTATATGAAGGATTAAAAATTGAATCGAACGAACCGGTCTACTATACACTGTATATAGTCAATATGTTAGTTAGTATATACATTGTACAGTTAAATTATAGAGTATGCTAATGATATCGAAATAAAATCGGAATATATGTGGTAAACGATTATAGTTTAATATGTATGATTCATTATTCATACGTTGTATGAATATATGAATGTATCAATGATACAGTGTATCTCGACTAAAGAAAAATATTTGTGAACAATACTATGAATAGTTAAATTATAGAGAAGGCGCTAATGATATTGAAATAATATCGGAATATATAGTAAACGATTATATAAATCTATGCACACATATTGTGTATAAAACTTGTGTACTGATATTGTATAATGAATGAGTTTACGTATAAAGTAACATCAAGTAAATAATAAACTTTTTGTAATATAATAATGTAATATCTACTAGCGCCTTTTATAGTTAATTATAAAATGCATGTGCATTTTCAGGATAATCTGTTCAAATTTAAATATTTTACATTTATCTATAGTGGCTATATAATTTAAAATTATACTTAAAATTAATTTATATTCTTCATATTTAATATGATATTAGTTTATCATGTACACTAATGTCAATTACCGAAACAGGTATTTAAAAGTTGACCTCATTAATCGTAATCAACACAAAATTAGGCATATTAGAAAAAGATCACCATATGTAAAATATGCTATGTTCAATATAATATATGCCATAGGATATATATTAGGGTTGTACAAATTAGAGTCCTCGAGTCCTAGTAAAGAAATATTGAGTCGAGTCTGAAATATATTGAATCTAGTCCATTTAAAAATTGATGATAGTTGATTTTCGAATAGAGTATTTAGAATAAGACTTGACATTTCGTTTTAAAACTGTACAAAATATATATAAAATCAATTAAATATATGGAATTATTTCATAGCTTACTTAAGATTTATTTAAAAAATACTATATTTCATATATAGATTTATTTATTATTAATGTAAATATCAGTCATATCATTTTGATGATTAATGTAAACTCTGAACTTAGGATTTATAATGTTTTCTATATTTTAAATGATTTATTTGGATTTAAAGGCATTGAGTCCTTATATTTTTGGATTCGAGTGATTTGAAGACATAGATTTGAATATTTGGTTTGACATGGTAAATATATATATCTTATAGATCGTCTAACAGCAAAATACTTTGTTACCATAAGTTCAGGCTGTCTAGATAAAGCAAAAGATCTTTTTGTCATTAGGCAGCTGCACTATGGAATGGTCTACCTCAAGAGCTAAGACTTTTGACGTCCATAGAACATTTCAGAAGTAAAGTCTAAGATTATATTATTGGTAATTATTAATATTCGTATATTTTTATTTTATATTATTTTATTTTGTTCACGTTTATTAATCTAACAATCCTATTTTGTTTTACTTATATATTATTTTATCGTTTCATTATTTATGTATTATTATTTTGCTAAAACACAAATGAGAACTATCTTTGTTATATTTATGCATAAATAAATCATCAATCTATCCATTTATATACTATATATATAGGTTATAGCATATAGCTATATAGTACTTGGAATATTTATAATCTTACATTCACTTAATGAATTAGAATTTAGGATGGAATATCAACAATCTATACTTTTATTTCAATAATATTGAATACCATATATACGGTGTTATTAGAATAATATATGTAAGTAAGTGGTTCAACTAACTATCCAGCATGCATATAACGTATTTTTTGACCTAGCTATTCAAAATGTAAACAAACCAGATTATAGTTTAAGAAATTTGAAAATATATACACAAATATATTATATAAATTAAAATTATAGGTATAATATAAAATTTGATTTAAGTAGATTATATAGGGTATACTTATTATATTATTATTATTTAATTCCATTTAAAATATAACTATATAACATTGTTTTATACATTAAAACGGAATATTAATAACAAATATACATAGTGATTATATAAATTACAAATATGTTATTATATTAAAGTTGATTGAATTATAATTATTATAATTACACTTATTATAATATAATTATTTAATACCCCATTATAATATTTATATATTACTTAAAGGGGTTTCACACTGCTTCGAATTGTTCATTTACCTTCGAATAATTCGAATCGAAAGTATTCGAAAATTTTTCATCGTTTCACATTGCTACGAATTATTTTAAAAAGTCGAATCGAATTATTCCAGTTTATAGGTCAAATACAATGATTATACATACAATGATTATAGATACATGTTGTTGATATTAAAATAAATTTGAAATTTAAATATTTTATTTTAAATTTAATATATATAATTTTCGTACCATGGGAGATGATGACATATTTATGTTTATGCTTCTGCAATGCTGCAATTATGATTATGTAGGAGGGATAGAAGGATTAGAAGGACGGAGTTTATGGCATTACGAGTGGTTACAAAAACGTGATAGTAAATTCGGGGGGGGGGCATTTAATGCGATAATGGAGCAAGCTAGGGAGGATCCAGATCAATTCAAAAAGTCTGTCCGTATGCAATATTAACAAAATATTAACAAAATATTATTTATTATATAATTTTAAATTATATTTATAGTAAATATTGCTTAATTATTACCTTTCACGTTTAGCTCTTTCGCTATCTTTCCAAAAATAATATTCCTCTTATTCCTATCATGGTATTCTGATTTGGAACAGTCCCATAAACATGGATTATCCTTATATATTTGAATTATTTGAATTTTGTTATCTTCCATTTTAAATATTTGTTTGAAAATATTGATATTATTCCCATAATGCATTCTGATATTTGATTCGAATTAATTCGAATAAACACAGAAATTCAACAAATTGAATTTCAAATTCGATTCGAATATTAATAGAACGCTTCGAATATTCGAAGGTTATTTCCCATAATGCATCTTAATATTCTATTCGAATATTTTCGATTCGAATTATTCGAAGGTAAATGAACAATTCAAAGCAGTGTGAAACCCCTTTTAGTGTTTTTTTTTAAATTCAAAATAATTTTATAAGTATTTTAATATGAAAAAATAATAACATTATTAAACGTTTAATCTAAATTTGAACAACTTTAAATAAAATGTATGTAATATATTAGTAATAAACATGATAGATTGATGATATTTTTAAATATCTATATTAAGTCAATAATATAATTAGATATGCAAGATAGTAATATGTAAAAATAATAAAAATTCAATAGAATCTTTTAGTTATAATAACACAAAAATATATATCACTTAAGAAATTCTATATTAATAATATGTTTTGCTTGGCTATATAGAACTAACAAATTTGTTAATAGTATACTCAAAGTATCAATATTTCATATAATCCATATAAAATTCATTGGTACCCATTATCCAGTATCAGTTCGAATATGTATGCATAGAATCCAATAATTAAGTATATCATTAACTATGCATATGTAAAACTTAAATATAATGTAATAATAATTACCATGTGCAATATGTAATCTGGTTTGAATTTTCCCCTTGTAGTATTAGATATATAATAAGATAATCTTATATATATACTTATTCGAACTGATACTGAAAACCAATTTCAGATGGATTATTTGAAATATTGATATTTTGAGTATATCTATTAACATCTATTAGCTATTAACTTCTACAAATGTGTTTGTTCTCTATAGCCAAGCAAAACATATTATTGATATAGATTTTATTTTTTACGTGATAATATTATATATATATATCGATAAGCAAAATGATATATTATATCTATAATTTGTGAATGTGGAATAGATAAATTAACCTTTAAGTTAATTGTATTTATTATTTTAAAATATATTTTCAATTATAAAAAAAAAAAATATATAAAATTAAAATAAAAAATATTATTTTTATTAATTTAATTAATGTATATTATTTATTTATTGATTATTAACTAATTACTTGCATGTCATTCAATAATAATAAATAACATATTGTGAGAGTGATGGTAGTACATGATTTATATGTATATAACATCATTAACTGTTATGGTAATCTTGTATTTTCATTGGTGTACACATATTTATTAAAATTTGTTATATATAAATATAGTATATATATATATATATATATATATATATATATATATATATATATATATATATATATATATTAACTTTGACTGCATGGTAACTCATAATTCTAAGGCATCAGACACACAGGCATTATGTTATGGTTTAATCCCTTTCCTGCACACTAAAATAGCTATTATACCTAGATCTTAAACAACTATTTATAAGTAATCATATATAATTGTGTATAAAATATGATACATTAGATTCATTTGAATATTAGTAACAACTTCATCTAAATTCCTGGATGCTATAGCATATATATAATGAATTTAATATATTAATTTTCTATAAACACAATTATATTTATATATCTATATTTAATTCAATAATTGATTAATTAGAAATTTATTTGCTATTAAATCAAATAAATTACATATATACATTAATAAATTTTGTATAACGATATAATAAATAATATTAAACTTTATACAGATGAACGTATTGAAAAGAAAGAAGAAACGATATATTAAAAAAATTAATTATTTTGAAAATGGAATACATATTTTAAGTTAGTATATATATATATATATTAGACTGTTTCATATATAACCTTTATACACAATATATTTATATAAATTATATACAAATATTTGGATTTGAAAATCTAACCTTATTATTAATATGTATAATAAAGTAAAAAATGTGAATATTAAAAATTATACAATTTGTAGAAATATAAACCTTCATAAATACTATAATTTATATAATTGTATGACTTTTTTACATGAGAAGATTAGGGTTATAAATAAAAAAGTTATCTTAAAGGTCTAGGATGTAGAAAATGTATACACAATGTTTTTCATATTCTAAATCAGTGCCAACTTATCTATAATCCGAACCTTGATAACTATAACATTACTTTTTTAAAACAGTCTACTATATATATATATATATATTATATATGATGATGATGATGATGATATTGAGTTTATTAGCACTAAAATAGGGTCATGTAGACCCCTTCGCTCGTGCGGGAAGAAAATAATAATAAAATAATAGTAATACGGTAATAATTTGATAATAATATACAACGGAAAAACAATAATAAACAATATAAAGGACTATTATATACTACAGTCTGCATTGATATGGTGTAGTTGTATATACTACAGACTGCATTGATATAGTATAGTGTTATATAATAATAAGATAATAATAATACAATAACGATTTAATAATGATATAAATTTAATATAACACGGATACAAATAATAAGTTGGATGATTTAATGATTATGGGTAGCGAGAAAAGAAGAAGTAAGATTTATAAATCTTTTGTGGGATCTAATAGAACGAATGGTAGGAGGGAGGGAATTCCATAGAGTTGGACCGGAATTTTTAAAAGCTCTAGAATTTAGGGAAGTTTTACTAGAGTTCTGGGAGATAAGTAGAGGAGCATTTTGGTAACGAAGAGAAGATAATATAGTACGTTTTTTAATTAGATCAGAGATATAGCTAGGGGTAAAAGAATATATTGATTTATGGATTATAGATAGTATACGTAATTTACACCTGAGGGAGAATGGTAGCCACATACGAGATGATTGATGAGATGTTGTAGTAGAGTGATCCAGTCGAGTTAAACAGTAAGTAGTACGTATTGAGGAACGGATAATCCGATTAAGTGGAGCAGTAGCTTTAGCAGGAAGTAAATTCAGTAGGGAAGAACAGTAGTCAATACGTGAAAGTACAAGAGCACTAATTAGAGTTTTAGTAAGGTTTCTGGAAAGTGATGTCCGTATTTTTTTAATTCTGAAGAGATGAAAGTTGGATGATTTTGTAATGGATGATATGTGATTCTTAAATGATAATTTGTCATCAAATACTAATCCTAGGTTTTTGGAGGAATGAGAAGGAGAAATAATCATGTTATTTAGAGTAAAGTTTGGAAAGGAAGTTTCAGAAGTAGATATGTTAAGTACAGTAGTCTTAGAGGAATTAATTAGTAGTTTATTGGAGAGGAGCCATAATCTTATGGAGTTAGCACACTCGATTAATTCAGAGTTAATGGTATTATGAGAATTTATAGGGAAAAAGGTAAACAGTTGGATATCATCAGCAAAAATATGGTAGTGGATATTTGGAAATTTCTTAATTAGATCAGCAATAGGGCGGATATAAATAGAAAAGAGGGATGGACCTAGAACAGATCCTTGGGGAATACCGTGGTTAAGAGGAGAAAGAGGCGAGTAAGATTTGTCAATCATAATAGAGATATTCCTGTTAGTGAGATATGAAGTAAACCATTTTAATGCTAAGCCAGATATACCCATTAAAGTAAGTCGCGAGATTAATATGTTATGGTCCAGGGTATCAAAAGCAGATGATAGATCAAGTAGGATTAGCTGGCAACACGTGTTGCTATTTAAGGTAGATAATATAGTGTCAGTAATACGTAGGAGAGCTGTTTCGGTTGAATGACCCTTACGAAAAGCGCTTTGAAACGGGTCGAAAAGATTATTTTTATTTACATGGGCTATGAGTTGTTTGGAAACAATTCTTTCTAATATTTTACTTAATAAGGGTAGGTGGGAGATCGGGCGATAATTGCTAAATGAGTTTGGGTCTAAGTTTTGTTTTTTTAGAATAGGGGATATTATGGCAGTCTTGAGACAGGGTGAAACTTGGCCAGAGTTTAGTGAGTTCGCAATAATATCCAAGAAAATAGGAGAAAATAAGGGTGAAAGTTTGTGATATAATGATAAAGGTAGGGGATCAGTGGGGGAGGTACAGTGAGATTTCATGAGTAGGTCATTTACTTCATACAGTGAAGGAATAGTGAATGTACTTAATGAGTCAATATGATGGGTGATATATATGGTAGGATTGAGTATGAGTTGAGTAGATGCGCAAATAATATTATTAATGCTTGCAATTTTATGGTTAAAGAATTTTTCAAAAAGAGAACACAGTTGAAAATTTGACGTGTTAGGTAAAATGGGGAGGATTTTTTCATCTGGAGGAGAGAGAATTTTATTTGCTATTTTAAATAATTTGCGAGGATTGGAGGATATCAATGCTATCTTTTTGTTATAATAGATAGATTTTGAACGAGATATAGTAGATTTGTAATTTTTTCTAGCTAGTGATAGTGCTAATTTAGTTTCAGTAGAAGGATTTTTAAGAAATTTCTTCTCAAATTTTCGAACACTCTTCTTGAAGATGAAAAGTTCGTGGGAGAACCAGGGAGAAAAAGGGCGGTCGGTAATTAATGTAGTTTTTGTAGGTGCATGTATATTGATAATATTTAGGAGAGTGGAGTTTAGGAGTACCGGACAGAGGGAAGTTGAAGAAGAGATCTCAGTTTTGATATTGTTTACAAATCTTGGTAGGTCGATAGACTTAACATCTCTATATGTAATACGTTTTCGTTTAATATTTGTGAATTTTAGATTTATAGAGAATTCAATAATAAAATGATCAGTTAGTAGTTCAATTTTTTGAAAGGAGTTAGGGTTTATACATCTAATAAGAGGACTGGATAGGGGTGTAAATATCATATCAAGTGTATTGCCACTAGAATGGGTAGGAAATGATATATGTTGGCACAAGGAAAGAGACTCAGTTAGGAGTTTAAAGTCACCATGGGGATAGATGGGAGAATTATAGTGATAGTTTAAGTCACCAAGAACTATTGGTAGATAGGTTGAAGATGAAGGAAGTTTATGGATAAAATCATGAAATTCATCAAAGAATAAACTGGTTTCAGGTTTTGGGGGACGATAGATAACGGTTAGATGTAGAGTTAAGTTAGGAAGCTTGAGGGTCAGCGAAATACAATCACTATATGAAAAGGGGGGGAATGAAATGGTTGGAGATAGGTAAAAATCATTACGTATCATAAATCCTACCCCACCACCACGGCCCATTTGTCGTGGAGCGAGATAGAGTGTATATCCAAAGTCCAAGATGGAGGCAAATATATCAGAGTCATTATTAGAAATCCAGGTCTCAGTCAATGCGATTATAATAAATTTTTGTAATTTAAGGTATGGGAACAGAAGGGATATATTTGATCTCAAGGAGCGAATATTGATCAAGGCTATATTAGAGGATAGTCAGGCTTGAGAGGAAGAATTATTTATAAATGATTTCTTATAGTGATCAAAAGAATCAAACCATTTTGTTAGATCAGATTCAGGGATGAGAAAAGGGGGATATGAAAGAGGATTTTTTTTATCCCTAAGTTCAAATGTTTGGGAACGATTATTAAAAAATACTTTATACAAAATGGGCGTGAGTTTTTGTTTTAGGGCATGATATAGTACCTTACCAAGAAGTCTAGTAGAGTCAGGTAAATAATGACGAATAAATATATGCTTAAAATTACTATGTGGTGAGATTTTTAGAAGGGAGGAGAAACATATATCACGAGCAGAAATATTAGTGAAACGTAATATAGCAGTACTGGTAAGAAATGAGGCAGAAGTAATATAAGAATGTGGAAGTTTTATATAGTCAATTAATGATACTATGAAATTATAGTTAACTTCATAAGGAAGAAGGTGTTCAAGTACTAGTATGAGGGAATTATCTATGGAGCGTATGGATGAAGACTTTGAGGAAGTTGAACTAGATAATATAGGGGTTGGTGTGTGATTTGAGGAAAATTTTAAGTCCATTAGCTTTGGAATGTTTCTAGAAGTATTATCATTGGGCTGGGTATTAGCATTATGCTTGGGCTGGATATTAATAGTCGTAGTAGAAGAATATATATCAGATGTTATATTTGGCGTTACCTTGGAACAAGTATTATGTATAGATTTGTCAGTTAAAGTAGAAGGTGAATATGGCATAGTAATGGGTGGAGTAGTTGTATGATTAGTCGAAGGAAACTTATTTAAGGCTAGGCATGAGGAACATGAGAAGATGAAGTTAGGTGAATTAAATATAGCAATAGCATAAGCGGGAGGGGGGTTTTTAGAATGAAACCAGGATTTAGAAATAATAGCTGCGGGGTATAAACAATTATAATGTAAAATAGATGGACATGTTTTACATTTGAGATAATATTCGCATGCGGGAAGGTTACAATGTGAACAATTTGAGGACATGGTATACTTGAGATTGTGGGATTAAATTGAATGAAATAGATAATAATAAATATAATAATAAATGTATAAAAACTGGTCGTAACAGGGATATTTTTGAAGAAGTTTGGTATTCAGTCCGTTTTGCTATATGACGAGTTGACTTGACAAGCACCGGTTGACTTTAGTAGGCCCCTGGTATGCTTGGTGGCAGCCGGGCAATGATGGTCCGATTGTCTGAGATGTAAGGCAGTGTATCGTCCGAGGTAGAATTGATGGATCTGTATGTAAGTAAATACAGCAGTAGACTATCTAGGTGTAAATTGGTAGCTAACCTCAAATGAAGGTTGGTAGATCCGACTACCAAAAGCAAATTCCCAAGGGAGATCCACGGGAGAATATCAGTTATAATATTATTATAAACTACTAGTTAATTAATTTTATAAATAGTAAATAATGTAGCTAAGTATGAATATACATAAACAGTATGTAATATATATTTGAATTTAATTAATTTATCGAATTTATAATTCTATTATCTTTGTGATTATTATTTATTTTTTAGGATTTTTATTTTGTTATAATAAAATGTAAACAAATACTAAATATAATTATATCTAAATAAGATATGATTATAATTTAAAGACAACTATTATGTATTTAAAATAAGTTGGATATTAATATTTAATATATATTAATATAATAGATAATATAAAAAATAAATGAATACGTACTTATCTTTATAATAATAATACAATTAAAAGATATTTAAAAGCTAAGCAGTTATTACCACAACTATATATTGGTTGCTATGTAAACAAAGTGTGATAATATATATTATATATATAATATATATATATATATATATATATATATATATATATATTTATCACAGGTTTTGTTTTGTTTTTATTGTAAGTTCATGTAAATTGTAAGTTTTATAGTAATGAATTATTTAAAAATTTATATATTAGTATTATTTGTATGATATTTTATATATATATATAATATATATATTATATATATATATATATATATATATATATATATATATATATATATATTATATATATAATATATATTATATATAGAATGCTATGACTGCCAGCAAGAGTATATCGGAGAGTGTCCGGTACATGGTCCCTTGGAATATATTAATGATACTGTTGTCGATGTTAGTACAATGTACATGTTAAATAATTTACACATTTTATTTAACATTTAATGTATAATTATGAGTATATATAATATGTATTACATATATATATTTATATATATATTTTTTCAAAAATCATGTGTTGCCGGCCCTTAATTATCTATTAATATATAATATATATACAATTAATATTCCATTGGACATTACATAGATATATATGATAGTTATTAATTCTCAATAAAACTACTTATTAATACATCAACAAATATTCTGTCACAACAAATATGCTATAATAATAATTTTCCTTTCACAATTTTTACAAATTTATGTTTTTCCATCATGTTTTCATTAAATGTCAGAGGTCCAACACTAATAATTGATTTAATAATTAATATAAAACTATATATACATATATATATATATATATATAATATATATTAATGTTTCCATGACATTTTAATTAAAGGATATCCTGGTTAGGTTTTTATTAATATATAAAAAGTAGGATATATTACAAATATAGATTTATTGTTAACCTATTGATAAATATCAGTTTATCAACATTCTCATATGATAATTTATCATTGATAAATTATGTCGGTACTCTGTATAAATAAAATGGGCCTAGGATAATACATCGGTACACTTGTATATGCACTTGCCGTCAACAAAAATACGGAGCAGAATTTTTAGCATTAAGTTCTGACTTCTAGTAATTTAGAGGGTAATTACTGAACTTTTACATTATTACTAATATATTTTAATAATTTATATTGTTATTAAAAGATATATGTACTTATGAATATATATATATATGAATTATATTCATTGAATATGGATATGAAAGACCAACTCAAAAAGAATAAAAAATTAATATTGAATAATTTTATTTTCGGATTGTTTATATGTAGATAACCATCAATATTATTGACAATCTTTAGTGCAGATGTTCGAAAGTACGAGCAAGAAGTTCAATAACAAAATATTCTATACAGTTGATAACATTTTGACACAATGATTTTGAATTGTTCGTAGTATAGCACCCATATGTTACAATTTTGAATAGTTCGCTTACAACACTAATATATATATATATATATATGTGTGTGTATGCAGATATATTTGATATCTTATAATACATAGTTCTTAAAGTTATATATCATAATTATTTATATTTTATTGTTTAATTTATTATATTTCTTATTTTTTAAGATTGATTTAAATTATACTAATGGCATAAATAACCTATAATATATTTTGAATTATACTTGTTTTAAATATAATATCATAGTATAGTGTAATATATATACTTGCGTAGTATAACAAAGATAATATTTAGATCCGACGAAACATGATTTTTTAAAATATGATAAATAAATTCTTTATTAAATAAAAGAATGACTACATTTATTAATATCTAATTAATTATATTTATATATATTCTAATCATACAAAATTATTCATTTTAAAATAATTTTAAAATAACGAAATTTACAGTAAATGCCAGTAATTCTAGTATAGAATTGTTACTTATTGATCTTACTTAATAAATATAAGAAGATATATTTATTATGATTAAGTTCTGAAAGGTACATTTCAATTATCAAGTTGATCAAAAGTTATGGAGCTTCAAAAATTAAAAATTATGTTTAAACAAAAAGATCAGTTTAAACAATTTTTTTAAATATTTAAAAATCTTTATTTTTATACTGTTAATTATAAAAGCTTATTTATGATACTTATACTTTTATGCATAAAACCATATATAATTAAAAGATATTATATTAAATTTACTTATTTTTATATAATATGTTTCGCTGGTCCTTAAATGGAATGCCATTTAAAATTTAAAATATATACAATAAAGTATACCTGGCGAAAATTTAAAAAGATATCATGAATTTTTATGAATTTATAAATAATAATTTTATTTAGATAAGTGTTATTTTCTAGTAACATTCATAGGTAATTTATAGTAAGTTCCTAGCATATAATACAAATAATTGTTAAAAAAATATATATTGACAATAATATTATTATAAATGTTCTATTATATTATAATTGGTAAATGGTATTTACTAAATACATAATATTATAATTCCTATATATATTACAAAATTATAAATTTTCATTATATCTTTATTTTAATTAGCATTTTTCAATTGTGAAATATATTTCTAAATATTCAATTTCTAATAAATGGATAGAATATATTCCGATAATACCGATTTTCTATAATACTACACACACATATATATATATATATATATATATATATATATCTATATTATTAAACATTATCTCTAAAATAATTGCATAAACTTATATTTAGTTATAAAATCAAAATAATTATTAACCTTTTAACAATAAAATATTACTTATATACTACATATAATTTATAACATATACATTATTTATGTTTATATAAAAATATAATTTTTATTATTTTAAAATATTTTATATTATAAAATTGTAAATTTTTCTTATATAATATATTAATATGTATATACATGTTTATAAATATATTTCTGTTGTAACAATACATATTATATATTTAAATAAATTACATATATCTTAAGAAATTTTATAATATTTTTTTGTATATATCTATTATTATTATAGGCCTAACTATTAATCCCAATTAATAATTTATCAGAAAAATCGAAAAACTAAAAATGAAAGTTATAGCGAGGCTACTATTCCCAGTATTTTGGAGATTAAAGATTCACACATACACGGAAAAGGTTTATATTATAATTATTAATAATTTATGAGAATAAATACAATTTATATGATAATATGGGAGACGATCAAAAAGGACGAGTTGATGGTTAGAAGTTACATTTGAAATACGAGTTAATAGTATATATATATATATATATATATATATATATATATATATATATATATATATATATATATATATATATATTGTATTGGTATTTGTGGGTTATTTGGTTTAATTGGATTAGTTTTGTCCTGATTGTTTTTTTTAGCTGCATTACATCCCAAAATGAGCCTATATAAATTTATTTCATATTTAAAATTTAACCTTTGATACTCAACTCGTCCTTTTTGATCGTTACCCTATAATATACATATTTAAAAAAAAATAATATAAATAATTTTTTAATATTTATTTTTAATTATATAAAATTTGGATATTAATTTAACATTTATTCATACTCTACTGCAACATATTATATTCAAACCCCTTACTCTCACTACTTAATTTACATTTAATGATATATTTATTTGAAGATAATTAATTAATAAATTATAATTATAAATAAATAATATTTAATATTAATAGTGATTAATTATTAAATGTTAATAGACATGAAATATTGAATTCATTAATACTTATATATATAGGTGTATTCAGCAAAGTTATACTTAAAACAAGATTAAGATTGGGACCTTATAAAGGAGAAGTAGTAAAATCTAAAAAAATTGCAGTGCAATCTGGATACTCATGGGAGGTTAAATATAAATATGTTAAATATTGCATTAATTATATATATCATATATATTTGTTGATTAAAAGTTACACTTTAATATAATAAACTGACATATTGTAAACGAATAACTGATACGAATTCTAAGAAATATTTCTTTAAAGCATATGCTTTAATTAATTTTATAAATAATTCAATAAATTAAAATTAAATAACTATATAAAACATATTTAATAAATTTATATGTTTAAAAATAATAAATAATAATAATTTATTTGTAGTTTTTTTGTATATAATGTATATAATATTATATATACGCGAGGCTATTGTCTACTCAAATGTGGAGAACATCAAATATATTCGATTTATTAAAATTCTATTAATCATTATAAAAACATAAAATAACAAAGTTATGTATATTATTAGCATAATATAATATATTATTAGCATAATATAAAATCTGTATAATTACACAAATTTATGAAATACATTTTTTATTTAAGATGGCTGAAACCTCTTTAGATATTTCCTTTTGAAAGTAGCCTTAAATATTTATTAAATATTCATTACTTATTCAGATTATAATTTTACTTTTGAGATATACATATTTATTCTAAATTTATTAACGATATATCATTACATGAAAGTAGAATCAAGAATTTGTCTAATCGTGAAAATATAATTGGCTATTCAAAAATCATCTTTATTGGTAGAAAAAGTCATCTTTATATTAATTTTTAATATTACATAGTTGAATAAGTTTTGAAGTAGCTGAATTAGTAATGTTTGTTATGTGAGATTCCATCGATAAGTCTGTAATAATATTAACTCATAGGTATGTTGTCTAGGTCTATGGCAGTAATATAGTATAGTTTATTTTAACATTTAGGAAAGTAATTGGTTTAGTTGTAAAGTTATGTATTGTATTTTTCTGTAAAAAGCGTGTTTTATAAATTTTATTAAAAATAAAAATTATAAAATATAAAAATAATATTGATTAATTTACGACTATATATTTTATTATAATTATATATGTAGTATATTACATAAATAATTTATTATCGATTTTTAAAATACAATTTTAAAACCCTTCTATTTATGTTTTTATTGAAATAACTTTGATTTATCTTGAAATAATTATTTTCTCATATTTACTAATATCAAAGATTTTGCGAAGCAAAGATATAATACTCCCTATGCATGCAACGTAATTTAGTAATATCCCCAACCGCTGCTAGCAGTAGTATCGAAATCACTGAAATAGATTTAGGTTCGGCTCTGTTTGCATACAACAATGTTTTCATTGCTCTATTAAATTACATGCAATATAAATTAGCTTTTACTCACTAAATATATACTTATAGCATTTAAAACATACATATCATATTTGTTTGTTATATATTAGTAATGAACACTTAGTTTTCATCATATAAATATTAATTTAAAGCATATTATTTAACATTTTAAAAGTGTATAGTTAAATACGAATTTACATTATAAACAACACATAGTTCCTAAAAGTAACCCGCAATAGGTGGTACTGGGGTATTTTGTATACAAATTCGAATTACACGATTTCGCGTAAGTGTTATATCTTTCCATCGGAAAATCTTTGCTAATATTCTAAATGAAATTCAGAAAGTAGTTTATATATATATATAGAATTTATATTTTAATATTTAATTTTTTGATATAGTAAGAATATATATACATATCTCAAACACATAGTGTGAGTTTTCTATAGAGTATATGATATATAGATTGACATTTGAACAAATTAATCTGTTAATTTTATAGAACAAAATAAATGTCCAATTTAAAATATGAATTACACATAATATTGAATTTTATTAATAATCTCTCTATATGTGTATAGAAATATATGTATAGTTAATATAGATAAGAAAATGTAGGACATATTCCAATTATTTTTTTTGAAAAATTGAATTTATAGTATTAAAAAGTATCACCTATTTGTTTACAATTTAAATGTACGCAATGGAGCGATGGCCAATGTATCCCCTTAAAATGACTCTAAAAGAGATGTTTTTTATAGATAATAATTATAAAATATTTAATAATTTTACCATTTATAAACTTTATTATATATTTGTATATGTTTTATATAATTTGTATATATAGATTTTTATATTTATATAATAACATTATATAAACCTCTTTATTTATTTTATTATGTAATAAATATAATTATAAAAATATTATAAATTATTGTAAATAATGCCTTTATATTAAAATACATTTATCTCGGAATAATTATTTAATCACAAACACTAGTATTCAACTTTGAGATCACAGTTTATGATATATAGTATATATTATATACTAATACTTTTATTTGTTATAAAATAATGATATATATATATACCTTTAATTTGTAAGCTTGTTTTCTAATATTTATATTTATTTAGATAAATATAAATGATTGTACCTATATATGTATATTTTGATAAATTTTTAGAAAAAATCCAAATAATAATAAAATACACATTTCATATAATGATGATAATAAGATGATAATAATGTTTATTAGCACTTGTCATAGGTGTGGCCACCCCTCGTAGGTGCATATAACAATATAGAACGAGAACAACAAATAAATAAATAAATTAGATAAATATATAAAACGATAAAATAATATAATTTATAAAAATAATAATGGTTTATTATTAAAATAAGTGAATATGTGTGTAATAAAGGACGTATGTGAATTGATTGATCTAATAGAGGCAGGGAGGGAGTTGGATATGAGTTTGTGGGAGTCTGTAATGGAATTATCAAACCTGTTAATGGAGAAAATGGTTCATATAGATGCACGAATTATACGATTTAAAGGGGATAATGAAGTATTAGGGAGATGATAGAGTAGGGAGGAGCAGTAGTCGATATGAGAGAGGACGAGTCGTTTACGAGGACAGTTGTAAGAGGGCGGGTTAGGTCCTTTCTTATGCAACACATTTTGAAGAGGTGATAGCTAGCTAATTTAGATATTATAGCTCTATGGGAATTAAGGGATAGGTTAGCATCCAAAGTAACACTACGATTTAGAACAGATGAGGATGGGATGATAGGAGGTAATAATATTATGTTTTATAAATTTATATACCTTAGTTTTTATAGGTATATATATATAGTTTATGTAAGAACAAAATTGTTATTGATATTAATATTGATATTCAAAAAATTGTAGTACTAAATATATTTATAGTTATCTTATGTATCATCTATATAAAAACAGGTAAAATTGCGAATTTCAGTTGGACATCCCCTTAATGTTTTAAAGAAAAATTGATATTATTAATATTGACCATCATTTTAATAATATATTTACATGATTCATTCTATTTAAATTTTTTGTATATTTATTTAATTCTCTATTTAATCTATCATGTCATCACATTAGCGCTAAATTTCTAAGTATGTATGGTCAACGGATCAACCCTAGGAATTTAACCATCCTATATGGGTCTGAAAAACACAATACTTTCTCACTAGTTACTGGTTGTATTTACTTTTTATGTTTACGTTTGTTTATAACTAAATGTTAAAATACAATGTATTGCATACACAGATTGTAATCAACTATATAGAATATCTATTAGATAATTACACTTAGTGTATTAGATCGTTATACCGGTGCAAAACAATAGTACGAGACGAATAAGGCTTCATTCGTTTGGAATGATCTAGAGCTGCACATTGAAACATTATTATGCATGATTTTCTTCTTGATTACAAATAAAATGATATTATTTAATATAAAAATCAAATATTATGTTCGTATGTTTATTACATAATAGACGAGTCTCGAAAAATGAATGCATTCACTTCACTTCAATAACGCGTCGCTTTTAACCATGAACTAATGTAATTATCTTGTCTACTTAAAATTATAATTAAAATAACATATAACTTGAGTGAATTATAATTAAATCTTGGTTATTGATCGACGATTCCATAGTATATAATTTAAGAGTTTTAATGATCTATGATATAATATATATATGATGTAAATAAGGAAGAGAGAGTATCGTAGTCATTAAGTATTGGGATACATCTGTAGAGTCACTATTGACCAACCAGAATTATGATCTATTCTACTATACATTAGTAAATAATTCTTAATGGATAATGATCGCATCATTATGCATACTATGCATTATGTGTGATTTAACTATTATTTCATTTATATATATATATATATATATATTTTTTTTAATTTTTACACCCTTCTGAGTTATATATATATATATAATTTAATAAATATTTGTTATATTTAAAGGAAAATAAATATACTCAATTATAATGAAATTTATATTTATTGCCTGGATAGAGTGAATATAGGGTAATATTATATGGATGAAAATGGAGAAGGGAATATATGGAATGAGGAATATATATGTTGTATATACAATGGAATGTAATCAGAGTATTATTTATATTTTAAACCCATTTTAAATTATGTAGATGCGAAATGGTCAATATTTATAATTATTTAAGAGATATTATGATTATTGTATTATATATTCTTTGAATATTGAATAAATAATAATCTGAAAATATGGTAATTTATAAAATAAAATGCTTATGATATAGCCTAAGCTAAAATTTGTATACTAATTATTTCCATTATTATAGTGATTATGTTATATTATATATAGCTATTTTTATTTTATTTGTTTTCTCTTATTTAGCTCCGTGATTATTTATTTATTATTATGAATTACTAATATGTAAATTGTTTACTAATTATTATTATATAGTTCAGATGGATTAAAATAGGGGTTATATTTCGGATTGTTTGAAACGCTAAATAAATCACTGAGTATTACACTCCTGGGTGTGGGCTACCCATATGGGATTTGGGCAACCCCGAAGCTTCCTTCACTTATATATTCCCTTTGATTATCCTTCTATACACATACATGTTTGAATGTATAATATTTAATTGCATTATTATTTACTCTGGCCAAACACCTCGAAAGTCAATTTGACTATTTTGTTTAGCCATTTATTGTTAAAAATCAAATTTTTTTGCAATAATAAATTATCCTTATCCTTATTACTGAATTTGTATCTTAATTATTTAACATTATATTACATATATATATTGAATATATGCATACATTATTAAACGAATGTAATAATATTAGATGTATGTATACACAAGATACACTTTATTAAATTATTTATACTTTAAATATATCATAATATATATTCTTTAACAAAAATAATTATTACAGATAAAAAAAAAATCACGTAGTGTTTTCATCGACGCTAAGAATATAGAAACATCAAATTGGTTACGTTTCATAAACTCTCCGAATAAAAAAAAGGATGTGAATCTAGAAGCCTATCAGTACTTGGGTGAAATATATTATAAGACTGTGAGAGAGATATCCGTAGGGGAAGAACTACTAGTATGGTAATTTATTATTTCGTTTATAATGATATTTATATCTAGTGATATTCTAAATAGTCAACTAAAGTAATATTTAAACAAATATATTTACATTTTAATTAATTACTTTTTATCGGAATAATAATAATATTTTTTAATTATTATATTATAGAAGTATTACTAATATTAAATATTTATATAATTAATATTATTTATTATATATATATATGTATGCATTTTAATATAGTATAATCTATATAAAGGTATGGGGATGACTATGGAGAGGATATGGGATTGAATAATAGTTACCTTGATTCAGGTAAGTGTAACATATCCATATATATATATATATATATATATATATTATAAATGCAAATATATATCAGTTTAATAAATATATTAATAAAATATAGATATACACGAATAATCGGTATATTTTTCATTCGTTATATAGATAAATATTGAATTTATACCAGCTGATTAATCAGTGATAAACTATAGGTTATAGGAATACATATACCTATGCGAATAATATATTATATAATCAAAATTTAAAATAAATATGATATGCAATTATTAAATTGATCTTATTTTATATATTATATTCATACATACTAACTATTATGTGAAATTATAATAAAATTATGGATTTATTTAACTTATCACTTATGCAATTTAATATATTAAAAATCTCATGGAAAATTAATTAAATTAATTTTATATCATATTCTATAGAAATTAATAAAATATGATGCCATTTTGAATATATAAGAAATATATCTAGATTAATTATTAATTTTATATATTATTATATATATATTATATTATTAGAGTTTGGCATAAATGCAAATGGTAGAAGAAAAAGTAAGCTTATAGAGTATTCTACTTAATTTTAGATTATTGAGGAATAACATATAAATAAAATATATATATATATACAATTATAATATATTCTAATTTAATAATAACAACATATAAATTAAACTTTAAACATATAAATACCTAAACGACAACATTTTATATATCCATAAATCATATATCAACATCACTAACAAAGAAATATAACACTCATAGCAATATGTTATAACTTTTAGAATGTTGATTTCATCAAGTCCAATCTAATCCAATGCCTTAAGGATAAAGCCGGTGTAACCTTAGATATTATTTGTTAGAGAACAAATTTTATATTAAAATATTAAAATGTAATTCATTATCATATGTAATACGAAGTTTAATCATACAACTATTCAAAATGGTGGTATTTAATAAATAGAAGAAATGCAAGTAAAAATTTAGATGCCCTAGTGTTTTTTTTATTGATTTTCTTTTAAATGTTAATAACTGTTGAACTCTTTTATGAATCTTTATAAAATGTTTGAGTATATACATAATATATGGTTACTATTATAATTAAGTAAATACAATCTATTAATATAATTATTTGAAAAATAATAAAAATTAATGTTAATAAATTTATATTTAAATAATTTTAATATTATAATTAACTTTTCTTTATTTATTATTTTATGATGTACCTATATAACTAGAGATGAATGTTATCTAGATAATTAAAAAAAAATAGAAAAAAATAATCATAAATATAAAAGTTATAGTATTTATAATTTATGAAAAATGTATACGTTTGTGACTGTTACACGGGTGTATGTTTATAATTCATAAATAAGTTGCTTCTGAATAACATATTATACATCATTTTAAAGATAATGAATACATTTTTAATATTTTAAATTAAAATAATTATTGATAACAAAATGAAAAAAAACTCTTCCCCCTTACTTGATACGATAATAAGTACACCGGCAACCAATAATCTCATAAAGGCATTCCTAATACCAATCACATAACATTTTTATAAAATATACCACACAACATTATCAGAAACATTGAAATATACATATTATATTAGATTATAAAAATAATATAGAAATACTAATAAATAATAATAATGATAACAATATAATAAAGATTATAATGACAAATAAACATAATAATAACAATAATAATTACGATAAGAAAAATAATAATAATAATAATAATAATAACAATAATAATACTTCTTTCCCATATGCCTCCCTCACCTCCCTCATTGTTCCCTAAGCCTCATCGAGTTGTATAATCTTTTTATAAAAACAATTCACGCATACATTTTCTAGAATTAAACTAATTCGAAAACGATTCTTTATAAATCAAGTCAATAAAAACTAATTCGAAAACAAATTCTAATTTAATTAATTCGAAAATGAAGATTTATTTGTATACAATCTTTATATAATATTGTCAGCTCGAATCTAGCATGTGCGATTCCAAGATACCGTACCTGTATGAATATAGTAAATGACCCATACGGCGTATGCTATAGCTTCTACTTCAACTACATATAATTCATATGAATATATTTATATATATATTAATAATTAATCTGATACACTATTCTCGATTTAATAGACCGCGTATATATTTTATCATTAAATAGACTATAGTATTATATAATAGACTAGTAATATATTATAAGATATAATAAATAATATGAAATATAATAAATAGAATTGACAGTATTCGCTGAGTTATTATATACGTTATATAACTAACCCGATCCTCAAAGACTCTTCTTACAATGATCATCTTCCGATCCTGTCCGCAGCCACCAAATGGTGTGTAGTGACTATAACTTTTACTCAAACCACACTATATAACATATATATTAGAATCAGATAGAGTGTAAACACTCAGGAAAACACAAAAGCGAAGCTTGACTAGATATGTTCCCAAGAATAAAAAATAACAAAATATAAGAAATTATAAAATGACAATAACTTATTTTAAAATGTTGTATATCATTAGAACTATAATTTTGTATATATACTATTGTATATATTATTAAAGTGATTTGAAAAAATATATATATATATATATATATATATATATATATATATATATATATATATATATATATATGAATATATATATAATACAATAATATTAATAAATACATTATACATACAGCAGTTAAAGAGGAATCGCATGATATGATTTCATATGATTCGCGTGGTTACTATATTTTACTATTATTATTATTATTATTATTATTATAATTTATGATATACATATTTTTTAATATTAATTTATAATTATGTATAATAAATATACGATTCATATGTAATATAATAAATTGTCTTGACTACGCAAGATATTTACTTTAACTTAATACAATAGTATTGTAGTTAAATTTTATATATTATAATTTAATTAGTGGATATTATAATAAATATTTATTTTGTTCAGACATGGAAATCAGCGTTCCGCTATATTGTGATAGAAACGTAAATGTAAGGGAAACTGATGATGGTTTGTATGATTACAAATATTTAATTAAACTAAAATTATGTTATAACAAATATTTTTAATATTTTAAATTTATTATATAAATGCTAATCTATTTATTTTCAAAAAATTAAACTATATTTTTTTGCAAAATAAAGTAGAACATTATTTTCCTAGCAAAATGTTATATTAACAATTTGAATTTCAAATATATTAATAATTATAATTATTATTCATATATGATATATCATTTAATAATATTTATAATTGTAATCATTCTAATACTTTAAATAATTTTATTTGTAATATTATTAATTATTTTACATACATATATCAAGTATAAATAAGTCATGTTTTGTGCATATGTTCTATACTTATTTTATTAAATAAATTTAATTTTATAATATAAATGATATATAGATAGGACCTAGACCTAGTTATTATTTAAAATTAATTTTTTATGTTAATTAATGAGAAATTTATCATGTTATATCATATATTGTTTTTTTAATGATAAATAAATTGTCTTACTACATAAGATATTTACTATTACTTGATACAATAGTGGCGTTGTTAAATATTTGTATATTATAATTTATATAAAGATATTAGTGGATATTATAATAAATATGTATTTTTTAGAAAGTGTAATCAGCGTATTGTCAGATTGTGATAGCAATGAAAATTTAAGTGAAACTGATAATGGTTTTTATAATAACTAATATTTAATTTAACTCAATTTATTTTTAAATACTATTTTAATTATTTCATTTTTAAATATGTTATATTATTTAATTTTAATAAATTGAACTGAATATTTTTTACCAAATAAAGTAGAACATTATTTTCCCCGCAAAATATTATATTCAAATATATTAATAATTATTATCCACAGCATTTAATAATATTTTATATTACCAGTTATTTCACTAATTGTTTAATTATTTTTATTATTCATTATTTTACATACACATATAGGGGAGAGAAGGGTATTGTGGCCGATAACGATATATTTCAAGAACCATTATAGTTATCAAAAAATGATATATAAGACAAATGTAGATAATTGAATTCTAAGAATGATAGTGTACATCATTTTTTATTTATATCAATATTAATTATTGATTTTTGATTAGAGAAAAAAATCAAATAATTGTAATTTTTATCGAAAAAATACGTTTGTAGCTGAATATAAGTAAAACTAAATGGGATAACGATTAATTATTTTTATATTTAATATAAAAGTGCGTGTGTATCTTGATATCTGATACAATGTATTTTATTTTCTAATTATAAAAATAGTACGTATTTGAATACATGACGCGATCCTAGTGGCTATTTCGGAACTATCGACCATAATACCCGCACTATAGTGTATTTTATCTCTATTTATACGGACAATTTGCTTTTTAATAAAAATCAAATAATTTGAATACAAATAATTAAATGAGTAAATGTTGATAGCCATTATTTAGAACAACATATTGTAATTGTATATACAACTAATTGGATCATAATATCTAATATTAGTATGATATATTTTGTTTCTTGTAAGGTAATAAAAACATCGGCGATAATACCCTTCCCTCCCCTACATATATAAATTATTAATAATTCATATTTTGTGCCTGATATGTTCTATACTAATTTAAATTTTATTTTATTAATGACATTTTATAATGTAGATAATATATAGTCATAATTAGTAGTTTAATTAATAAATTATTATATTTATTTATTAATATTTATTTTTATATTATAATTAATATTTGATATACTATTAATAAAATATTGAACCTGTTATATAATATTATCCCAATATAAATGAATTTATATCTATTTATATGATACTATAGAATTATAAACATGTATATACCTGTAATTCATATATGAATTACATTTAATAACTATACTTGTTTATAGAGTTCATAGATTCATCAATATTTTACAATTATTATTTTATATTAAACAATATTAATTAATATTAAATAATATTGAAACACGTAAACTACATGAAAAATATAGAACAATAATTATTTTTCTTATTATAATATATATATTATATAAATATTAGGACTATATTACTAATTATATTACTAATATTACCTACATAATGCATTATATTAGAGTTGTATACATAGAGATATAATATAATTATTTATTTAATATATATTATATTTCTAAGAAATAGATGGACAAATAATCGAAGGAGTGAGAATTATGAAATTAATTGAAGAAGATGGTGGTTAATATAATTAATGATAATGAAAGTTAAATATTAGTTTCTCTAATTAATAATTATTCATTGATATATATATATATATATATATATATATATATATATATGAATGTATATTTTGAGCAAACTCGAGAACAGGGGATGTCGCAAAAATCTGTTATACGTGATCTTAATGAATTTTCACCTGAATGGTCTGGCAACATTTTTTAATTTCGTACTGTGTGACCAAGAAAAACCCGAACAATGGACTTTTTGTAATAAAATTATTATTTGCCATGTACAATATTTCGAGACTCCTTTTTGAATATTTAAAAAAAATATTTGTTTGTTGGAAATTTTGTGAGATATTTGTTTATATTTTTTAATATTCTTCACTAATTTTTGAAATATTATTTTAATATATAATATATAAATATTATATTTTTTAAAAATTTGTTGTATTTTTAAAATATTTTTTGAAATATTTTTCCATTAATTTTTGAAATATAAAAAAAAATATTTCTACATTTGTTTTTAGTTTATCTAACATTTATTTTATTGTATATACTAACAATGAATAAACTAGCTATTGTATATATCTAGCAATGTACAATCAGTAATTGCTATAATTAAGGGTTTTAAAATAACAAAAATTTGTATCACCGTTTTAAAATAAAAAATAGAAGTATAATATTTCAAAATATTATAGGTTAAAAACATATATAAAGCATAATAAAAAGTAATTTTAGAACACTACATATTTCTAATAAAATAATGATTATATTATAATACTGATTTTCAATAGTTATAATTTATTAATTAGAATTATTTAAAAAAAGTGTTATCAATATCTTTATTTTCATGTCAACTAGCGGCACCTGTTGGTTTTATTGTATAAATACTATCGATTGGACGTTGGTGTTATTCTAGAATAATACCATAGCGTCATTTCATTATAAATAATAGGTAATTTTTAACATCAATTATCTCAGAATATTTGTTTTTCTTATGAAATTTATTATTTCTGAGTCAATAATTAACTTAACTTAGTCATATTTTCAAAATATGTTTAATATTATACGAATATTGTATCTACAGGAAATATTTGTGTTTAGATATAGAGTTGATAATACAATTTAAAAAATAAATATTTCATTTTGATCAAATTTGTTACTTTTTAAAAAATGCTATTATCATAATTTTCATTATCAAAACTAATATTATCATCATTTAAAAATTATGTAGAATACTTAACACAATATATCTTAATGTATTTGGCTTTGAAATTACATGAAATTTAAGTTATGTAAAAATCTTATTATTTTATGAGATTTTGAATTTTCAAAAAAAAAATGTCCTATTTAATTACATTGACATTTAAAGACCGTGAATCCCCTTAATAAATAATAGATAAGCAAACAATCAAAAACGAGCAACGGCTAATAATATGTTGAAATATTTTGTATATTATAAAAAATATCTGTAGACAATTTAAAAAAAATTATTATTAATTTTGTTGTAAAGATTAGCAATTAAAAAGTAAAGAGAAAAATTGGGTCGGGTACGGCTAGTATATATTTTTTTTTTTTTTATTTTTTTTTTATTTGGTGAAGTCCTTTCATCCCATCCAAGAACTTAGATGACATTTTCACTTATAACCATATATGGCTCTAATGTCCATTCGAAGCCTCTCTCATGTTAAGGCATCCATGGTTTTAACGAGAGCCGGTCATTTATTTATACACAATTATATAAGATCACTTCTAAATAATATTTTAAGACCCATTTTATAAAATTAATTAATGGTCCGGACGATGTTCGAACCCGTGTCCTACTGCTTGTGTGTCTGTCGCCTTAGACACTAAGCCATACAGATAGTTAACCTATATATATATATATATATATATATATATATATATAAAATGTTGTATAAAATATGTTAAATTAATTTATATTAAAACATAAATTTGCATAAATAATATCTTAAATATCATTAATAATATAATAATATAATTAATAATTTAGATAAATTATTAATGATAATAAAATTAATTAATATCAATTAAATTTAGTTCGAGTTCCATGTGACAAGTGTACATCGGTATTCGCCTCTAAAGAATACATGAAGATCCATAGAAGAAGTACACATAGAAATGTGGATATCGATGGCATTACTAGTTTATATAAATGTCAATTTTGTATGTATTTGAGTAATGTTGCCTCGTCTATTAAAACACACTATGATCACAACCACAAGGACACATACACAAAGACACGTAATGAAGTAAATCGATATACATGTAATATATGTACATACAGTGGTAATAATGTAGATAAACTGAATACACACAAACTTACACACACAGGCAAGAAGCCATATAAAATTAAAATTTGCCATAATAGTAGTAATAATGTATTTGATTTTACTACACAAAAACTTAAAAAAACAATTGAGAAGCCTTATAAATGTAATGTATGCACATACAGTGGTACTCGTGCAGCTACTCTTAAAATACACAAACGTACACACTTAAGTAAGCAACTATACCAATGTAATTTGTGCCCGTACAAAAGTAATTGGATAAGAGATTTTACTAAACACAAACTTACACACGCTGGTAAGAAACAGTACCAATGTAAGTTGTGCAAATTCAGTAGTCAACATTTATGTAATTTTAATATACACAAACTTAAACACACAGGTGAAAGGCCACATAGATGTAATATGTGCCATTATACGTGTAATCAAAAAGGAAATCTAAGTTCGCATAAACGTACACACACAGGTGTGAATCCATACAAATGCAATATCTGTCCATATACTTGTAAACAGATAGGTAATCTTAATACTCACAAACTTATACACGGGGATGAGAAGCCACACAGATGTAACGTATGCCCATACAGCAGTAGACAGGCAGGCAATCTTAGTAAACATAAACGTAGACATATACTAGAAGCCGTACAAAGTTGACTTGTCCACAAATAGTCCTATAAATAAGTACAACACCATATGATATTATTACACACAAACTGGCGTGAAAAACTATACACACAACTCGTGCACCTATAGTCAAATAACATTAGGTAATATTAATACATAGAAACTTATACATAAATATTACTATTTGTTAATTATTATTATATATAATTATAATTATTTGTTATGTTTATGATTTGTTAATTATTATACAAACTTATACATAAATACCTATTTGTTAATTATTATTATATATAATTATAATTATTTGTTATGTTTATTATTTGTTAATTATTAAACAAACTTATACATAAATACCTATTTGTTAATTATTATTATATATAATTATAATTATTTTTTATGTTTATTATTTGTTAATTATTATTGTCGATGTTTGTTCACTTTAATTAATAAAGTTAATATCTGTATTTACTTTTATTTTGTGTACAAACATACTAGATTATACATATACAACACTAATATGTATATAGTTTTTTAAGTTCATCCCAATATAAAATTCTCATCTGCATGTAAATAGATAGGAAAAAAGTAGTTTTACTATAAATAAATATTAGCATTTATTATTTTATCGATTGCTAAAATATGTACTGTCATATATATATATATATATATATATATATATATATAAGCGATTCTTCGTTTACCATGGTCATGACTAAATTCTGATATTATTATTATTATATATCTATAAAAACCGTTTTTTTTAATAATCATATTTTCACATTTAAATATTTAAATGATTTTAAAATTAGTGAATGGTAAAATAAATAAAAATCATTAAAAATAACTTTTAATGTATATAATTATCAGAAAATGTCAGAACATTAACTTAACATATGACCGAATAGAAATTAGTAATAATACAAATATATGCATTTTTCTTTTAAATTTACTGACTAGGATATCATAAATAATATATCATTATTTAAAATAATTGTACAAATTTATTAATATTATAATTGTATTTTTATAATAATTATTATTTTAGTTATTACTCTATTATCAAATGATAGTATTTCTACCAACCTTTCACAACATTACGGTTCAAATTACAATCCAACAGCTGCAACTATGGGTGAAAATTTTTTATTTACATTGATAATTACTTTATAAGAAATAGCAGAGATGGAATAATTTAAATTATATGAATATTAGGATTCTTCTTTATACTCGGATGTGTATTATAATACTTCTGATATGAGTTATGAAATTAGGTTCTATCCAAGCACCACTGAGTTTATAAACAAGAGACGCTATTTGTATAAATGATAAAGTTTAATTCTCCGTAATTAACTTTTATATAACGGTAATGCAGGAACAAAATATTGTTACAATTATTTTATTTAAAATTGTATTTTAATATATTTAATTTTATTATAATATTAGTTAGGTCCCGGCGACATCCAGTTGTAGATTTTTGTATACAGTTAACTAATAAATGGTGTACGTATATTTAATTACTTATATATTTATTAATTAATTATGTATTGGTATATTGGTACTTATATACCTACTTATGTACCTACATGTATTATAGTTTTAGAATTTGATAATACTTTTTTATCTAGAAATATAACCCAGTCATTGATTTTTTATATTATAACATTCGTAGGGGAAAGTAACCTAATACGGACACTAACAATAAATGGTCTTAACATTTTATGACTCATTATTTTTATTCAAAAATTACAATATATTAATATTATATGATTATAGATATTAGTGTAATTTTAAATTTGTATTTAATCTTTTAATTCCATAGATAATGGTGGTGTCCGTATTCGGTACCCGTGTATATATTATTGATGAATCAATCAGACAAATTACAATTACATTATTTATAATTAATTTTATGAAAAATGTATTCTATTTTAATTAGTTAATAATTTACTATTTTTTAATTAATAATACAATTTAAGTATCTATATAATACAAATTTTAGATTTAACTTTATTGGTTGTATTAATATTGGTTATAGTGTGTCCGTATTAAGACATCTAGAGTGTCCGTATTAGGAACTTATATGACCTCTAAATATATGCTTATAACTATAATGAATATTTGATAACAAATATACAAATTATATATATACAATTTTAGAATGCTTTATTTTTAATATAGTGTTATATTTTATATCGATACATTTGTATATTCTTGAGGTTTTAAATAGACATTTTTTTCATAAATTTAAAAACGTAATAAAAAATCAGTTTATTGGATATATCAGCAATATTTTTAATGATTAAAAAATAATAATAAATACTTATTTAGACTATTTATATAATTATGAATATTTTATTCAATACAATTTTTTTGTAGGATTTATGGTTTCTGAGATACCGATAGTGTCCGTATTCGGGCACTGTCCGTATTCGGTTACTTTCCCCTACCTATAAATAAATAAATGTATATATATATATATATATATATATATATATATATATGGTGGGATACCCGTCACTGCTTGGTATCTCGATTATTTATTTTATGTATTATATATGTGTATTATATATAATATAAGATAAGATAAGATACATTGTATTATTGTAGTCATTAAGAAAGAAATAACAATAAACTGACACATAAAATAGTCTTTCGAAGACTATCGAGGTAATTGACCTTATTAATGCCATATGAATAATATATTATATAACAATTGTATTATTTAATAATATTCAAAATGTTGTTTATTTTTTTTTGTATAATCCCAGCAAACAGTAAGAGCAGCATAATAGCAGCATAACAGCAAATGCTAGAGCCTCACATGTTTACATTGTGCTATTATGCTGCTATTAAATGTCTATTATGCTGCTATTAATTTGTAATGATATTATGCTGCTGTTATGCTGCTATTATGCTGATATTATGCTGCTATTAATTTAAATGTCTATTATGCTGCTATTATGCTGCTATTATTATAATAGCAGCATTTGCTGTTATGCTGCTATTATGCTGCTCTTACTGTTTGCTGGGATAATAATATTAGCCAATACATTGAACAAGTGATCACTATAAGTAATGATGAGAATCAACAAATGAAGGAAGCTTAAGGGTTGCCCATGCCCATATGGGTTGACCCTTGAGTGTAGGGGAGAGTACTCGAATACCGACACCCTAACAATAAATCACCATAACTTTATTATTTCGCAATTAAATATTCCCAAATTTTATTTATAAGTATAATATATAATAGCTATTTTAAAATTTAATTGAGTTTGTTTAACTCTGAGATAACAGGGTTGACGATATCACAGGCACTGCCTCGAATACCGAAACCTTTGCACATAATATCGACACCCTAAATATATCGATATTTAGATATAGATATACGATATTTATATACCTACCATATATTATTTAATATCCACTATCCAATCAGAATTAAATGCGCGTTACTTTTAGTTAACACACGCAATTCATACGTTATTATCCTCAAATTAATTTTCGAAAATATTTAATATTTTATATTATATTAGGTAGGTATATATATATATATATATTAGGTATATATAAATATTAAGTTTGAAATAACTTAATTATAATTCGAATATTGTACATAGGAGTTTTATATGTTTATGAAAGACTATTTAATTCCAAGTAGAAGCATTATATTATATGTATATAATAATATAACATAGGTATCTAGATACGTAAATTATGAGAATTATTAGAGTAAACTAATTATTTGTCTAAAATAAATAAATTAATTGTTATCATATATGATAACAATTATATATAAACAACATATTATTAACGGAAACGGCATACTTATATAATAAGAGAACACCATTATAGGTAAACTGTTGTATTACGAATTATAATAGAAATTAAAAATGAATATCAGTAGGTCTATTTATCTCTATATTCTAATTTTCTTTATAATTAAATCATAACTATATACATTATTATTAAATATAAATAGTATATATATATAAAAAGTTAATTGGCCCGGGACAGTCGGCTAGCGAGGTGTGTTACTAGGCACTACTATTCTTTTGTTCGCAGGGTTCTTGTCCCAGTCATGGCACATTTGTTTTCATCTTTTTACAATATATAATTATATTTTGTATATTTTGTAATATATATATATATAAGTATATGTGTATATTATTAGGTATGTCTATTAATTTATGATACTATTCATTGAATAGTATCATAACGCACGCACATTATAAACAAATAACGCTGATTGGTTATATAATTGAAAGGGTGTCGATATTGCGTGAAATTAGTGTATTATGAAAATGTATGTTGCTTATAAGCAAACCTATAGGTAAACGTTAATAGGTAATAAATATACCTAACTATGTAATAAATTATGAAAAATACAAAATATTTTCGGCATATTATAAAATATAATTATATCTATACAATGAATTTAAAATATTTAAAATGTCTGAATTTTCAAATGATTGAAAATCGATTGTACGACCTACTTCAAACATTTCATAAATTTAGAGTTGTAACGAAAAAATCAGTTTTTGTTTATAATTAAAAAAATATAAATATTAAAAAACAATTATTCTTATATGAATTATAATTATATTGATTAACATTTCATACATTAATTATCTTTTGATTAGAATTATATTTTAAGAGATCTCTAGGTTGTCGATATTACGTAAATGTCGGTAGAACTCTCCCCTACCTAACTATTTATTGTTAGCGTTTCAAACATGTATATATAGGGGAAAGTCTCCGATTACCTACCCCCTCCTAATACCGAATCCCTCTCGTATCTCAGTAACTATAAGAGATATAAAAAAGTATATATACATGAACTGTTAGCAATTTAATGATAAATATGAATAAGTATTTTGTTTTAATAAATATTCAATCCTACAATTGTTATTTGATCAAATGTAATATTCTGTTTTTACTTTTTAAATATTTGAATAATAACTTTTTTTAAATCATTGTAAATACTTTATTAATTAAAAGAAAACTTAATAATGCACATCATATTGTAGATCAATAAAATGTTTATAAACATTATAAAAATAATTCAATTTGAATAATTATTAACCTTACTTATATTATTAGCTACCCATATGATTTTCCTATTACCGACCCCCTAAATTACCCTAATACCGACCCCATGTGATTTATAATATCCAATCAAAATAGATCAGTATTTTACTTTAATATATGTCATAAGTTGTTTGTGTATCATTGATATAGATTAAGTATTCATGATTCCATTCGATTATATAAATAGGTTAATAGGTCCTACTGATTAATAACTAAATATTAAATAATAATATACGCTATTTTAGTACCCCTACTATAGGTTATATAGTTTAAATTTAAATTTAATATTACTATTAAAACATAAATTCAATAAAAAAATAAATTGCCTGAATGTTATAATTAATTATATTTATCTAGGTATACCTACTATTTTTATTGGATATTATAATTCTACAATTAGTTATACCACGATTATTTTAGGGGGTCGGTAATGGGAGAAGGGGTCGGTATTAGTAACAGGTATCCGATTACCGACCCCCTGTTTATTCTTGTAGGTTAAATACAATTATATAAAAAAAATTAAATAGCCACATTATTCATTGCCATATATGGTATACAATAGTATACTATTACAAAAGATTTTCCTAAGGAAAGATATAACACTTACGAGATTAGTATACAAAATACCCCAGTGCCACCTATAGCGGGTTACTTTTAGGAACTATGTGTTGTTTATAATGTAAATTCGTATTTAACTATACACTTTTAAAATATTAAATAATATGCTTTAAATTAATATTTATATGATGAAAACTAAGTGTTCATTACTAATATATAACAAACAAATATGATATGTATGTTTTAAATGCTATAAGTATATATTTAGTGAGTAAAAGCTAATTTATATTGCATGTAATTTAATAGAGAAATGAAAACATTGTTGTATGCAAACAGAGTCGAACCTAAATCTATTTCAGTGATTTCGATACTACTGCTAGCAGCGGCATTGGGTATTACTAAATTACGTTGCATATATAGGGAGTGTTATATCTTTACTTCGCAAAATCTTTGATATTACCCTATAGGGTTATAATTACAAAATTTTAAATAAATATATTTAATATTGAATAAGTTATTACAAATAATCATTTGGGGGTCGGTAATCGGAGACTTTCCCCTATGCATATAATTTATATATATATATATATATATATATATAAAGATAATAAAAGATAGGGGTCATTATTTATTTTAAAGTAAATATATGCTATATTCACCCCAAAGGGAAGGTATGAAAAGATGGAAAGATGGAGTTGTGGAGAATGCAAATAAATTTGTAATTATAACAGATATTTTTTATATACAGCTCCATTTTTATATAAAAAAACTTATAAAAAAAACTATTAAAATAACAATTATTTAAACTAATTAAATAACAGTACTTTCTTATACAAAAAACATAACTTTAAGCTGTTATTTCTAAGAAAATAATTGAAATATAGAGATAATTTTGATAGTATATTTGTATATTTGTATATTTGTATATTTGTAATAATAAATATCGTAATCAATATACGTTTTAAAAGTTAATCATTGATATTTATTCACATTATATATGCACTTTAAAGCATATAATATTAGTGATTTTTACCCGGATTTTTACATCAAAGTCGGGTATTGTGGATAGCTTTTATCCAATCAGCGTGGTTGATTTTGTTTTAAAGTAGATATATATTTTAGACACTAGGGGGAAATACTTGTTATATTTTATATATATTATTTTACCTGTATCATCTTATTATATATAGAATATTTAATTGCATCATAGCACGACCTCCTATAACCTCGAGGTTATAGGAGGTCTTGATAGTAGTGTATCACGCACTTTTCATATAAAAATACATAATTATAAAAATATGAAAATATAATAAATATTAATTTAATATATCTTATAAATTAAATATTACTATTAAATATATTCAACATTTAATGAACATAGATATAGTGATAATACACATAGGTATATATTAGGTACATATTAGGTACATATTACCTACAATAATATAATATAGTACCTAAAATAAGATATATATTTTTATATTTTATATATATATAAATATACCGTTTATAATATATACTTAATGTTGCATATATGCCTATTACATTAATTAGTAGGTACCTATACTATTTATTAGTATAATATTATAATTAATTATTAATGGATATATAATTAATAGTAGTAGGCCTATAGGTATACCTATGTAATATTATACTATTAATTAGTATAATATTATAATTAATGATTATTTAATTAATAGTATACTAATTAATATTTTACTAATTACTATATTACTGATTAATCTTATACTAATTTATATTATACTATTTTATAATATACTAATTTATAGTATACTAATTAATATTATACCTACTTATTTATAGTATAATTAATATTATTGAATGTATTCTATAAAAACTTTAATGAGAATATTAACTAGATATAATCTATATATATGATATGATATTACAGAATATATTTATGTTAAATGAAATAGTATGTTAAGCTATATATAAATAACATACATTGGTTATGCATTGCATGCAAAGTAGACTCTTTACAATTTAATTTACAATATATTGTAGTTTCTTCTATTATTTTTAGTTCTTTTTTTTAATATTAGGCAAATACTTAAACAGTTTTAAACTAAACGATACAATTAATCAAAACATATAATATTCAATTATATAAAATAAATTCAACCAGGAAATTAAAATTATTTAATTCAAGTTCAATATAAATGGTGATTAAAATATATATTTGAAAGCGACTTACAGAATGTATTAAATAATTAAGAAAAATTTATCAATAAGTTATTATGGAAGCTATGATGATATGTAATTAAGAATATACTAATACAAACCAAACAGTTAGAATTATAATTAAAAAGACAATTATATATAAGACAATTGTCTTATTAATATAAATTAATTTAACTGACATTTGTTTGCTAATTATACCAATAAATAAATTTAAATACCTTAGTCTTACCATAAATACTTCCTTTGACTCGATTTATCACAACACTATTAAAAAATCAATCTCAACCATCTATTTAATATATGGAAAATAAGACTATCGATGTACTAAACCATTCGCTGAATCACTTATAATTTTCAACTTTACTTACTTGTTACTTGTTATCCCGTGACTCGTAAATCGTAGGGGAAATCAATCGAAGAGGCATCAGCAACACGTTTTCTCCAGCCATATCTTTCGTGCACATCTTGTATTAGATCGCTTACATCTCGTTTAGTCCATTTAACAATGTTATCAATCCATTGAGATTTGGGTCGTCCTTGTTTTCGAGTTCCTTCAACAGAACCTTGCATTATAGTTTTGCACAGGTTTTCGTGTCTGGAGACATGGCCAAACCACTTCAGTTTGCGACTGCAACTTTACCCATTATAAAACTATCTATATTAATTGATCTCGACTGCTCACTAAATAGATAAATCAGAATCCTACGATTACATCACAACTTAGACAAAAAACTAAACTATCCTACCTTCTCCCTGCAGGCTATTTACTATAAACACTCCTTCTATTATGTAAAATCCTCTCCGTCACTGAACTTTACTATCTCAAGAATTCATTTATACCCGCTCCGACTGATAGCAACCTCAAACTACACAATTATAATTGTATTAGATTGGATAAGCGTCGTTTCGTGACACAATCTATTAACAAAACTCTGGAACAACCTAACAAATAATTTTTAAATTGGACACTAGTTACGATTTATTAAAATAAAATACTAAAATCAACTTACTATGAAATATCTCTATTTATATTATTATCATATACCTTATCTCTCCTATTAGTTATTGTTATCATTATTATAACTATTATTATTACTATTTAAACGCCATCGATAATAATAATTACAAGATTATTAATTGTATGTATTACGGAAGTGTTTCATAAATAAGTCGTACAATCTATCTAGTATTGATTTTAAATACATCTTTTATAAGTTATATTGAAACATAATTTTAATAAAATTTAAATTTATATTTCATATATTTTAAATGTTGGGTAGAATAGGAATACTCAGAACCCTCTTAGGATGTGTAAAGTAGGGGCTACTCTATGTGTTGCAATGCGCCGCACATGTAATGCAAATAGACGAGGATTACCCTTCACTGATAATCAACATAAGTCACCTTTAAATATAGATTATCATTTAATTTTTTTAATTTGTATTTAATATATTAGTTTCTATCATTTTTAGATTTTATATATATATACAAATATTATTTCGGTATATTTCATTATATTATTATTAGTTAATAAATTAATTAATTTATATCTGATAATAAAACATTTAAATATTATTTATTGGTATATCAATATATAGTGGGTAAACATTTGATATATATATATATATATAGTTATAGATATAGTTATATATTCTGAAAGTTTGAACTATATATCTTCAATAGAACTTTACTCTTCATATATTTGTTAATGTGGGTAGGAATATTAATATTAATTATTTTAAGAAATTATGTTTAGAGTTTTTCATTATAAAATATATTTATAAATTATTTGATATACTGTTAATAATGGTTTACTATATAATAATAGTATAGTATATAATTAATAATAATTTGTATTATAATGTAATTAATTGTAGTAGTAGTAGTAGTAATAGTATTTATTTATACACAAAGATTAATATAGAATTCTACAATGTGTTTTACTGTTTGTCGAACAGTTTACAGGTGTGGGTTCCCGGATGATTTAACGATCATCCGTAAAAATAATATAATAAAATAACATTCTTTGATATAATAATATAATAATAATATAATAACACGATTACATTTCAAAGAGTTAGATAAGTGGTATTTTAGTGGGGAACGTTTAAATAGCTCATTGAGTTTATATTTGAAAGTTGTTATTGACATATCTTCTTTGCATATGGATTGGGGAAGTTTATTCCAGAGAGTTGCACCTCTCAGCTAAATCGTTTGTTACCGTACTTTCGTTGTCTCACTACATGGTATTATAACGCATCATTTATACATATTAATAAGGTGAATCCTTGGATAATTTGTATATATATATATATGTGTATTTATATATAGATAAATATTTACTTATTTATTAAAAATGAATTGGAAATAACATAAATTATACATTATTTTGTTGTTAAATAAAATGAAGGTCAACTCCTTTCTTAATATGCCTTTGTAGTTATTATATACTAAGATAGAGTGTATTCAATTGTTTATAAATAAAAATAATAGAGAAACATAATAAATAATATTTTTATTTTAGAATACATACATACACACGCATACTAGCGCGCGTGTAGTATCACGATAGTAATCGCGTCGTTCATTAATGATGAATCAGCGTCCAGTCGTTATTCTCTGCGTTCCTGGCGTACCTCCGCAGTTGTTCGTCGCTAAAGAACTCGGAGCAACGATGCCGCAACAGGAAGTCTAGTAACAGCCTCATTCTGGTCGCGTATTCGCTGTCCTCTTGATCAGGTGACGTCGACGTATTCTACGAGTGGGTGTGTGTTACTGATGTGGGCGTGTGTTACTGATGTGGGCGTGAGGGAGGGGCTAATACAAAGTGAGGAGCTAATATATATAGGGTACCGAATGCGTCTGTAACTATAGTTACCCTATATAAGCAAGAGTATCTATAGACTTTACATACCTACGCTATGGTTAGATGCGGTTAGTAAAGTAGCAAGTAACTCGATTCTAATTAATCGTTTTAGTTATTCAATCGCAAATGAAAAACTGTATCCTACGCTGCGCAGTGGTTACTGATCGTGTAGAGTATAGTTTACAATGTGCACGCAGTATACTGATTTATATAGTGCACAGTAGTGTATATACGAAGGGGTGTAGTAGGGGGTAGAGTTAGGGAGTTAGGGGGTAGAGTTAGGCTATACGAGGTTATAAAGACAGTAAACGGGACTATGAATAGAATAGAAATAAAAGTGGATTATGTTTTGTACAACATGTATTTCATACAACTATAATTTAAGTATATAGCCAGTTATACATATATATAATTATAGTTAATATATAGGTAGTTATAGTATATAATATAGGATAAACATAATTTGTATTATTAATTCATTTTATGTTTCTGATTTATTTAACAGAATTTTTCAATTTAAATTTTACTATTAAATTTATTTATTATATATATTAATATAATTAATTTTGTATTCTTATCTAAAAGTGGATTTCTACACTTAAGTGGATATAAAGTGATTTAAAAGGAGGATTCAATCATGGATATATTTAGCCCAGATATAGCCTGCATATTATAATTAATAAAACACAAATTATAATTTCACAAAAATATATAAATTATTCATCATAAAAATAAAATAAATTATCATAGTAGAGATTTGTATTTAAAATTAACAAAGTGAATCATAATGAATATTTACAATAATTCGATGCTTATAGATATATTGATATAAAGGATATTTCTAAAAATATATATATATATTTAGATATTACTATAAATATATGATAATAAATCATTGATAATTTCATTAACTATTTCACTAACATAAAATACTATTAGTATATATATATGTATATGTATTATATACAAATAAACTCAAAGTGCGTATAATTCAATACAAAAATAGTTACATATTTATTATTATAGTTTCATGTCTTATTGTATTATTTTCATTTATCCTTTAATTTATTTCAATGGCTATTAAATATCGGAAACACCAATAGAAAGATTCCAGCAAAATAAAAATGTCTTCTTATAAATAATTTTAATAATAACTATTATTATTATAAATTATGTATCTATCTAAATAATCAATAACATAACATAAACACTGATAATAAGAGAGTGAGAGAGAGAGAGAGAGAGAGGGAATGACCTCTAGAAAAGAGGCGTCATCGAGGGAGACCAGATAGGAAGTGTATTCTTTCATTAATTGAGCGGAAGGCCAGTAATAAGGGCCAAATGAAACCTCTCCCGAAACCCCGTCATATATGTTCTCCATCTGTGAGGGCAAAGAGGAGATGATATATAATAGTGTTGTAATAAAACTTTGAAATGATACTAAAGTATTTGGAATTATTAGTGATATTGAATAATTATCAAATTTATTTATATATATATATATATATATATATATAAACAGTGCATCCTTGATACAGCAATAGCCTAGGGAGCATACAAATGTGCTGTTATAACGGGGTTTCATACTATAGAGTTATAGATAGGCTGGAGATACGTCTTAGTTAACTATGTCACAATATATATTATTGTATTGAGGCCACATAATCAGGTTGTGCTGTATATGTATAAAGAAACTGAAACGATTAATTATAATCGAGTTACTTGCTACTTTACTAATCACATCTAAACTGTAATGTAGGTATGTAATGTATATAGACACGCTTGCATAATATCAAAGATTCTAAGGAAAGATACGTGAAATCGCATAATACGATTTTGTACGCAAAACATGAACAACGCCACCTATATAGGTTGAATTTTCGGAACTATGTGTTGTTAATAATATAAATTTGTATACAAAAATATACACTTTTAAATGTAAAATAATATGTTTTACATTATTATTTATATGACGGAAAATAAGTATTCATTACTTATATAGAAATATGATATAATTGTTTTAAATGATATACATATCTATGCGGTGAGTAAAAGCTAATTTATATTACACGTAATTTAATGGAACATTGCAAACATTGTTCTATAGAAACCGTGCCAAACCTAAATCTATTTCAGTGATTGTGATACTACTGAGAGCGTCTGAATATTAATCACATTGCGTAGACGGGCGGCAGTATTACTATCCTAGCTAATACCATATTAAGTAACGTCACAACATTTACAGATTTTATTTCGTACACCATAAACTGCGTAACTAAAACCATTATAAATATCACAGGATGTTTATAGCTACGTGTGACCTCCGCATGTATTACTACTGGTCCACTACTTATAGTGCGATAGTATTAAAGTTACCCCACTAAAGGGTGCCTTAAAGGGTGCCTTAAGTAGCCGTACTATCGACATACGTAGTAACTGAACTCAACGTAACACGGTCTGTGCTTTAGTAGTAAATAAACACACATTTCAAGTATATATATACTTCTTCAATGGAAGTTACAAGTTTAAAGCATCGATTACACTACTAGTATCGAGTTTCTCATGTTTATATAGAGTGTAATTGTTATTTATTAATTTATAAACCTTGCCATCTCTAATAAGCCATTCACATCAACTCAGTTTTATTTACCTCAGTTTTTAGCTCAGTATTTTAGCTGTTGTAAATTTTATTTTGTAGTCAGTGTTCACATTGATTCAGACAAAAGTAGCTGTTAAAATTAAAGTTAAAATTAAAATTAATCAAAATTAAAGCATGAATAAAGTTTATATACATAAGAGCCTCAATCATATTATTTAACTAATATAATGACAATAATTTGATATATATATATGTATTAACTTATATATAATAATAATAATAATAATAAAATAATAATATTTTAATTAGACACTTAAATAATATTAGAAACATTTCACTAAATTGTAATCAAATAATAATTAAAAAAAAAAATTATAAAATATGAAAATATTATTTTTGCATGGGGTTGGATTCGAACCACGATGTGGTTTTATGAATCCAATACTTTGATAATTATGCTAAAGCGACATTTCATATCATATATATTTATTCTATACTATATATACAATATATATATATATTATAATATAGTTAATAATACGGCAAAATTAGCTACGGCAAATAACTCCGGCTATTTTTCGACACGTTGATGATTCGCTGGAGCTAAATTAATTATAGAACGTCCCATTTGCCGATGATAACAACTTTACGGAGCTGATTCTCGTGCCGGAGATACAAACACTGATTTGATGTGAATGGCATATAATAATAATAATACTTATTTATTGAATCTCATATATATATATTGAATACAATACAAATAACGGATACAAATGAACCCCTCAATAAGTCATAGACTTGTACATGTTATAAATAACTGTGACAAAGATATAGCATCACACCACCACTAATACCTTAAGTATCGAGTTACTAGTATGTCTATGTGTATAGTGTGTTAACCTTGTCATCTCTGACACTACAGTACGACCTTGAAGCTCTTAGTAAGTCGTCGGGGCCACTCTTCTGAAATTCACATTTGAAAGTTTCGCCGGTGACCACATTAATGGCTGCAAAGATTGCAAAGATGTTAATACACATCAATAACATAGGAGATATTATTATACTACTGATAATTATATATATAGGTATTAAATATGGAAGATATCGGTATTCATTAATATATAGCAATGACATCTTAATAATTAATTTAAATTATTAAACAGAAATTTTGTATCACATATTTGACTAATTATTGAATTGTATGATTACAATATTTGCCTACATACCATATAAATAGTTTAATTAGTAAGATATATATATATAAATTTATATATATATATATATATATATAGTATATTATTAATATTATTAATAATAAAAATAATAATATATAAATTTATATATATATAGTGTAATACTATATGTTTATTTATATGAATGTTAGAAAATTATGATTTAATTATAAGTTTATTATAAAATAAATATCAGGAGTAAAATGTATGCTATCGAAAAATATTGTAAATGATAAATTTATTATAGAATACAATTTCATTAATTATAAAACTATTTTAAATAATATTTTAATTATAAAACCCAACATCAATTTACGATTAATATAATGTTATATATTGATAAGCATGATATACACATATATTATGAACATAATACACATAGGAACGACTATCGAATGCTATAGTAATATATAACCGGGCATATACAATAAAACCGAGCTATGGTAGTCAGAATTTAATAAATCAATGACAATTTAGTTTGATGCTAATCTATTCTATTACAGACCACCTCTAAAGGGATCAGTATGGTAATGGTAACTAGCCTATGTTTCGTATGATAGGTTGATCTACACCATCCACTAGTTCGTTGTTCATATCTTGTGAAGGTAATATTAGTAAGTAAGTTGGTAATTAAGTAGTATACACACTTGTATATAGTTAATCTCATGAGTATAAATGAAAATGAAAAGAACGGAACAGATAAATGGATAACTAAAAAAAAATAAATACTAGTATATATATATATATATATATGTTTATAATCATATTTGAATTAAATAATTTCGAAGTGTGAATGTTAGCTTACTTTACCGTTATAGACAATATGCTATTATAATATAGATCATGGAAATAAATAGTGTTGTTTTGTTTAAAATTTATTTATTTCGGCGGTCTTTTCATCCCATCGGGAAACTTAGGTGAGTGCACTTATAGAAAGTTAAGTACAATTATAGAAAATATTTAACTAGTTTTTAAATATGTTTAAGAAAAAATGCCTATTATATATAAGTAACATAAATAATTAATAATACATTAAAATATACTTAAATCTAAAAGATATAAAAGAGAAATAAACCTGAAACCAGAACTTTAGAAAATGATATTTTCCACCCGAATTCCTTCTCAAATTGTCTAAGTATATCTACCGCAATATAAATAATTTAATATTAATACATGATTTAAATAGATAACATTTATTAACGAAACTATCATATAGATATTTACAGAATTTAATGATTATAATAATTATTAAAATATTTCAAATATAAATTATTATACTAATAATAAATAATAAATTAATAATAAATTTACAAACTATTATTACGTTGATTTCTAAATAAATAAATATAATAGACGGATTTCAATTGTATATGATCATATTTAATAGAAATATTAAATATAGAATATCTTGCATATTGTATTAGAAAATAAACTAAATAAGATTATTGTGTGGTTTAATAGAGTGATACATTTAATATTGACGAGAGAAGCATTACGCTACATACAGATATACAACTGTATGTACGTGAATCTACAATATACAATTATAATATGTAGTTGATAAACATGCAAAATATAAACAATATAAATTATATTGATGAACACTAATAATAAATGAAATATGTAAGTTAGTGTATAATAATGTTAACAATATGTCCAGTGTTCATAGTGATAACAACAACAACAACAACAACAACAACAACAATATAATCACTAAATAGCATTAATCACATACGAACAATCGTTTATTTATCTAATAATTAATATCTATAAAATGTATATTTCTTAATATGTATTTAATTATACGTTATAATAATATGTTATTAATAATGTGAGGGAATATATATAGGGGATCATCATACTCGTAATACTAACGTCATATGAAATAGGTTAATTTCCTCGATAACAGATCCTTGAAGCCCCCGTATAAACTCACCTCAAACCTGATGAGTGAATATTATATAGCTATTAGTTAATGCACAGTGAATATATGAATAGTTGGATTATATCCAATGCCATGTGTATATGTATGTATACTATTGAATAATACATAATAAATAGAGCCAGAATAACGGAGGAGGTAATAAACTTTTAATTATGATTCATTCATTTATTTACGAATAGAATTATTTTATTTACTAAGAAATTTACTTAGAAATTAACGTTGTATTGTATATCAAAAAATAAGCAAAATATAATTGTATTTGTGATACTCTATATAATATTGTTAATAACTATACAACAATAAAAATGATTAATATAATATATCTATTACCTAATGAATTATAAATTAATATGTACATTATATATTAGTATTCATTTGTAGTATTTAGTATATTATTTAATCATTTTTATAATGCTAATAATATAATCTTTAGTATCATAATTAGAGTTATTATATTATTATTTCAATACATATATATATATATCAATAATATTATATTAGTTGATATTAAAACATAAAAACTAAACAAGTGAATCATTTATTTAAATACTTGTATATTGTAAAATCTCACAAGTTTTGAGAATATATAAAAATAATTAAATTAAATGTGTAACAAATAAAGTCTCCGTAACTTGTTGTACGATGATGACTCATAACGCAGCGCAATATCAACGGAACAATAGAACATCACACACATAATACGATAAGTCTGTGTTCACATGGCATATCTGTGATCGTGAAGTACACATGTCAGTTTTAGTCTGTGAAATCATATCTTTCTATTGGTTAGCAATGCTAACTTAGCATACTAAAGCCGTCACAGTCTGCAATATTACGTTGCAGATTTATCACAGTGTGAATACAGACTTAGTAATACCTACACACATAACCCTCTCACAATACCCACACACACAACCCTCTCACAATACCCACACACACAACCCTCTCACAATACCCACACACATAACCCTCTCACAATACCCACACACTCAACCCTCTCACAATACCCACACACACAACCCTCTCACAATACCCACACACACAACCCTCTCACAATACCCACACACATAACCCTCCCACAATACCAACACACTCAACCCTCTCACAATATCTATGCACCACCCCCACCCCTACAAACTCTTCAGAAGGGGTGTCATGCATCGCGCCTAGAGAGCCCACCCCTACGATCATGTTCCGTAGTCCTTCCTCTGACTGAGGAGATGGTTGGGAGAAATGTCCTAGCGCCGTGTTACCACTTCCTGTACGTAGGTAGTCAAGCGGGCGTCATTAGTTTATTATATAACTATTCATCATTATTGTAAGTTATATCTTAAAAATTGATTATACATTATTTATGAATATTTATTATAAATTCTATATTAAATATATATTATATATATAGTATATTACATATATTTATTAAGGCTAATGTTAAATTGGTTTCAGTTTTCAAAGGAGTATGTGTTTTACTTAAGGGGCTCCCATTCATTTAAATAATGCTATTTTAGCTCTATCTAAAAACGCTAAGGATAAATAACTAATGGAGATATTTATATAATTTTTTTTATTCAACAGATACTTTCCTCCATCATATATGATCTATCTTTATATAAATGTAATTAATTTAAAATGGTGTACAAAAATATCCTCAATTAGTTAAATATTTATTTTTTCCATTAATTTGCAAGTTCATCATCATTTATTTAATTAATATAAAATATAATAATAAATCCAACAGGATTCAGTAACAGTAACAATACAGTAACAATTTCAGATAAAAATAATAAATAATAAATTAAAAAAAGTAGTAGGCATTTACATGTAGGGTTACTAAGTTAAAAAGTAAAAACTTGAGAAAATTACATTCAAAGTTTAATATATAAAATGTAAGTAAATATAATACATACAATTTCCTATCAATTTCAAATAATTATTATATCGATTACATTCATAAAACACTTTATATTGATAAAAATACACAGAAATAATTTGAGAAATTTTACAAATTATAAATAAGATATTAAATATGGAAAATATGTAATACAAATTTGTTATTAAAATAAAAATATTAATCATATTTTAACTCACCCTTAATACACACATATACATAAAACTTTATATAAATTAAGTAACCAAATAATGATAAATTAAGTAATCCTTTAACGGTATAACAAATTTATAATAAATAGATATACCAATTATGGTGAAATCAATTATTTATAATATTCTCTTGATGATATTCTAGCCTATCCAAAATTTGATAATTGGGAGTAGTAGTTCAAGAAAACATCAATGGTTTATAATTTAGCATGTATTCTAAACCAATAGATAACGATTAATATACCTGACCTACGTAATAGTAATATAACTTACATACATATACATATTTCATATTTACATACACATATTGTATATATTATGAATAAAATTCTGATGCTAAACTTTTGAACATACAAATAAAATATTCGAAAAAAAAGTTGAAAGTGAAAATGTATTAAAAAAAGAATACAAATCGGGTATTATAACCTAAAGTGGGTACTAACTAACTACAACTATACATATGATTACATGGTATAATGGAGGCAGTGGCCGCCTGTATCGACTAACCGGGCTGTCTGACGATGATAGCGTGACAAGTCGTCATGAAGTCCGTGCCGATAATGTTCACTTGATCTGTAGACAGACGGGGTACGTTGACGTTGACGTAGACTACTAGTGCACGCGTGCGCGTACATTGTGGCGTTCGCGGTACGCATTATCTATGCTAGTGCGCCTTATCGTAGATAATGTTACCCGGTTAACTCGACTACGATGTTGGGTCTGTGCACTCTATGTTAACTTCGCCCTCGATACATCCCATGATATATAGTACGGTACTGAATAATCATACGAGATTAAACTCACATTATATGTCATCATAAACACACGTATACAAGGGTGGTAATGCGATTAAACTAAAGTTAATAGCGTAGATATAGTGAGATAATAGTGTAGTGATGTATGATTGTGAGTCAGTATATTGAGTTAGTACTTTACATTGATAGTATTAACATGATCATTATTTTCATGATTATAATCATATTATAGATGTCATTTTAATCGTAATTGTGACGTAGTTTCTTTAGGCACGTCTTACCCGCCCGCCCCACTACCCACCCGTCCTTATAGTAAGTTTTGCGTGAGTTGTATATTTGTCATCGAATTATGATGAATATTGCGTTATTCATTTATATCTTATATCGTAATATTTTATTTAAACACAATACATTAATACAATAAGCATGGAATTGACTATAAGGCAAGGCTTCGGTATACCCAATATAATTAACCATATTAACAACGTGACTGTACTTTTACTATATAGTCAGGATTAGATTTATACTATAAATTGTATAGTGACACTTAATTCAGTATAATCACCGAGGTAGATAATCAGTCCAACAGATAATACGAGGTGATATAAATACACGAGTAGATAGCTACAAACATAACTGTCTAATGGTAGCTAAGTGGGTTTAGGCGTCAGACACGCAGGAAGTAGGAAATGATTTCAAATGCCACCTGGACCAATGAAATAGGTCTTAACATAATACTTAGAATTGATTTTATATAATTTTATATAATCTAAGTTCCTAGATAGGATGAAAGATCTCCACTAAATATCAAATAATAATAGCAAACTAAAAGAGTATATATCAGCGACAAGATATCATTAAGAAACTTATAAAAACACATTAAAACACTAATAAAGACAAATATCATTATTAGAAGTAGTTTTAGTTAAATCAACGATACGAAAACTAATTCTGTATTAAAACTAAATACTAGTGTCCCCTTCAAAACTAAATACTAGTGTCCCCCTCAATAATAAAGAGGCGACTGACCATGACGAGGTGATACGATGGCGTACTCCTCCTGTTGAACGTACAGCGATGCTGTGGGGGCTACCTGCCTCACTTTAGAATGCAGCAGGTCATCGTCAACCTAGGCGAGGTAGTGCTATAGAATGTGACAGGTACTATTAATGTAGTGTCATAGAATGTGACAGGTACTATTAATGTAGTGCTATAGAGCGTTACAAGTACTATTAATGTAGTGTCATAAATGTGAAAGGTACTATTCATGTAGTGTCATAGAATGTGACAGGTACTATTAATGTAGTGCTATAGAAAGTGACAGGTACTATTAATGTAGTGCTATAGAAAGGACAGGTACTATTAATGTAGTTCTATAGAATGTGACAGGTACTATTAATGTAGTGCTATAGAATGTGACAGGTACTATTAATGTAGTGTCATAGAATGTGACAGGTACTATTAATGTAGTGCTATAGAATGTGACAGGTACTATTAATGTAGTATCATAGAATGTGACAGGTACTATTAATGTAGTGTCATCGAATGTGACAGGTACTATTAATGTAGTGGTATAGAACGTGACAGGTACTATTAATGATGTGGTATGGAGCTTGACAAGTACTATTAAAGTAGTATTGATGTTGATTAGTTTTTTATTTAATCAAATATTTAATTAAAAGTATAAAGTTAGAATATTTTCCAATGATAACGCATACGATATTGAAGTACACAATGAATATAGATATAAAGAAATTAATGTAATGTGTATTATTTAGTACTAGATAGGGAATATAGATATTGAAGTATTCACTTTAATAACAAACATTATAGTTATTATTCTAATAATAACAACGTTTATGATGTTAATGAAAATAATAATATTTTCAAGACGATTTCACGACATCAATAGTTTCATTCGTATTTCATTTATATTTTCACCCTAACTAAATACTATATTATAATAAATATAAATTAAAATGATGCGCTATACGTTGATTCTAAACGGCTACACATTAAGACGTACACCATAGCTCTCGCTTGACTACGATATTAACGTTGAGGGGGTCGTACATAGTTATGCAGCTGTCTTAGGAGAGAGCGATAACGCTCCGTAGAGAAGGCGCTGTCAGTGCATACGTCGGTGTTCAGCGATGTTGCCGTTCTGTTGTAGTCTCCCCCCGACCCGTCATTGTGTGAACTTTGACCTGTTGAAGTAAACGAACCGCTATTAGCTAATGTATCAAATATTATCAATATATAATGTGAATAATGTTGATATACTATAATGTATTTAAAGTAGAAAATCATCGTCAAATTATATGTATGTTGTACATACTATCATAATAATTATGTACTATATACTTAGTATATTATATACTATGTATATACTTAACTGTATATGCTATATACAGTTAAGTAAACTTAGTAACTATGTAACATACTATGATAGTATGATACTAAAGCTGCCTTCACAACAACAAAGTAGCCGGATTATCCGGCGGATATTTCTCACGGATATCCGCGAGAATTATTATAGTCGGATTTTTTTATATTTCGATGTCAAGACGAAAATATACGCCAGATTTAATTGTAACTCGTTCTAAAATATCCGCCAGTTTGACTGATATCCGTAAAATTTCAACTTGCGTTAGTGCGACGAGCGTTGGAGCGCACCATTTGAATTTAGAACAAACATGTATTAATAGGTATGGTAGAAGCTAATTACATAGCCTAGACTAATATTATATAACGGGTAGTCAATAACACCAGTTGTTGTTACCATTGTATGATTCATACCTACATAGAAATAGGTGCACTTATTAACTATCTTAGTGCATATATGTGTATGTATTTGTATATATGTATGGCATATATTGTATGTACGTATATATGTATTATTATAGCCTGATTTTATTTATTTAGAACAGTTGACGGATATTTTTGATGATACCATTGATTACCATTGTATGATTCATACCTACATAGAAATAGGTGCACAGATATGTGCCAGATAATCCGGCTACTTTTTTGGTGTAAAGGCACCTTTGGTATGATACTATGTTATTTTAAGTAATACTTATAATACTTACTTATAATAGTTATAAAATAAATTTGAACTTATATTAATTATTTCATAATCATAATGATAATAATATTATTATCATAATAGTAACTATAATAACTATTACAGTTATCATAATAATAATTATGATGATTAAATAATTATGATATGTGTTACGATCAAAAAGGACGAGTGAGTTGCAAATGTTACATTTTAAATGTGAAATAAATTTATATATGCTCACTTTAGGATGTAATGCAGCTAAAAAAAACCAAGCAGGTCAAACTAAACCAATTAAACCAAATAACCCACAAATATCAATAAAATATATATCATATATATGTATATATATATATATATATATTTAACTCGTATTTCAAATGTAAATTTTAACCCTCAACTCGTACTTTTTAATTGTCTCCCTAATTTGAATGAGAAACATGTATATATGGAATAATTCATTTAGAAAAATATACGTATAAACCATTCGTATTAATATATTATACATGATAATCATAATGATATATACACATACGATTACGAGTACTATACTATTTGCGGATTGATAATTTTGGGTTATTTGATTTATTTGGCTTATTTTTATTCTTTTTTTTAGCTGCATTATAACCGAAGTGAGCTCGACATACGCCACGCGTGAAATTTTCTATTTATAGTTATTTAATTTTTGCATTTTTTCTGACGGACGCCTTCCTTACCATCCTCCACAAAAATGAAAGTATTTTTAATACCATAATCATTATGATAATGGTATTAATACCATAAAATGGTGAACTATATATAATATGGCCTCCGACTATTTTGATTACTAATGACAGGGTCAAATCTATAATACGCGTTGCGGGAGTTGACATGCTCGAGCGCACACGATAAAATAATTCGAGAAAGATACTTGTATATTATTAAATACGCTATTATTAATTTACATTGGAATATATATAAATAGATATAAATACAAATTTATATATTATTAAATATGCTAATATTACTAAATTACATTGGACTATATAAAAATAGATATAAAATAATTTTATAATAATTACAAATACAAATTTTTATATATATATATATAGGTACATGGTCAAAAGCTTCGCGATTGATGCGCGATTTGAACGCCCGCAAAATTGTTTATTCGAATTAGTGAATTTACAATAGCGTATTATTGTTTCTACAAACATTAATATTTTAGTTTTAGTTATTTTAACTTGTTTGGTTTGGTTTTGGTGGGTTTAGTTTTAATATTGCTAGGTTTTTTTAGCTGCATTACATCCCGAGTGAGCCTATAAAACACACATATATAATCTATAAATACTATTTAAAATAGACATACGCTAATTATAATGGACAATCATCAGCTATTGTAAAATCACTAATTCGATTAAACTCACATGCTCGAGCGCTGTGTATGTGTGTGTAAACTTTATATATGTATATAATATAATGTAAAATCACTAATTCGAATAAACAAGTTTGCGAGCGTTCAATTTTAAAAATGGTAACTATTTTATTAAAATATAAATATTATCTTAAAAACATTTCATTAAATATATAATATGATTAATTAAGTATACATACCATAATCCATTTATAAAGATTAATTATTAAATTTATAAATTATATATATATTTATAATTTTAAGCATTTAAAATTTTAATTAAATAGATTTACCAAAAGTAAACATTTAAATTTTAAATAAATTTTCATAATATTTACCAATGATCATAAAAAGATTCTACAAAACTTCGGAAAATATTTGATTATACTAATTAAATTTTATTTTATTAACAAAAACATGTAAAAAAGATATAAATATAATATGTTAATTTACTGAATTAATAGTACCTATTATAAAATAATCTTTAACAGATATTAATTATTGTATTTTTCTTAACGTTATTCAATAATAAAATTAAGGAAAAAGTGGTGCTAATCATCGAAGCGAAGAAACTTATCATGATAATTTCTATTAATATTATTAAATAACACTACTAATATAATGTTATATCACGTTACATCGTGCATACCGTGTATATATTTATAGTTTACCGGTAAAATACAAATCTATGATGCCAAGATATGAATGGATATATCCAAGACCTCCTATAACCTCCGAGGTTATAGGAGGTCTTGATATATCACGCGTTCTCCGAAATTCCGGAATCTAAGAAAGAGGCATCCTCTTTCATCATTCTAAATGTTAACAATGGCTTATTGTAGCAATACCTTCCGTAAGGTATTAATTGTAGTGATTATAGTTAATTCTCTCTTCGCTTCATAACAACACGAAATGTTACTTGGCTATAGTAAAAATGCATATAATATTCTATGCATAAAAACATGAATGAGAAAAATGGTTATATATACACATTACTATACACATTAATATATATATATATATAATATATATATATATATATATATATATATATATTTTTATTATTATCAGATTTAGTTTTAATATTCGTGTAATAATAGAAGCTGAGTTTATCAATAAAATTACCCTTTAATCATAGTGATAAGTCACAGAAAGTACAATTATAAATGGAATAATAATTCCCTAAAAATGAGTAAACCAATACAGCATAATTTAATACCATATCTAAGTTGACCAGTAGTATTATAACTGATAAGTATCAGTTATAATAATGATATTATAATATATACATTTTATATCATACACTAAAAATCCGAGATAGCTAGTTATTAGTATATAGTTGATATTATTTAATATCTTTTTAATATATATTTTAAATTTAAATACAAGATTAAATTTAATTGTATATTAATATACAGTGTATTTAATCGATACATCATATGACATCAGTTATAGGTATAACTTATACATGGTGAAACACAACTTGGTTTCATTTCCAATAATGCAAAATTTGTAATACAAATAGGGGAAAATAACATAATACGGACACTTAACAATAAATGGTCTTAACATTTTATGAATCATTATTTTTATTCAAAAATTACAATATACCTATATTAATACTATATGATTATAGATATTAATGTGATTTTAAAATTTTATTTAATATTTTAATTCCATAGATAACGGGGGACCCCCATCGGGGATGTCCGTATTCGGTACCCATGTCCGAATACGGACAACCTGTGTTATAATACGGACACCCTATATACCACTATATAAACTATATATTATTGATGAATCAATCAGATAAATTACAATTACATAACTTATAATTAATTTTATAAATAATTTATTCTAATTTAATTAGTTAATAATTTATTTATTTTTATTATTTTTTAAAATTAATAATACAATTTAAGTATCTAAATAATACAAATTGTAGATTTAACTTTATTGGTGGTATTAATATTATAACGCACGCGATTTTTATGAAAATCAGAATAGTTCATATGCTGTGCGCTGATTAGTTATAGGGTGTCCGTATTAAGACATCTAGAGTGTCGGTATTAGGGACTTATATCAATACCTCCTATAACCTCTTTCGAGGTTATAGGAGGTCTAGCTTATATGACCTCTTCATATATGCTTATAACTTAATGAATATTTGATAACAAATATAGAAATTAAATATATAATTTTTAGAATGCTTTATTTTTTAATAATATAGTGTTATATTTTACATCGATACATATGTATATTCTTGAGAAGGTTTTAAGGTTGACATTTTTTTTCATAAATTTAATAACGTAATAAAACGTTTTTTGGATATATCAGCAATATTTTGAATAATTAAAAAATAAAAAATACTTTTTTAGACTATTTATATAATTATGAATATTTTATTCATTAAACATTTTTATGTAGGATTTATGGTTTCTGAGATACAGAGATTGTCGGTATTCCGTATTCGATTTAAATTTCGATCCGTCATCGATATATCCAGTTTTAAAATGTTTACATTTTAAAACTGGTCGAATGATATGTAAATTAGAAAAAACAATATGCCTGACTTAGCTTAGATATAGAATAAATTACAAAACATCAATAGTAATATTAGGTAGGATATATACTATAATATAGACTATGTATAATATAGTACCTACTATAATGTATGGTATTTCACACATAAATCTAGGAATTCAAATAGACAAACTCTATATTTTAATGAACATGTCAATATATGTCGTAACAAAGCTTATAAATGTAATTAATCGTCTATCTCATTATTATGTAAATAATAATTTCTTAGCTTTAATTAAATCATATATTTAACATGGCAGACCTATAGGTCTTGAATTATCATCTAACATTTGCAATCCTGATATAGCAGCGATAGGTTATATAATTGAAAATTTGTAATAGTTCAAAGTTATTTCAACCGTCTTCTATTTTCATACGTGACAATGGTTCGACCCTAACCCATTATATTCCATAGTCCTTTATGCCATACACGGTAAAACGCCTTTTTGAAGTCAATACAATTGTAACAACGTTTCTTTCTTTGTTCAATATGTTTTTCCGCCATAATTCTACATTTCAAGATTTGTTCGGTTATGCTTCTTTTTATCTACATCAAGCTTGTTCTTATGCTAGAATACTTTCCACCATCGAAATTAAGAGATTTATAATTATTCTTAATAATATCTAGCTTGCGTGTGATATCAGACTAACAGTTCTGTAGTTTTCGCACTTCTTAAAGGTTTCCTTTTTTCGGAATGTGTATTATTAGTGATTGTGTCCAAAGATCTGGCCATGTATCCCATATTTGTTTGCAAAGTTCAGTGATTATGTCGATCATTTGGGTTTCACAGTTGATAAACACTTCCCCCGGAATATTGTCGACTAGTTAGCTTTACCTTTTTTGAGATTTTTAATATTATTTTCCACTTCTGACTTTAAATCGGTAAGTTATAATTTACTTCTACTTCTCGATTAATAAGTGTATTTGGGTCCGAATTTATTAGGTAATTATAAAGTTCGTTGCAGTATTCTGTCCATCTTTATTCTATTTCAGTATTGTCTAATATAGTAGGCTAGGGCCTATAGCCATATTTATTTTTAAGCACTCTAGTTTGTCTCTTCGTGCTCGAATTTGTGAAAGCTTTTAGTGTTTGATAGGCACGTGTAGTTATATATATATATATATATATATATATATATATATATATATATATACTAAATATACATTCAATCTATTGATTAATATTTATAATTAACAATAAACCTCTTGTTTACTCGAATTTATATATATATATATATATATATATATAAAATATAAATATATTTATATATAATATATTTATATATAATATATTAAAATTATAGGTATATTAAATATAATTATAAATTTAATTGCATTGAAATAAAAATAAATCAATCAACTAGTTAAAATATTAATATTCTCCATGTTGATATTCATAACTTTATATAGGTATACCTATAACCAGTAATTCAATAAACTTTTAATCTATCTATCTATAGTACTCTTTAGGGTTTTTTTGGTACGTATTTATCACATAAATAACCGACTATTCTCATATTGCGTATTGTTTCAATATACTCTAATTGCATCATTTATGTCCTTGATGGTTTCCTGGTTGTCCATATTAAATAATATCCACGTGATAGAAGTTTAAATCAATGATGGCCGAAGATGAAATCTCCAAAATAAAATAGCTACCTAAAAAATTGCTTACAAATTTAAATTTAGTAAATTTATAAAAATATATATAATTACATATAAATATAAAAATAAAAAGTGTGTATATATATATGTGTGTGTATGTGTATATATACAAATATGATTATACTAGTTGAATATATTATCATTACCCAGGACGAGATTGGCTTCTATTTCTAAAAAACATTCCTTACTATGATGTTACGAGAATCTCGTCATTCCCGTGCGGTATCGAAACCTACTGATACCAGTCTATGACTAATAGACTATTAGTCACTATCTAATATATCATATATGAACCTCGCATACTTGTTAATACGCGGGCTGTCACTCAATACCTGTGAAGTATACACGGTATGTATTATATCAGGTATAGGCTGCCCGATATAATACATGTAATACAGCAATACACATTAACAACATCTAGTTTGAACAATTATTAGGATACTCACCTTACTATTGTACATATATGTATATATTAAACTCGTTGGTTATTCTTTAATGAGCTTTGCGATACGTGTTCTTAATAGTAATCTATAGGTTATATATATATATATATATATATATATATATATATACATTAACATATATATTTTTATTCTTATTTTATTTGGTGGAGTCCTTTCATCCCATCCAGGAACTTAGATGAAGTTTTCACTTATAACCATATGGCTCTAATGTCCCTTCGAAGCCGCTCTCATGTTAAGGCATTCATGGTTTTAACGAGAGCCGATCATTTATTTATACACAATTATATAAGATCACTTCTAAATAATATTTTAAGACCCATTTTATAAAATTAATTAATGGTCCGGACGAGGCTCGAACTCGTGTCCTACTGCTTGTGTGTCTGACGCCTTAGCCACTGAGCCACACAGGCAGTTTACATATGTATATATATATATATATATATATATATAATATATATATAGTAATCTATATAACATCGTAGTTATACCTTAACCCTTGTATACCACTGGATATAAATGTATATACAGTGCCCGAATCATTGGCCCCTATGCCATAGGGCCTATGGGTCAATCTTGAACCAACTTTCACGTAAAATACAAGCGTTCTCATCTCCCATCTGTTATCTCATCACTTCTAATCTTACTGTTGTTCTACTTTCAACTACATCACATTGTACAGAATAACACTTTGAATACTACATTCATCAGATAATAATTCAAATATATGTAGATCACATACACACACAAACACACAATCACACACACACCCACACACACACACACACATACACACACAAACACACAATCACACACACACACACAAACACACACACACACCAGCATATACAAACACACACATATATATTATTGAGATACATTTGTTAAAATCACGAACTATATATAACGTATAACTTAATAACGTTAATTCACATAAATAAAATGAAAAATAAAATGAAAATTTTATTAAATTTTAATTTATTTTTACAAATGTAACGTAACAATTATAAATCAAGTAAACATTAATTCATAGAAACAGCATCAATATTTAATATGATTAACGTTAGTTAAATACACACACACACGCACATACACACAGATATATAATAGAGTATAATGCGTATATATTATACTACAATATAATGTATACAATACAATACAGTATATACCATGTGTATACGGTATACTTTCGTGTAGTTAAATACCGGTTTCACTAACAACGCGTGCACCAGTTCTATAGAACTAATAGGGTAAAGTACTAGTCTAGTGTACAGTAATGATCTAGGCGGAAGGCGGCGGGAGGGAGGGAGGGAGGGTAAAGTACTCTAGTACTAGTATCCTATTCATATAACCGATCACGTGATAATATATATATATATAATGGAGGTTTAACAAGGCCGTTCTGCTAACAAATACGACTGAATTGTATTGTTACCTAAGTTGATGGTTATAGACGAGATAGTAGGAGATATTAGGAGATAGGTGTAATACGTGTAATGCACACACACGATCGCACTATAGTGTGCTACTTACACGAGCCGACCACACACTCACACATATCTAAACCACTAATACACATTCCTTTATCACTTCACAATCACAATTCATTTGCTTCGTTACCTATTTTTTACCAATAGTCATTTAACCCACAAAATGAGCCGTTTTACTCATATAAACGAATAGCGAATGACTCATTGTAAACATGTGTGTCACAACATACGTGCGTATACAGTTGACTACGAGCGACATCACAGTAACACCAATAGGTTATCAACACACAGTATTACATAACGAATAACGCATTATTATTACGCTATAAGCGGATATTTATTTCACGATATGTAAGTACATCATGGTGTACTGACAGTTAATGACAGTTAATGACATCTAATGACACATAATGACAGTTAATGACAGTTAATGACAGTATATGTCAGTTACTGACAGTTAATGACAATTACTGACAGTTAATATCAGTTAATGACAGTTAATGTCAGTTAATGAGTTAATGACCGTTAATGTCAGTTAATGTCAGTTAATGACAGTTAATGACAGTTAATGTCACTTACAGTTAATGATATTTAATGACATCTAATGACATCTAATGACAGTTAATGACAGTATATGTCAGTTACTGACAGTTAATGTCAGTTAATGACAGTTAAAGCCATTTAATTGCAGCTAATGACAGTTAATGTCAATTAATGAAAGTTACTGACAGTCAATGTCAGTTACTGACAGTTAATAACAGTTAATGACAGTTAATGTCAGTTACTGAGAGTTAATGTCAGTTAATATCAGTTAATGACAGTTAATGTCAGTTACTGACAGTTAATAACAGTTAATGACAGTTACTGACAGTTAATGACAGTAAATGTCACCTACAGTTAATGCCATTTAATGACATCTAATGACATATAATGACAGTTAATGACAGTTAATGACAGTTAATGTCAGTTAATGTCAGTTAATATAAGTTAAAGCCAATTAATTGTAGCTAATGATAGTTACTGACAATTAATAAAGTTACTGACAGTTAATGATATTTAATGGCAGCTAATGACAGTTAATGTCAGTTACTGACAGATACTTTCAGTTAATGACAGTTGATGACAGTTATCGCTGAAATGAAACACGTTCACATAACCACATAACACTCGAATAGCCTAACTTAAACTTTACAAAAGTAGTATAGCTCAAACATTAATAAATTTCTGAATATTTAACTAATAAGTAGTGTATTTAATATAAATGTATATAACTATATCTATTTTATCTGTTGTCATTAATGCCATTAATAGATGTGTATATTAGCAGTAAACAATATGTAGGTTATTACAAAGGTTTATCTCGTATACTTTACGATATCTATGCTAATCTATATATAGAATATACTATACGATAGCTATACTAATCTATATATATAGAATATACGATACGAGATCAACATAACGAAATAACTTCACAATAATTCGTTAACATATCGCATATTACGTTGGAGGTTTAGATTCAGAGACGCGTGCTGTGATGCAATCGATGTATTTCTCTGACAATGTGTTGGTGTAGGTAGATCTACATCACGTGGCCATGCACATACATTGTATTTCGTACATTGTATGTCGTACACTGTATGTCGTACATGTATGTCGTACATTGTATGTCGTACATTATATGTCGAACATTGTATGTAGTACATTGTATGTCGTACACTGTATGTAGTACATTGTATGTCGTATATGTATGTCGTACATTGTATGTCGTACATAATATGTCATATATTGTATGTCGAACATTGTATGTAGTATATTGTATGTCGTACACTGTATGTCGTACATATATGTCGTACATGTATGTCGTACATTGTATGTCGTATAATAGCTAATCGTTTTATTTCGGGTCTGTCGTTAGTTTGTTTAGCGAGATATTTTCTTTAGAATAGACAACTTTACGTGTAGTACATAGTAAAGTACTTATGTGTATACAATAACATAGTAGGTTAACACAGTTAGTATCACATTACTCTATATATAACATATTTATATGCACACACACACATATATATATACGTTATTGTCCCGTTAAATATGTATTATGATGTGGATTTCAATTATTATTAAGCGCGTGTCTAAAAATAATTTTATTTATTTATTGTGAATTATTTTATGACAATATATTATAGGTTATTTAATATCTATCACCTCGTTGGTCGATCTTACCATGTAAACAATCGATTTATACATTATTTTATATTGTATTGAGTTACTAAAGGAACAGAATTTATTTCTAGTTTATATATAATTAATTACAATATATTATGAACTTTAGTGAATTATACTCTACAACTTATTATCTTAACCCTAATACAATACCTAATATAATCATCTGCTACTAAAAGGACTGTCTTCAAATAGGGCAGGATCCCTCATCGTCGGTATCACCCTAACTAAAGGGTGTGAGGGTAACATATAGTGCACAGACTAGTGTGTACTATATTAGTGACTGTTATGATAGTGGTTCATATATAATCCTCGAGTATTTGGTATATTTACAAGTGTATCTTTAAGGGTTATAAACCTAACAAATAAATGATTTTATAACTGTTAATTTCAATATTCTGTTGATGTTGCTACCCTCTAATATGTCCTTATGTATACTAGTTTTGTAAATGATGCCGAGCCGAAACAAGTGGTTATCGATGCCTAGCCGAGACTTTCGTTAACGAGCCCGAGCCGAGACTCTAACAAAACGATCCCTAGCCGAGTTGAGACTTTAGGTAACTGAGATTGAGACAGCACGGATGCTTTAGATTTGAGCATCATTTACATCATTACTGTATGCCGAATCGTCTTAACTCGACATTGCCGATAGGTAATATCGCGAGATCATAGTTTTACCCGCATTATTACACGTTTGTGTAATATCATGCTTGACGCAACTTTCATATATTAGCATATGTCCTTCTATTTCCTTCTATATCCTTCTATTTCCTTCTATATCATTCTATTTCCTTCTATTTCTTTCTATATCCTTCTATTTCCTTCTATATCATTCTATTTCCTTCTATTTCCTTCTATTTCTATAGAAAAACTTCACCTCGACTCGGTCGGTATATAAGCGGTATATATTGTTTAATGTATTATATCATCGACAGATGTACTATTGTAATTCATTTGCGTATTTTGTTTGCAGATGTTCAGTATTCAGAGAAGTTAGATTAGAAAAATCAATTTATATGAAAATTCCGTAAATAATTATATATGCATACATCTTAGTTCCTTTTAAACTATATTTGGATTACTTATTATTTAATTATATATATATATATATATGTTTATTATTTTAATATATATATATGTGTATATGTAAACATATATGTGTGGGGGAAGAGAGGGGATGTTGACTGTCGGTGGGGTTTTGGCCGATGTTAATATTTCAATATAGATACAAATTCAGAAAAAAACTATATTTATATATAAAAAATGTCAAAAAAAAATAATATATTTTATATTTGTAAAATAAATTATTATATATACAATATTAGATTAACTAAAAAGTTGAATTTGATTGAAAAAATAATATTCAAACCTTTTATTTTTTACAAACTACCAATTATAAAATAATGGATTATATATATATATATATATATATATTTATAATTAATATAATTTATAAATGGTCACATTATATACACAATATATTAATCAATTCTTCTAAATTATATATGTTATAGTTCAGAACATATGTCGACATAGAACCGATCGGCTCTAACGTATATGTTAAAAGCTATCGGTCAATACCCCAAACTCTATGAACACATATAGAATGTAGTATTTTCATATGATCCAAAATGTCAAAAATTATATAATTTGACAAAAATCTAAAATATACACCTGATGATACTAGGGGAAAGTAACCTAATACGGACACTTTAACAATAAATGCTCTTAAATTTGTATGAATCATTATTTTGATTCAAAAATTACAATATATTAATATTATATGATTATAGATATTATTGTAATTTTAAAATTGTATTTGATATTTTAATTCCATAGATAACTGGGGTGTCCGTATTCGGTACCCATGTCCGAATACGGACACCCTGTGTTATATTACTTATAATATATTTTACTTATAATTATAATACTTATGTGACATATTTCCCTATATACCACTAGATAAACTATATATTATTGATGAATCAATCAGACAAATTACAATTACGTTATTTATAATTAATTTTATGAAAAATATATTGTAATTTAATTAGTTAATATTTTATTTATTTTTATTATTTTTTAATTAATAATACAATTTAAGTGTCTAAATATTAATTTTTTTAGAATTAGCTTTATTGGTAGTATTACTATTATAACGCACGCGATTTTTATGAAAATCAGAATAGTTCATACGCTGCGCTCTGATTGGTTATAGGGTGTCCGTATTAAGACATTTAGAGTGTCCGTATTAGGAACTTATATGACATCTAGATATATGCTTATAACTTAATGAATATTTGATAAAAAATATAGAAATTAAAAATACAATTTTAGAATGCTTTAGTTTTTAATAATATATTGTTATATTTTATATTAATATATTTATATATACTTGAGAAGGTTTTAAGTTGAATTTTTTTTTGATAATTTTAAAACCGTAATAAAAAAATCAGTTTATTGGATATATCAGCAATATTTTGAATAATAAAAAAATAAAAAATACTTTTTTAGACTATTTATATGATTATGAATATTTTATTGATTAAATATTTTTTTGTAGGATTTATGGTTTCTGAGATACAGAGAGTGTCCGTATTCGGGCACTGTCCGTATTGGGTTACTTTCCCCTATATATTATTAAATATCTTATTAATATTATTATACTATACTAAATCATATAATAAAATACATTTGTTTTAATAAGTGTTGGCCACTATCTCCTCGTTATTATTTATTTTGTTAGCATTTTATTTATATTTATTAAATTTTAATTTTTAGTTATATTTGATTAGCCTACATTATCGATATTAATGAATTAGTAGTTATGTTTAAGATACGAGCTGAGAGCTTCTGAATATACTTCCGCCTATTAATTAAATATTCAGGACAATACATATTTTGTCATTCATTCATAATTCAATATTATCATTACAATATATTTACAGTATATTGATGTATTTTCA
>OZ025239.1:39321247-39576247 GCA_964019155.1 Osedax fenrisi
TATAAATAAGATACTAAACATGGAAAATATGTAATAACAAATTATGCATAACCATGGTTAAAATACAAATATTAAACTATAGTGCTTCTGGAAATACTCCCACAATAGTAATACTCCTACATACATAACAACACACACACATACACACATACATATACACATACACACATATATATATATAACCCACACCTGCAGGTATTAATATTGTTCATAAATGTATACATTGTATTAGTATTTTGTGGAGACGCACAATTAAAGCATTATATTTTCCATGAAAAAGGTTTATAAATATATATATATGTATATATATATATATATATATATATATATATATATATATATATATATATATATAAATATATTATAATTATACATTGATCATTGTTGTTATTATGTTATGCATTATAACTCTAATTGAGGTTAAATTAAGTTTCTATAGCAACTAAATAACTATAATACCATTATGTTTTACCCTGCTTAAAATGTATATCAATAAAATAGTGTATCGAAATAATTAACATTTAAATTAATTTATTAAAATAATAATTTCTGATATGAACTCAAATATGATCAAATTTATAATAAAAATCAAGTTAATAATAATAATAATAATAATAATAATAATAATAATAATAATAATAATAATAATAATAATAATAATTTTAATAATAATAATAATAATAATAATATGCATACAATATATTAGATAACGTAATACAAATTTATATTTAAATTGATAATTACATAATAATCGAAAATTAATAATCATATATTTACAATTGATTCTTTTTTCATGGGACATAATGTCCTACACAGTATCGCTTTGATGTTTATCGAACGCGTGTACCTGATGTCACGTGTTTTAGCTTTAACGCATTAACAATACAGAATGATTGCGTGCAATGATAGAGACTCATTACTAATGACTCATTAGTCACGTGGGGGGATTGACACGTGATGTCGTAACTATAGAAACTAAGTAGGATCTAATCAATTCGATAAATGATGACAATTCGTTATAGACTTTCTATATATATATATATATATATATACAGTCAACTCTCGGTAAGTCGTACTACGGATAAGTCGGACTTCTCGATAAGTTGGAAACAATTAGTTGGTTTGGTTGGATTTGTATCTAGTTCCATGTTACATTAATCGGATAAGTCGGATAAGTTGGATTGGATAAGTCGGACTTTTCTATAAGTCGGACTCATATTATAGTCATTTTTATGATTTTTATACTGGATAAGTCGGACTTTTTATAAATTGTCAGAATTGTTTACTTTAAATAATGAATATTATAATTTTAGTAAGTAATATAATTGAATACAACATTTTATGTTGCTGATTGTTGCATAATTCCATATTTCGGTAACTATTTAACTCGCGTTGCGTATTTCATGTCTTATTTGCATGATATTCTTAATCTCGGATAAGTCGGACATCTCGCTAAGTCGGACACTTTTCACGGTCCCTTGCGAGTCCGACTTATCGGGAGTTGACTGTATATATATATATATATATATATATATATATATATATATATATATATATATATATATAATGTAGTGATGTAAATCATCTTAAATTAATATTGTAAGTCATATTGACATATTTTTTTTTCGATATTAAATGTCCTATTTCCTACATGTTAAATTGTTATGTGCCAATTGTATGTTTTACATGTGACATATAACTTTTAAACTTGCTAACAAATGTTTGCAGTGACAATATATGTTGTTATATGTACAATGTAAGCTCTGCTTGGTTAGGTGTCGCGTATACCTTTATATAGGTCTCTGTTGCTGTATGTATATGAATGAATGAATGAATGAAATCAGTTTATAGACATACGACATACTATGTATATCATACGTCTATGGAGGATCAGTGAAAGCCTAGGCTTTATTTGGTCGATACCTCCAATATGTTCATGTACAGATTACAATATTAGTAAAAGTAATAATATAATAATAATGATTCATGTGTTAGCATTCTTTGTAATATAATTAGCAAATGAAACAATAAAATAGAAGATACATATATATATATATATATATATATATAAATTAATAAAAATAATAAAACACTGTTCATTAACATAAGTTATCATCATATTCCAATCCATTACATTAAAGTAAATAATAAAATAAGATAATAAAATAATTGTATAATATTATAAAATATATATATAAAATGTATTAAAATATATATTAGTAAAATATGTAAATTTATAATATTGTAATATTAATAACTTGTTAATAAAAATAGTACATTATTATAAATATGTGTAAAATAAAATATCTAAAAGTATGTTATAAAATTAAACTACTAAACAAAAATTAATCATCTTTCAATAAGACGTGCAATGGCGCCACATTCCTGTCAAATTACAGATGACTAATAATACCAATAATAATTTAAAAAAATATTTAAAACAATAAACGAAACAAGATGTAAAACAAATATAAATATTAAAAAAAAAAAATATTAAAATATATGATGATGATGATGATATTGAGTTTATTAGCACTAAAATAGGGTCATGTAGACCCCTTCGCTCGTGCGGGAAGAAAATAATAATAAAATAATAGTAATACGATAATAATTTGATAATAATATACATTTAATATACCACGGACAACAATACTAAACAATATAAAGGACTATTATATAATACAGTCTGCAATGATATGGTGTAGTTTTATATACTACAGACTGCATTAATATAGTATAGTGTTATATAATAATAAGATGATAATAATACAATAACTATTTAATAATGATATACATTTAATATAACACGGACACAAATAATAAGTTGGATGATTTAATGATTATGGGTAGAGAGAAAAGAAGAAGTAAGATTTATAAATCTTTTGTGCGATCTAATAGAACGAATGGTAGGAGGGAGGGAATTCCATAGGGTTGGACCGGAATTTTTAAAAGCTCTAGAATTTAGGGAAGTTTTACTAGAGTTCTGGGAGATAAGTAGAGGAGCATTTTGGTAACGAAGAGAAGATAATATAGTACGTTTTTTAATTAGATCAGAGATATAGCTAGGGGTGAAAGAATATATTGATTTATGGATTATAGATAGTATACGTAATTTACACCTGAGGGAGAAGGGTAGCCACATACGAGATGATTGATGAGATGTTGTAGTAGAGTGATCCAGTCGAGTTAAACAGTAAGTAGTACGTATTGAGGAACGGATAATCCGATTAAGTGGAGCAGTAGCTTTAGCAGGAAGTAAATTCAGTAGGGAAGAACAGTAGTCAATACGGGAAAGTACAAGAGCATTAATTAGAGTTTTAGTAAGGTTTCTGTAAAGTGATGTTCGTATTTTTTTAATTCTGAAGAGATGAAAGTTGGATGATTTTGTAATGGATGATATGTGATTCTTAAATGATAATTTGTCATCAAATACTAATCCTAGGTTTTTGGAGGAATGAGAAGGAGAAATAATCATGTTATTTAGAGTAAAGTTTGGAAAGGAAGTTTTAGAAGTAGATATCTTAAGTACAGTAGTCTTAGAGAAATTAATTAGTAGTTTATTGGAGAGGAGCCATAATCTTATAGAGTTAGCACACTCGATTAATTCAGAGTTAATGGTATTATGAGAATTTATAGGGAAAAATGTAAACAGTTGAATATCATCAGCAAAAATATGGTAGTGAATATTTGGAAATTTCTTAATTAGATCAGCAATAGAGCTGATATGAATAGAAAAGAGGGATGGACCTAGAACATATCCTTGGGGAATACCGTGGTTAAGAGGAGAAAGAGGCGAGTAAGATTTGTCAATCATAATAGAGATATTCCTGTTAGTGAGATATGAAGTAAACCATTTTAATGCTAAGCCAGATATACCCATTAAAGTAAGTCGCGAGATTAATATGTTATGGTCCAGGGTATCAAAAGCAGATGAGAGATCAAGTAGAATTAGCTGGCAACACGTGTTGCTATTTAAGGTAGATAATATTGTGTCAGTAATACGGAGGAGAGCTGTTTCGGTTGAATGACCTTTTCGAAAAGCGCTATGAAACGGGTCGAAAAGATTATTTTTATTTACAAGGATATGAGTTGTTTGGAAACAATTCTTTCTAATATTTTACTTTATAAGGGTAGGTTGGAGATCGGGCGATAATTGCTAAATGAGTTTGGGTCTAAGTTTTGTTTTTTTAGAATAGGGGATATTATGGCAGTCTTGAGACAGGGTGAAACTTGGCCAGAGTTTAGTGAGTTCGCAATAATATCAAAGAAAATAGGAGAAAATAAGGGTGAAAGTTTGTGATATAATGATAAAGGTACGGGATCAGTGGGGGATGTACAGTGAGATTTCATGAGTAGGTCATTTACTTAATACAGTGAAGGGATAGTGAATGTACTTAATGAGTCAATATGATGGGTAATATATATGGTAGGATTGAGTATGGGTTGAGTAGATGCACAAATAATATTATTAATGCTTGCAATTTTATGTTTAAAGAATTTTTCAAAAAGAGAACACAGTTGAAAATTTGACGTGTTTGGTAAAATGGGGAGGATTTTTTCATCTGGAGGAGAGAGAATTTTATTTGCTATTTTAAATAATTTGCGAGATTTGGAGGAGATCAATGCTATCTTTTTGTTATAATAGATAGATTTTGAACGAGATATAGTAGATTTGTAATTTTGTCTAGCTAGTGATAGTGCTAATTTAGTTTCAGTAGAAGGATTTTTAAGAAATGTCTTCTCAAATTTGCGAACACTCTTCTTGAAGATGAAAAGTTCGTGGGAGAACCAGGGAGAAAAAGTGCGGTCGGTAATTAATGTAGTTTTTACAAAATATATATAAAAAAAAAACTAATATTTACTTATAAATGAATATTTTAATGTTTTTTTTTAGAATAAATACATTATTAATATTATTTTTTCGTAAAAGATTATTAAACATTAATTCATTATATAACTTTGGTCCTTTAAAAAATATTGTATTTTTTAATTTATTTGATTTCATAAGTGGTAGAATAAATTTATTTTTTAGTTTATTTAACTTGAAATTGTATGTGTTGATGTATGTATATGTTGCTGTATGTATGTCTTGATGTATGTATGTGTTGCTGTATGTATGTGTTGCTGTATGTATGTCTTGATGTATGTATGTGTTGATGTATGTATGTGTTGATGTATGTATATGTTGCTGTATGTATGTCTTGATGTATGTATATGTTGCTGTATGTATGTCTTGATGTATGTATATGTTGCTGTATGTATGTCTTGATGTATGTATATTTTGCTGTATGTATATGTTGCTGTATGTATGTCTTGATGTATGTATATGTTGATATAGCAACTAAGAAATGTCAAAGATGTCGTCACCTTAGTTCGCGATTCATTAATTTAAAGATATCTAACATATAAAGTTAATACAGATGGTTAAATATGAAATATAAACTTATTTTCGTTATGCTTTCCACGTAATATATATATATTATATATATTATAATATTTATGTTATTTGTTATATAATTCATGCGGATCGTACCCCGGTTCTCAGTTCTATCGCGTGTAGACATTCTGGATAAACACAGACACATCGCCGTTATCAACTTCCGGTACCCGATACCCGCCGAAAGAAACCAAGCAATACGCAATGCGCTTTATAATCAAAAATTCAAAAATATCACGATCGTGGATCGTCTCTTTTGCCTGGGAGATATACAGTTAGTATTATGTAATTGTATATATATATATATATATATATATATATATATATATATATATATATATTACTTACTTACTCATATGTAACAATTAAGTTGTCGTATATTCAATAGTAACTAAATATTAGTGCTAGCATATACGTATTGAATATAAGTTGTTTATGAACTGTCATTGGAGTCGCGGTCTAACGAAACTGGGCGTGTCCAATCAAATCATTATAATCCTCCTCCAATCAAATCATTATATAATTATAATATAATAATCTGATCGGTCGAAACCGCTGTCTCAGAATTCGGTATTATAAATCTCTATTGCATTACTATAATATATTCTATATGTTAGTATTAACTTAACTTTGCAATGATATACCATTGCTACATTGCTTTTCGTATGTGATTAACCTTTTATTTAACCTTTTATTTAATCATTTCATTGTTTTTTTTATATTACTATGATTTTATTATTATGTTTGTCATTATTTCTATTTTATTATTTTATTTGAATGGAAATGATGATATGACATTGCACATACTGTTAGGAGGTTTCGATTCAATAAAGCTGGTCGCTTTCACTGATACTCCTTAGACTTTGTATTTAAACTGAATTCATTCATTCATTCATGCATTCATAGCAGTGCTATACTAGCAGCATAACGTACAGTCTGTAGCAGGTAAACAGTGTACGACGTCAATATTTATTTCTGAACAATTTATTTTTAAATTTTATTCGAAATTTGAAGGTCGGGCGCAGTGTCTAAAACTAAATAAAATAAAATCCGAGAATTGTATTGTTCTTAGAATTCAAATCTCTATAAGATACAAACTATCGTTATCATTTTTATTTTGTGATCACCCTTAGCGACGTATGCAGTGTGTATGTGTACCGATGACCGTCCACCTAAACCACGTGATCTACATGTTTTATGAATGAATTGAATGAATGAATTTTATTTACCGAATATTTGCTATAATAATTGGAGGGATACCCAGAAGCTACGTTTAGCTTATACTAAGGATGCCCTTATAAATTAACAATGTTTGAAAAGTGTTATTAAAGTAAAATATATTTTATAAATTAACGGAAAGCGTTATTAAAGTTAGAAGTACATTGTGTAGATACTCAGATAGTACTATTGTTCATTATAATACATTCACTAACAAGGATGTGGGGGGGAATTAGTGCAGTAGGGGCATTATGTAGGACTTATGAGGTGAATTACCTCTTTAATATATATATATATAATATATAGAAATAAATTCAAAAATTAATTAATTTGCATAGTAATATATTATGTATACATTTAAAGATGATATGAGATATACTATTCATAAGCATACCTATAGATACAGGGCCGGCTTAAGCTAAGTATGTGTATACAATACTACTGGGGTTAGGCTGTAGCATATAGGGTTAGGCTATATCATATAGGGTTAGGCTATACCTATAGGGTTAGGCTATAGCATATAGGGTTAGGCTATAGCATATAGGGTTAGGTTATATCATATAGGGTTAGGCTATACCTATAGGGTTAGGCTGTAGCCTATAGGGTTAGGCTATACCTATAGGGTTAGGCTGTAGCATATAGGGTTAGGCTATAGGGTTAGGCTATATCATATAGGGTTAGGTTATATCATATAGGGTTAGGCTATAGCATATAGGGTTAGGCTATATCATATAGGGTATGGCTATATCATATAGGGTTAGGCTATATCATATAGGGTTAGGTTATATCATATAGGGTTAGGCTATACCTATAGGGTTAGGCTATATCATATAGGGTTAGGCTATAGGGTTAGGCTATATCATGTAGGGTTAGGTTATATCATATAGGGTTAGGCTATACCTATAGGGTTAGGCTGTAGCATATAGGGTTAGGCTATACCTATAGGGTTAGGCTATAGCCTATAGGGTTAGGCTATACCTATAGGGTTAGGTTATAGCATATAGGGTTAGGCTATAGGGTTAGGCTGTATCATATAGGGTTAGGTTATATCATATAGGGTTAGGCTATATCATATAGGGTTAGGCTATATCATATAGGGTTAGGTTATATCATATAGGGTTAGGCTATACCTATAGGGTTAGGTTATATCATATAGGGTTAGGCTATACCTATAGGGTTAGGCTATATCATATAGGGTTAGGCTATAGGGTTAGGCTATATCATGTAGGGTTAGGTTATATCATATAGGGTTAGGCTATACCTATAGGGTTAGGCTGTAGCATATAGGGTTAGGCTATACCTATAGGGTTAGGCTATAGCCTATAGGGTTAGGCTATACCTATAGGGTTAGGTTATAGCATATAGGGTTAGGCTATAGGGTTAGGCTGTATCATATAGGGTTAGGTTATATCATATAGGGTTAGGCTATATCATATAGGGTTAGGCTATATCATATAGGGTTAGGTTATATCATATAGAGTTAGGCTATACCTATAGGGTTAGGCTGTAGCATATAGGGTTAGGCTATAGGGTTAGGCTATACCTATAGGGTTAGGCTGTAGCATATAGGGTTAGGCTATATCATATAGGGTTAGGCTATACCTATAGGGTTAGGCTATACCTATAGGGTTAGGCTGTAGCCTATAGGGTTAGGTTATATCATATAGGGTTAGGCTATACCTATAGGGTTAGGCTGTAGCATATAGGGTTAGGCTATATCATATAGGGTTAGGCTATATCATATAGGGTTAGGCTGTAGCCTATAGGGTTAGGTTATATCATATAGGGTTAGGCTATACCTATAGGGTTAGGCTGTAGCCTATAGGGTTAGGCTATACCTATAGGGTTAGGCTGTAGCATATAGGGTTAGGCTATAGGGTTAGGCTATATCATATAGGGTTAGGTTATATCATATAGGGTTAGGCTATAGCATATAGGGTTAGGCTATATCATATAGGGTATGGCTATATCATATAGGGTTAGGCTATATCATATAGGGTTAGGTTATATCATATAGGGTTAGGCTATACCTATAGGGTTAGGCTATAGCCTATAGGGTTAGGTTATATCATATAGGGTTAGGCTATATCATATAGGGTTAGGCTATAGGGTTAGGCTATATCATGTAGGGTTAGGTTATATCATATAGGGTTAGGCTATACCTATAGGGTTAGGCTGTAGCATATAGGGTTAGGCTATACCTATAGGGTTAGGCTGTAGCATATAGGGTTAGGCTATAGGGTTAGGCTATATCATATAGGGTTAGGTTATATCATATAGGGTTAGGCTATATCATATAGGGTTAGGCTATATCATATAGGGTTAGGTTATATCATATAGGGTTAGGCTATACCTATAGGGTTAGGCTGTATCATATAGGGTTAGGCTATATCATATAGGGTTAGGTTATATCATATAGAGTTAGGCTATACCTATAGGGTTAGGCTGTAGCATATAGGGTTAGGCTATAGGGTTAGGCTATACCTATAGGGTTAGGCTGTAGCATATAGGGTTAGGCTATATCATATAGGGTTAGGCTATACCTATAGGGTTAGGCTATACCTATAGGGTTAGGTTATATCATATAGGGTTAGGTTATATCATATAGGGTTAGGCTATACCTATAGGGTTAGGCTGTAGCCTATAGGGTTAGGTTATATCATATAGGGTTAGGCTATACCTATAGGGTTAGGCTGTAGCATATAGGGTTAGGCTATATCATATAGGGTTAGGCTATATCATATAGGGTTAGGCTGTAGCCTATAGGGTTAGGTTATATCATATAGGGTTAGGCTATACCTATAGGGTTAGGCTGTAGCATATAGGGTTAGGCTATATCATATAGGGTTAGGTTATATCATATAGAGTTAGGCTATACCTATAGGGTTAGGCTGTAGCATATAGGGTTAGGCTATAGGGTTAGGCTATACCTATAGGGTTAGGCTGTAGCATATAGGGTTAGGCTATATCATATAGGGTTAGGCTATACCTATAGGGTTAGGCTATACCTATAGGGTTAGGCTATAGCATATAGGGTTAGGCTATATCATATAGGGTTAGGTTATACCTATAGGGTTAGGTTATATCATATAGGGTTAGGTTATATCATATAGGGTTAGGCTATACCTATAGGGTTAGGCTATATCATATAGGGTTAGGCTATACCTATAGGGTTAGGTTATATCATATAGGGTTAGGTTATATCATATAGGGTTAGGCTATACCTATAGGGTTAGGCTGTAGCCTATAGGGTTAGGCTGTAGCCTATAGGGTTAGGTTATATCATATAGGGTTAGGCTATACCTATAGGGTTAGGCTGTAGCATATAGGGTTAGGCTATATCATATAGGGTTAGGTTATACCTATAGGGTTAGGCTGTAGCATATAGGGTTAGGCTATATCATATAGGGTTAGGCTATATCATATAGGGTTAGGCTATACCTATAGGGTTAGGCTATAGCATATAGGGTTATGCTATATCATATAGGGTTAGGCTATACCTATAGGGTTAGGCTATATCATATAGGGTTAGGCTATACCTATAGGGTTAGGTTATATCATATAGGGTTAGGTTATATCATATAGGGTTAGGCTATACCTATAGGGTTAGGCTGTAGCCTATAGGGTTAGGTTATATCATATAGGGTTAGGCTATATCATATAGGGTTAGGTTATATCATATAGGGTTAGGCTATACCTATAGGGTTAGGCTGTAGCCTATAGGGTTAGGCTGTAGCCTATAGGGTTAGGTTATATCATATAGGGTTAGGCTATACCTATAGGGTTAGGCTGTAGCATATAGGGTTAGGCTATATCATATAGGGTTAGGCTATATCATATAGGGTTAGGCTATACCTATAGGGTTAGGCTATAGCATATAGGGTTAGGCTATATCATATAGGGTTAGGCTATACCTATAGGGTTAGGCTATACCTATAGGGTTAGGCTATAGCATATAGGGTTAGGCTATATCATATAGGGTTAGGCTATACCTATAGGGTTAGGCTATACCTATAGGGTTAGGTTATATCATATAGGGTTAGGTTATATCATATAGGGTTAGGCTATACCTATAGGGTTAGGCTGTAGCCTATAGGGTTAGGTTATATCATATAGGGTTAGGCTATATCATATAGGGTTAGGTTATATCATATAGGGTTAGGCTATACCTATAGGGTTAGGCTGTAGCCTATAGGGTTAGGTTATATCATATAGGGTTAGGCTATACCTATAGGGTTAGGCTATATCATATAGGGTTAGGCTATATCATATAGGGTTAGGCTATATCATATAGGGTTAGGCTATACCTATAGGGTTAGGCTGTAGCCTATAGGGTTAGGTTATATCATATAGGGTTAGGCTATATCATATAGGGTTAGGTTATATCATATAGGGTTAGGCTATACCTATAGGGTTAGGCTGTAGCCTATAGGGTTAGGTTATATCATATAGGGTTAGGCTATATCATATAGGGTTAGGTTATATCATATAGGGTTAGGCTATACCTATAGGGTTAGGCTGTAGCCTATAGGGTTAGGTTATATCATATAGGGTTAGGCTGTAGCCTATAGGGTTAGGCTATACCTATAGGGTTAGGCTATACCTATAGGGTTAGGCTATAGCATATAGGGTTAGGCTATAGCATATAGGGTTAGGCTATATCATATAGGGTTAGGCTATAGCCTATAGGGTTAGGCTGTAGCATATAGGGTTAGGCTGTAGCATATAGGGTTAGGCTATACCTATAGGGTTAGGCTATATCATATAGGGTTAGGCTATAGCATATAGGGTTAGGCTATATCATATAGGGTTAGGCTATAGCATATAGGGTTAGGCTATATCATATAGGGTTAGGCTATACCTATAGGGTTAGGCTATAGCATATAGGGTTAGGTTATATCATATAGGGTTAGGCTATACCTATAGGGTTAGGCTGTAGCCTATAGGGTTAGGTTATATCATATAGGGTTAGGCTGTAGCCTATAGGGTTAGGCTATATCATATAGGGTTAGGCTATACCTATAGGGTTAGGCTATATCATATAGGGTTAGGCTATATCATATAGGGTTAGGCTATACCTATAGGGTTAGGCTATAGCATATAGGGTTAGGCTATATCATATAGGGTTAGGCTATAGCATATAGGGTTAGGCTATAGCATATAGGGTTAGGCTATACCTATAGGGTTAGGCTATAGCATATAGGGTTAGGCTATAGCATATAGGGTTAGGCTATATCATATAGGGTTAGGCTATAGCCTATAGGGTTAGGCTGTAGCATATAGGGTTAGGCTGTAGCATATAGGGTTAGGCTATACCTATAGGGTTAGGCTATATCATATAGGGTTAGGCTATATCATATAGGGTTAGGCTATACCTATAGGGTTAGGCTATAGCATATAGGGTTAGGCTATAGCATATAGGGTTAGGCTATATCATATAGGGTTAGGCTATAGCCTATAGGGTTAGGCTGTAGCATATAGGGTTAGGCTGTAGCATATAGGGTTAGGCTATACCTATAGGGTTAGGCTATATCATATAGGGTTAGGTTATATCATATAGGGTTAGGCTATACCTATAGGGTTAGGCTGTAGCATATAGGGTTAGGCTATAGCATATAGGGTTAGGCTATATCATATAGGGTTAGGCTATACCTATAGGGTTAGGCTGTAGCATATAGGGTTAGGCTATACCTATAGGGTTAGGCTGTAGCCTATAGGGTTAGGCTATATCATATAGGGTTAGGCTATACCTATAGGGTTAGGCTATAGCATATAGGGTTAGGCTATATCATATAGGGTTAGGCTGTAGCCTATAGGGTTAGGCTATATCATATAGGGTTAGGCTATACCTATAGGGTTAGGCTATAGCATATAGGGTTAGGCTGTAGCATATAGGGTTAGGCTATAGCATATAGGGTTAGGCTATATCATATAGGGTTAGGCTATACCTATAGGGTTAGGCTATACCTATAGGGTTAGGCTATAGCATATAGGGTTAGGCTATATCATATAGGGTTAGGCTGTAGCCTATAGGGTTAGGCTGTAGCCTATAGGGTTAGGCTGTAGCATATAGGGTTAGGCTATAGCATATAGGGTTAGGCTGTAGCATATAGGGTTAGGCTATATCATATAGGGTTAGGCTATAACATATAGGGTTAGGCTATACCTATAGGGTTAGGCTGTAGCATATAGGGTTAGGCTATAGCATATAGGGTTAGGCTATATCATATAGGGTTAGGCTGTAGCCTATAGGGTTAGGCTGTAGCATATAGGGTTAGGCTGTAGCATATAGGGTTAGGCTATACCTATAGGGTTAGGCTATAGCATATAGGGTTAGGCTATATCATATAGGGTTAGGCTATACCTATAGGGTTAGGCTATACCTATAGGGTTAGGCTATAGCATATAGGGTTAGGCTATATCATATAGGGTTAGGCTGTAGCCTATAGGGTTAGGCTGTAGCATATAGGGTTAGGCTATAGCATATAGGGTTAGGCTATATCATATAGGGTTAGGCTGTAGCATATAGGGTTAGGCTGTAGCCTATAGGGTTAGGCTGTAGCCTATAGGGTTAGGCTGTAGCCTATAGGGTTAGGCTGTAGCCTATAGGGTTAGGCTATAGCATATAGGGTTAGGCTATATCATATAGGGTTAGGCTGTAGCCTATAGGGTTAGGCTGTAGCATATAGGGTTAGGCTATAGCATATAGGGTTAGGCTATATCATATAGGGTTAGGCTATATCATATAGGGTTAGGCTGTAGCCTATAGGGTTAGGCTGTAGCCTATAGGGTTAGGCTGTAGCCTATAGGGTTAGGCTGTAGCCTATAGGGTTAGGCTGTAGCATATAGGGTTAGGCTATAGCATATAGGGTTAGGCTATATCATATAGGGTTAGGCTGTAGCCTATAGGGTTAGGCTGTAGCATATAGAGTTAGGCTATAGCATATAGGGTTAGGTTATATCATATAGGGTTAGGCTATACCTATAGGGTTAGGCTATAGCATATAGGGTTAGGCTATATCATATAGGGTTAGGCTATACCTATAGGGTTAGGCTGTAGCATATAGGGTTAGGCTATACCTATAGGGTTAGGCTATAGCATATAGGGTTAGGTTATATCATATAGGGTTAGGCTGTAGCCTATAGGGTTAGGCTGTAGCATATAGGGTTAGGCTATAGCATATAGGGTTAGGTTATATCATATAGGGTTAGGCTATACCTATAGGGTTAGGCTATAGCATATAGGGTTAGGTTATATCATATAGGGTTAGGCTGTAGCCTATAGGGTTAGGCTGTAGCATATAGGGTTAGGCTATATCATATAGGGTTAGGCTGTACCTATAGGGTTAGGCTATAGCATATAGGGTTAGGTTATATCATATAGGGTTAGGCTGTAGCCTATAGGGTTAGGCTATATCATATAGGGTTAGGCTGTAGCCTATAGGGTTAGGCTATACCTATAGGGTTAGGCTATAGCATATAGGGTTAGGCTATACCTATAGGGTTAGGCTATATCATATAGGGTTAGGCTGTAGCCTATAGGGTTAGGCTATAGCATATATGGTTAGGCTATATCATATAGGGTTAGGCTGTAGCATATAGGGTTAGGCTATATCATATAGGGTTAGGTTATATCATATAGGGTTAGGCTATATCATATAGGGTTAGGCTGTAGCCTATAGGGTTAGGCTGTATCATATAGGGTTAGGCTGTAGCATATAGGGTTAGGCTATAGCATATAGGGTTAGGCTATATCATATAGGGTTAGGCTGTAGCATATAGGGTTAGGCTATATCATATAGGGTTAGGTTATATCATATAGGGTTAGGCTATATCATATAGGGTTAGGCTGTAGCATATAGGGTTAGGCTATACCTATAGGGTTAGGCTATACCTATAGGGTTAGGCTATAGCATATAGGGTTAGGTTATATCATATAGGGTTAGGCTGTAGCCTATAGGGTTAGGCTATATCATATAGGGTTAGGCTGTAGCCTATAGGGTTAGGCTATACCTATAGGGTTAGGCTATAGCATATAGGGTTAGGCTATATCATATAGGGTTAGGCTGTAGCCTATAGGGTTAGGTTATATCATATAGGGTTAGGCTATACCTATAGGGTTAGGCTATAGCATATAGGGTTAGGCTATATCATATAGGGTTAGGCTATATCATATAGGGTTAGGCTGTAGCCTATAGGGTTAGGTTATATCATATAGGGTTAGGCTATACCTATAGGGTTAGGCTATAGCATATAGGGTTAGGCTATATCATATAGGGTTAGGCTATATCATATAGGGTTAGGCTATACCTATAGGGTTAGGCTATAGCATATAGGGTTAGGTTATATCATATAGGGTTAGGCTGTAGCCTATAGGGTTAGGTTATATCATATAGGGTTAGGCTATACCTATAGGGTTAGGCTATAGCATATAGGGTTAGGCTATATCATATAGGGTTAGGCTATATCATATAGGGTTAGGCTATACCTATAGGGTTAGGCTATAGCATATAGGGTTAGGTTATATCATATAGGGTTAGGCTGTAGCCTATAGGGTTAGGCTGTAGCCTATAGGGTTAGGCTATAGCATATAGGGTTAGGCTATATCATATAGGGTTAGGCTATATCATATAGGGTTAGGCTGTAGCCTATAGGGTTAGGTTATATCATATAGGGTTAGGCTATACCTATAGGGTTAGGCTATAGCATATAGGGTTAGGCTATATCATATAGGGTTAGGCTATATCATATAGGGTTAGGCTATACCTATAGGGTTAGGCTATAGCATATAGGGTTAGGTTATATCATATAGGGTTAGGCTGTAGCCTATAGGGTTAGGCTGTAGCCTATAGGGTTAGGCTATAGCATATAGGGTTAGGCTATATCATATAGGGTTAGGCTATATCATATAGGGTTAGGCTGTAGCCTATAGGGTTAGGTTATATCATATAGGGTTAGGCTATACCTATAGGGTTAGGCTATAGCATATAGGGTTAGGCTATAGCATATAGGGTTAGGTTATATCATATAGGGTTAGGCTGTAGCCTATAGGGTTAGGCTGTAGCCTATAGGGTTAGGCTATAGCATATAGGGTTAGGCTGTAGCATATAGGGTTAGGCTGTAGCCTATAGGGTTAGGCTATAGCATATATGGTTAGGCTATATCATATAGGGTTAGGCTGTAGCATATAGGGTTAGGCTATAGCATATAGGGTTAGGCTATATCATATAGGGTTAGTCTGTAGCATATAGGGTTAGGCTGTAGCCTATAGGGTTAGGCTGTAGCATATAGGGTTAGGCTATACCTATAGGGTTAGGCTGTAGCCTATAACAGTTACATACATGTATACATTTATTAACTTTAATATCTATTCGAATGCACGTACGCAATGCACACTGTATACATATATATATGTATAGTATGTATCGTGTAAAGGTGCTACACCACAACCTGCGATGTCTGTAGCTTATATTTATTCTAGAAACTTCACATTCTCTTTCGTAGTGTATACACAAATTAGTATACTAATTAGGTATACACATATAAACTGTCGTGTTGTTGTAAAAGCGCGCACGTTTGCATAGATTTTATATTTAAAGTATATACATTTAAATGCGCATTGCTGTATGAAATATTGATTTTTTAATATAAAAAGTTATATATATATATATTTTAAAGGTAATTGAATATATAAAATTAAACTATTACACGTATGTAAACATAGTACACTATATGTAGGCCATGGTGTACCATAGGAATGGGCTCCTTGGCGATACTTATTTATCCGAGAATTGAATTGTTGTAGAGAATAGTGACAAAAGTGTTGTGCAATTAATAGTTTATAATTTATCATATAATAAGTATACATTTAGTAATATAACTTCCGGTATAGTATACTTTGTTCCTTATAAGGTACACGATGTTTCGGCTACCTAATTACTATTTACTATTTATTTTAATTATAGACATTATATATATATATATATATATATAATTCATGATTATTTTACCAATAAGTAATAATTAAAATTTATAATAAAGTATAGTTACATTCGAAATATAATATGGAGTATTGCCAGCTACCTGTTATTACGTAACATTACGTAACTCGTTGTTAGGTTCAGTGTGTTCTAGAACGATTAAAAACGTACAATACCTCCATTGTGATAACATTGTGATAGGTTTGAATCATCGATATAAAGAATGTGGACGCACGAAATTGAGGCACGCATGCATGTAAATGATAGATCATAGATATAAAGAAGTCGTATTATATATGTCAATATTATAAGCGTAGAATGTTCATCGAAATAGATATAATATACTTTTATCTAATCTATGGATTTAGATAATAAATATCAATAAAATAGTATGATATCTTCAATTTAAATACACAAAATTAAAAGGAATGTTGATATTATGTATACATCATATCAACTATATAAATTATATAAAATATATTTTAAATATATAATTTTATTTTTTTATCCATTGGATAGTAATTAACATTTGTAGTAATTATCAATATATATGTATAAATAAATAATATTAATTTAAAATTTAGTAGATATTTAGTAGTATGTTTCGACTGCAACGCCCATATTGCAAAGTACCACATACTACATTCAATTGATTATCCACTTTCTCACTATATCGATGCTTTAAATTGCTACTAACCATGCGCCTGATTAAGTCACGTGACTCTTATTACCATCATATGAAAAACCACGTGACTAATAAGCTATCTTACATCATTAAAATCACATACAAAACATACACTGAACACGTGTTTCATTATAGTCGAGTATTGCCGAGTAAAGTCGAGTGTCATATACGCGTATATATATTCGACGCCTTTTTTAAGGATTTGAAGTGCGCGGGCAAATTCCAAAAATAGGTACGTGAAAAATGTATATATGAAAAACTATCTAATACTAATTTATACTATCGTATAAATAAATAGGACTATGCTATCATTTATTATGAAAAAACTGGTTTATGTGCGTGGGACAGATTAGAGGAGGTAGTTTCTCATAACAACTCCTTAAAAAAGGCACAGATTATGTTACTCGTATGTTACTCGTGTATTGATCTGTGAACGGTCTCCAGCAGTATATCACTACGTAATAATGTATCTTATTCACGCGATCATTATCATTTAATTATTATAATATATACATATATATACATACACACACATATTTATTTATTTTATTTATTTATTTGGTGGAGTCCTTTCATCCCATCCAGGAACTTAGATGAAGTTTTCACATATAACCATATATATGGCTCTAATGTCCCTTCGAAGCCTGGAAATATATATATATATATATATATATATATATATATATATATATATATACACACACATACATACATATATATATATATATATATATATATTACTAGATTTTTCGTTTACAAAATTTACATTATTTATAAATTATTCCGTTATTCCCTATAATATGATAAGGAATAATAATTCTGATTTATTATATATATATATATATATATATATATATATTTATGTTATATATATAACATATGTAAATGTGTGGCAGTTACTTAAAGGGATATAGTAGTAAGTTCACGTCTTTAAAAAATGCAAAATTTGAAGTAAACTGGTTTTACAATGTACAAAATATAAGTACGCTTGTAAAAGTTGGAAACGGATTAAATCAAGTGAATTACAAACATAATGGTACTACTCTACAAACTTTACAGAGCAGTAGTTTATTATTTACAGGTTAATTTCAAATGCTAATTATTACTAATGTATTATAAGTTATTAAAAATGTATACTATATACATATTATAAATTAATACAAATTTATAAAACATAACATTAAACAATAAAACTTACCACATCGACTAATAGAAGACATTCTATATTTCAAAAATGATGATAAAACAATAACGGGATACTACCAATGCAAATTAACAACATTATACGGTGACATAATGGGACCCATATACAATGTGACGACCCACGAACATGTTCAAACTACTAACATATTGAACAGAAATACGCAATCATATCCAACAGAATACCCTCAATTTCCTATGAATGTATATATAAATGCAACAAGTAACATAATGGTATATATATATATATATATACACTACTATTACTACAACTAATGCCTTTATCACTTTTACTACTTACATCAACGCTACTTTCTTATCAGTGCAGCTAATGATCTCTCTCTCTCTCTCTCTCTCTCTCTCTCCCTCTCTATCTCTATCTCTCTCTCCATCTCTATCTATCTCTCTCTCTCCCTCCCTATCCCTCTCCCTCTCTCTCTCTCCCTCTCTCTCTCTCTCTCTCTCTCTCTCTCTCTATCTCTCTCTCTCTCACTCTCTCTCTCTCTCTCTCTCTCTCTCTCTCTCTCTCTCTCTCTCTCTCTCTCTCTCTCTCTCTCTCTCTCTCTCTCTCTCGCTCTCTCTCTATAAACTCGAACGCCTACAGACACAACTGAAGTGTGGCCGCCACATCTCCACTGCGGACGTCAAGATCGGATGGGTAATGTCCTTCTTGAACATCTCTAAACAAGATATCTACCACTCGTACATGAACGAGATCGCCATGGCTAGTGGAGATATTTTCGAAACCGATTTGCCGCTGAACGGCTACGCCAACTACGCTAGAATGCCCACCCAAGACGACGGTTATTGAGTTATACGTTATGTCATACGTGACGTCATATAGCCTACTTCGTTTATTACGTAACATATTATGTAATATAGTAAGTAATATATTATATAGTCTATAGATTATATAATTATTATTATTATAGATTATATTATATAATATATATATATATATATATATATATATATATATAGAATACGATAAGCCGGGTTATATATTAGTGTATTATATATAAAATAATATTTCGAATTTATTAAATATATTTATTTTAAGTTTATTAAATTAAGACATTTTATTATTTTGTATACCAATGTAAAAATATTTTTATTTTTAAACACAATAAAAATCTGATTCAAATTAGCAAATATTGATTTAATTAATAAGCATTATGTAATACCAATACGTTAATGGCATAATCGATATTAGTAAGATTCAATTATAATTTTAGTATTGTAGTAGGGTAATATATATATATATATATACGATATATATATATACGATATACAATATACCTATATAAACTTTTAAAACGTATATATATATATACGTTAGGTATAATTTATAACATTTCATATTATATGCTATGTAATATGTGTTATAAATTATAATATATATATATATATATATAAAATTAAGCATTTATACTTTTGCTATATTCATATTTATAATAACAAACAGGATCACTAGCGTTTACTTACAATACTATACGGCAGCAATACAAGTACACAATGGAACATGAATTGATGAAGCTCTTTAAAAAAAGAACTTTTACATTTAAAACCAACATGTTTTCTGATGACAACACTATGTACCAAAATAGCGTGGGTCTCTTATCGAACAGGATTAAACATAATAAGCTGAACATCGGTTGCTATACTTATGTTGCAAGACCTATGCCAGATATATTTAAGATGCATACACAGATTCATCTCAATAATATATTGAGTGTCGTTAGTTTAAAGCAGTTGATAAAAGGAAGATTTGGCAAAAACATTTATTTCACGGGAGCAAAACAATTTAAACCAAACGACGGTCAATATGCTTTATCATATGTTAACTCACCAACACACACACAAACACACATACGTACATTGTACGTCGTACACACACCCACATACATATACACATAAAAATACACAAACCCACATACACACATACACACACTCACACACATATATATATATATATATATATATATATATATATATATATATATATATACATATATACACACCCACATACAAACACATACACACACATACATATACACACACGTAAATACAGTCAATGAGTATTTTAATAATTTGTATTCTATATAATTATAGATTATTATTTATTACCGTGAACAATTTATAATGATATAAATAGTGATAATGGTATTGGTAGTAGTAGTAATAGTAGTAATAGTAGTAACAGTAGTAGTAGTAGTAGTAGTAGTAGTAGTAGTAGTAGTATTAGTAGTAGTAGTAGTAGTAGTATTAGTAGTAGTAGTAGTAGTAGTAGTAGTAGTAGTAGTAGTAGTAGTAGTAGTAGTAGTAGTAGTAGTAGTATTATTAGTAGTAGTATTAGTAGTAGTAGTAGTAGTAGTAGTAGTAGTAGTAGTAGTAGTAGTAGTAGTAGTAGTAGTAGTAGTAGTAGTAGTAGTAGTAGTAGTAGTAGTAGTAGTAGTAGTAGTAGTAGTAGTAGTAGTAGTAGTAGTAGTAGTAGTAGTAGTAGTAGTAGTAGTAGTAGTAGTAGTAGTAGTAGTAGTAGTAGTAGTAGTAGTAGTAGTAGTAGTAGTAGTAGTAGTAGTAGTAGTAGTAGTAGTAGTAGTAGTAGTAGTAGTAGTAGTAGTAGTAGTAGTAGTAGTAGTAGTAGTAGTAGTAGTAGTAGTAGTAGTAGTAGTAGTAGTAGTAGTAGTAGTAGTAGTAGTAGTAGTAGTAGTAGTAGTAGTAGTAGTAGTAGTAGTAGTAGTAGTAGTAGTAGTAGTAGTAGTAGTAGTAGTAGTAGTAGTAGTAGTAGTAGTAGTAGTAGTAGTAGTAGTAGTAGTAGTAGTAGTAGTAGTAGTAGTAGTAGTAGTAGTAGTAGTAGTAGTAGTAGTAGTAGTAGTAGTAGTAGTAGTAGTAGTAGTAGTAGTAGTAGTAGTAGTAGTAGTAGTAGTAGTAGTAGTAGTAGTAGTAGTAGTAGTAGTAGTAGTAGTAGTAGTAGTAGTAGTAGTAGTAGTAGTAGTAGTAGTAGTAGTAGTAGTAGTAGTAGTAGTAGTAGTAGTAGTAGTAGTAGTAGTAGTAGTAGTAGTAGTAGTAGTAGTAGTAGTAGTAGTAGTAGTAGTAGTAGTAGTAGTAGTAGTAGTAGTAGTAGTAGTAGTAGTAGTAGTAGTAGTAGTAGTAGTAGTAGTAGTAGTAGTAGTAGTAGTAGTAGTAGTAGTAGTAGTAGTAGTAGTAGTAGTAGTAGTAGTAGTAGTAGTAGTAGTAGTAGTAGTAGTAGTAGTAGTAGTAGTAGTAGTAGTAGTAGTAGTAGTAGTAGTATTAGTAGTAGTAGTAGTAGTAGTAGTAGTAGTAGTAGTAGTAGTAGTAGTAGTAGTAGTAGTAGTAGTAGTAGTAGTAGTAGTAGTAGTAGTAGTAGTAGTAGTAGTGATATATATGATAATGATAATGATAATGATAACTACCTCAGGATTCGTCTCTAATACAAATAAGATTACTGTAGCAGTAGGGCAGTCGTTTTAAACTACCGTGCTACTCCAACAGGTATAGTACATGTGAAGTATAGTAATTCATAAATATAAAGTTATTCGCGTAATTTTATATATATGTATATTTATATATATATATATATATATATATATATATTGATTTATTTATATATGTAGAATATTGATTACAATAGTATACTGATATTTAATGGAAAATGAAGCATTTGATGATGTATCATTATTTATTTGTTATAAATGAAGTACAAAGTAATACATAATTGTTAATGATTTAAGTAATCTATCATATACGTATTTCAATTGTAAATAGCTTATAAACATGTGTACACATAGCATGTAGACAATGCTGACTATATCAATTACAAATATTTTCGAAACTTTTATTATATAATAATTAATACCATATATATACCTATATATTATATACACGAATGGACCCCGTTGACAGTAAACTAGGTACAGTGAGTTTCGTGTCCGAAATAACCAACAAGATCAGCAACATTATCGGCCAAAAAGTAGTAACCGACAAATTCATGTACGGGGTACATCTAGGTAACACCGTGATTCCCAAGGAAAGCTTCGAAGAGAAGTTGGGCGACTCGCAAAGTGACTACACGCCTTACGGAGGTCAGGTGGGTTCCTGTCTGATAGATAAGCTATCTAAACAATACGCTTATCACCGGCAATCCGCATACGTTACCGGCGGGCAGTACGAAGTTGCCAAAAGGATTAACATTCGTCATTTCCAACGGAAGAATTACAACAAGTGGTCCACAGCTGTCAGGCTACGGCTACTTAAGCATTGCCTAGGCTACGAGACCATCACCAGTAACGCGAACAACGTGATTAAGGCGAATTTCTGGAATTCGGGCAGGTATCAGTGCACGAATTCCTCGCGGAAAATCGAAGTGGAGGTAAAAGGTTAAATATATAAGTTAATGACGATACATTAACGTACTTTACTGCGTTTATAAATGTTAACATATATATTTTTGTATACATATACATATACATGTACATATATATATATATATATATACATATATATATATATATATATATATATATATATTAATTACTTTCTATATACATTATACGTTATGCTATTATATTATTAACTATTATTGTTATCAAAGACATAACATAACGTATTGTTACGTATATGAAACTCTTATTTTAGGCTTGCATGATTTAATCGTATTGCATCATATTCCAGAAATACATATTTGAATTTGATACAAAAACGAAAGCCAAACACTTACGTTTTCAATATGATAATATTAAAATCATGATATAGTGTAATACACAATATATTACTTATAATATACTTATAATATTAACATAACATAAAATAGAAATACTTTTAAAATTAAAACCTAATCTATAAATAAATTTATATTTTAATTATATATATAAAGAAATATCAATTTGAATAAAATAATTCATTTTATTTTACAAATAAATTAATATATCCGGTGTCTTTGATGCATAAACTGAAATCATTGACATATAATACTACATTACCGAAAAGTATATATTTCGGAGTACATAAAACCCTTATTTGTACTTATAATCAAATGGCTCTATTGTCGCTTTAAAACCGCTCTATTGTTAATACATCCGGGTCATAACGAATGCCTATCATTAGTTATACACAAATATTTAATATTCCTCTTAAATAGTATTGTAATACCTATTTTAATGGTACGGGTGGGGCTTGAAACCTTCATCATGTTTGTTTGCCTTAGCTAACCTAGCTACTATAGACTGTATATATATATATTATTTATTGTCTATAGGTATTATATATCTATATAGTTTACTATAGTCTATATAGTATAATATAGTGGTAGGTATTCGTCTTACATTGATTCTAAAAATAACAATACACATCCTACATTTCTAATATGTTTACATCATTTTAATTTTTCATAAATATATGATTAATTTGAAAAATGTTTAATAGATAACCATAAACTAATATCATTAATCATTCGTATAGGATAGATTAGAGTAGTTTTCTTTGAAGGTATACATTAAACACATTCAAATGGGTAGTAATATAATAAGACTAATTCAACTATTGAACCTTTGTAGGTATTTCGAATTGGAAAATATATTCATTTGGTGAGTTTACAAATATATATTTACACGTACACATATATATATATATATATATATATTGTTATTGTTATTGTTATTTTTATTTGGTGGAATCCTTGTATCCCATCCAGGAACTTAGATGAAGTTTTCACTTATAACCATATATGGATCTACTGTCCCTTCGAAGCCGCTCTCGTGTTATTCATGGTTTTAACGAGAGCCGATAATTTATTTATATAAAATTATATAAGATTACTTCTAAATAATATTTTAAGACATATTTTATCAAATTAATTAATGGTCCGGACGAGGCTCGAACCCGTGTCCTCTTTCTTAAGCACACAATCGTGTTTGACGCCTATATATAGGCTATACTGAGCCACTCAGGCAGTTGTTAGTTATATATACACGCGTATTGCACTCCATTCTCCATAAATTAACAAAATTACATCAATGATTTTAATTAGATATTAGTCAGGTAAAATATTAAAACAGTAGGATTTTCGTCGATATAGAGATAAGTGACTTCTATATATATATACACACACACACACATATATATATATATATATATATATATATATATATATATATATAAATCAGATTTATTATTTCATGTTGTAAAGCATGAAATAATGGAGAAGTTAATAAACAAATGTATTTGTTTTTTGCGAGAACTTCCCCAATCATCATATTCTAGATAAGTTAGATTCTCATGAGTAAAAAAATGTAAATATAAATAAATAAGATGTAAAGAATAAAAATATGTATCAATAAGTCAAGTTAAAAATAAAGTATATAAAGAATAAAAAATATGTATCAATAAAGAATATATATATATATATATGTATATATATATATATATATATATATATATGTATGGATTTATATTATATATGTCAATACAAAAGTATTATATCTTCAACTAAAAACATTTAAATACCAGAAACCAAAATGAGGAATGTTGAAATATGTATAGTAGATATAACTATTATTTTTAGTACATATTGTAAACTATAGATTATCTTAAGTATCTTACTTATCCACTAGCTTTACATCGATGTATTGAATATGCTCTAACATATGCACACGTACCCACACACACACACACACACACACATACACACACATACACACACACACCCACACAGTCTCATGATAAGGGTGATGTATTATCAGATTATGATAGGTCACTGAATATATGTTATATATATTTACCTATATATATATATATACCTTTATATATTATATATATATATATATATATATATATATATATATATATATATATATATATATATATATATATATATATACATACGACTCACAACAAACATGAGGACATTTAAGTAGAATAACTAGCTATCACTTATCAACATTTAACATGGAGTACATACACACTATTTAACGTGGGCATTTAAACACACTCACACATACACACACTCACACACACACACTCACACACACACTCACACACACACACACACACACACTTGTATACACGCGCATACTGACACACACACTGACACGCGCATACTGACACACTTACACGCGCATACTGACACACTGACACGCGCATACTGACACACTGATACGCGCATACCGACACACTGACACGCGCATACTGACACACTGACACGCGCATACCGACACACTGACACGCGCATACTGACACATTGACACGCGCATACTGACACACTGACACGCGCATACTGACACACTGACACGCGCATACCGACACACTGACACGCGCATACTGACACACTGACACGCGCATACTGACACACTGACACGCGTATACTGACACACACACACTGACACACGCGCGTACCCGCAGATAGTGTGTCGGGAATAAATATGCAGTTCGATGAAGCTAAGATGAAAACCTACCTCGGCGTTATGAAGGACACTGTTGTAGATATGGGCAGAAAAGTGACCTTGAAATGTCATCTCGATACGCTGATCTATGTGGGAAATATCGAGGTGAAGTGGTTCTTCGGAGGTATCGAACTACAACCTTCAACATCAAGTTAGCTATAGATAAACCCTGTGCCTTCGTGTATGCCTATATACGCACGCTGTGCGCGCTTCTACCCATAACACTATGGCTGCGCCTATTAAATGCACTATATCTCAATTATAATCTTTAATTAATTCAACTTCTTATTTTCTCTCGTTTTATCTTTATAGGTATTATTATTATGTAATTATTATCGGAAATGTTGTTACATAATACATTGTTCTTTTATTGTTCTTTTCTAACCGAAAGGGGCCTACATCACCATCATTTTAGTACTAATAAACCATTACCCATAATTATCATCATCATCACCATCATCATCATCATCATCATAATTATCTACTAACTATCGTTTATGGTATATCTATAGATGTACATAAATATATATATATATATATATATATATATTACACAAATAAATAACACATTTTGTATAATAACTTAACCGTATATTGATTCTAGACGTTTATAGACTTCATATAATAAAAATAAATGAATAACAATATATTTTAAAAGCAATAAATGATAATGATAACATATGTGAATAAAGTCGACAATTTAATCAAAAAAGATGATATAGTCCTTCATATAGTCCTTAGTAAAACATTCGCAAGACTGTTCCAGTACTTCGGAGCAGCAGCAGCAACAACAGCAGTATAAGCAGCACCAGCATACATAGATGACACAAATAGCACAGCAAGTTTCACTAGGTCACATTTTCGACAAGGACGACGAGAGTCAGACCGGATGTTTACACCGGATGTTTACACCGGATGTTTACACCGGATGTTTACACCGGACGCTACACCGGATATAGCGGTATACCGCTAATATATTGAAGAGAAATTTAATAATTTAATATTTTTTATAAAATGCATATAAATATTACATATCACATTGGACATAGGTCATTGGACATAGGTCATTGGACATAGGTCATTGGACATAGGTCATTGGACATAGGTCATTGGACATAGGTCATTGGACATAGGTCATTGGACATAGGTCATTGGACATAGGTCATTGGACATAGGTCATTGGAAATAGGTCATTGGACATAGGTCATTTGACATAGATCATTGGACATAGGTCATTGGACATAGGTCATTACAGTGTACCCCGTCGTGGTTGTAGAAAGCCCTCACAACCATTGTTGTAGCAACTTAAAACACGCACACGTCAATCAATACAATCGATATCAGGTGCACACTCTCCGTACTTCTATAGAAGTATTACGAGTTAATAATATATGATTACTCTATTTAGTTATTAGCTTCCGGTTTAGTGCTATGTTCTTATTACCTACTTTTATTATTTTAATTTTATTTCTTTATACACTTTTGAGAAATCATTCATGCATTATTTAAATGTCTAAATACATATTATCAATCTAAACAAATCAATGCATAATATACCTGCAGGTGTTTAGTTGCACACGTGATATGTCATGCAGCACAATATCACATGCATCACAACTTAATGTGCGTGTTCATTCAACTCGTATCATTTGAGTACCATGTAGTACCACGGAGTACCGGTACCACGGAGTAACTGAGAGTACTCCTCGCTACTTCCCATAGCTATAGTTGTAGCTGTAGCTAGAACATCTAGAGTTATACATTTCTCAGTAGGTCACTTATTTAATATACTATATTACTATTTATACTATAGGGTATACGCTATATATATACTATATATAGTATGTATATATATATATATATATATATATATATATATATATATATACTATAGTATATTATAATATACTATATATAGTATATTATATTTCGGAAGCTGATTTAAAATAGCATATTTAAGATTATACTACGAATAGACTTCATTAGTATACTGACCTATAGGTCACTTATTACTACTATGTGACGTCACTATTAGCATTCAGCCTCGTTACGCAATATCGTCACGTTTATTAATAGCACTCTGGTTATCTATATATACACCTGTGACTCATGTCTACTCATGACTCTCATTTATTATACTTATACCGATGTCACCGTACAATTAATATTGTATATCTATATATATTGTTATATAGATGTACATGTTTATTAGTAATATTATTTAGTACTGGGCTAGTATTACGACTACAGCATTATAATAAGTACTACTAATTACATTTTACCTATCTAAAAATAGATTCAACCGTATTTATGAATGAGATTACTATATGATATATATATATATATATATATATATATATATCACCTACAATGTTGGTCCAACATCATCATCATAATCATTAAAATGATCACTGTTTACACACACACACACACACACACATATATATATATATATATATATATATATATATCTGCATCATTATCATCATCATTATCATCATCACCATATCACATGTTCACACATACAAAAACGTAATCTGTCAGATGATAAGTACACTTTATCGAACTCAAACGACCTGACCGTGAGCGAAATACAGAAGTCGGATAGGGGAGTGTACAACTGTCAGATCAATGTGAAAGAAAAGTTTGATATAGACACTAGTAAAAATAGGTACATCTTCCTTAGGATTAGAGGTAAACAACTTACACACACACACATACACATACACGTATATATATATATATTTTTATATATATATATATATATATATATATATATATATGTGTGTGTATATAAATTGGCGTTCGCAGATCGCATAAACATGAAGCAGAGAATCGGTGACCTTGAGATAGCCGAGAACGGCAACATAGAGTTAACGTGCAAGGTCACCTACGGAATTGCGTTGAACGTGACGATCGTTTGGACGCACGAGGAGGACGCCATGATCTTCAGTTCGGAAGTACTTCCGGTTGCCAACGATCTCATCGAGGTGAGTGAACCACACACACACACACCCGCACGAGAGTAGATGACGATATCGTTTGAGATATCATACCGACGAGTATAATATCGTCGGAGATATCTTCATCGAAACCCGGGGGTACAAACTCGGCGTGGCATAGCTAGGTACAGATACACATTCGTATACATGCTTATATATTGAAGTGCATGTATATTTAAATATTGTATTAAAATATACACTTATTATTGTAATAATAATGATAATAATCATATATACGATATATATATATATATATATATATATATATATATATTATTGTTATTGTTATTGTTATTTTATTTGGTGGAGTCTTTTCATCCCATCCAGGAACTTAGATTAAGTTTTCACTTATAACCATATATGGCTCTAATGTCCATTCGAAGCCCCTTTATATGTATATATATATATATATATATATATATATATATATCTATATATATATACATATAAACTTGCTGTATAGATCATAATGATAAGGGTGTGATTTTAGCATGGAAAGTTGGACAGTTGATAAGATGAACATACGTCGTACAAGTAGTATACTACTGTCCTATAGGACATGATTTTAATTAACATGTCTTATAATAATATTTAGTAGTGGAACTTATATAGTTGTGTATACATAATGATCAGCTATCATTACACAATGGGATCGCACATGAGATCGGCTTCGAACATAAATTAGAACCATTTAGTTATAAGTAAGAACATCATCTAAGTTTCTGGATATCATGTCATCCTATAGGATGAAATAACGCCACCAAAGTAACAATAACAATATATATATATTCCATAAAAATAAAACAATTTAAATAAGTCAATACTATAATGGTATCGGGAAGACAATAGCGAACAGTAGCAGTACCACTATGATGGCGCACCTGTCACCTGAAACTTGTTATTGTCTATAAATTAAGTTATCTTAAGGTAGTATTGAGTATTATTTATGTAAATATAAACTAGAAATTTTGAATTAATCGTGCATTAAATCATTAGTCTACGAATAAAGTTCACAAACATATCAACCAGATTAATAAGCAGCCATTTAAATAACGCACCGGAAACCTAACGCGACTAGTGTTAGTGCTCTATAGAGTATCCGATAGATGGCGTTTTGTTCCACAATTAACATTGCGTACTACTGATAGATATTAGGATTCGAACATTCAACTAAATAAAACTATCTACAATAAATATATATACATATATATATATATATATATATATATATATATATATATATAAACACACACACACACACACACATACACACACACACACACACACACACACATATATATATATATATATATATATATATATATATATATACATATATTTATAAATAATATATGATTTCAGACTATAATAATACGCGAGGAAGACGAATTCATGACGTCGTCAACTTTAAGCATCAAAGAGATAACGTCGGAACGTATAGGCACATACACGTGTATATTCACGTCGTTAAACAACATCGTTAAGTCGGAATCCATAGTAAGCTGTTCGTACCCACCATTCAACGATACGTATCAATATGCATAGTTATTGTAAGTAACAAGTACAGGTACCGAGTCGGTACTATGTACTACCTATAACAGAAGGTCTGCTAACGAATGTTTGTGAAAACTGTACGGTACGATTGAAGCATTATTATATTGCATAATGGTCTAGTAGTCTAGGAGTATATATATATCTGAATTTGATATTAAACCTCTCCTTTAAACTAGTCATTTCAATATTATTATATTAAAAGCATAATACAATGTAATGCGCATACTATTAATTAGAATGTAGAAATAAATACAAAAGGAAAAAACTTCCATTCAAACCGAATTTATAAATAAATTCATTAAATAATATATTTATTAAGTAAATTAAGTATATAATTTAGTTTTTTGTTTTTGTGCAATATTACAAAAACGCTCAATGTTTTAAAAAATATATAAAAAGGGTATACATTATGAATTATGAAAATAAATTAATCTCGAATGACTATATATTAAGAGTGATGATAATGTTCCCATTATGCATATTATTGAAACTTCACATCCGGGTACCTAATAGGTACTATTTATGGGTACAATCTATGGGTATGTGTATCATAATACATTATTAATTTTGTAATGTTTAGGTTTATTACCCACCAATCTGGTGTCAAAATAACAGGTGTCAACAATTTACATGGGAAAAGATAGGGAAATTAGCATTAAATTACATAGATGTGTATTTTCCATGGAAATAATTAAGATACATACATTATATTTTTAGAACGACTGTAATAATGTAGTTTATATGAATTGTATCATTAGATATTTTTTTTAATAATCTAGGATTTGTTTACTATTAATTATAATTATAGAAATTATTTTTGTTATCTAAAATTATCTCACTTTAAGTTATACAAATTTGCTTTCTATACAACTACTACTTGTGATTAATTTTGTTAGTGTAAAAAAAATAAAATTTGGTGTAATATGATCTCGACAAATTTGTTCGAATTTTTGTTAAAATCTATAATAATTCATAGAATTTATTTTTCTAAATAAATGTATCTATATATAATTATAATTAAATATGTTTTAATCATATTTATTACATTTTTAGAATATTTTTAGAATATAATAGACGACTTTTAAATAAACATCCAAACTAAAAAAATAAAAAGTATTATGATATACATACCAATACACTTACGCTGTGGCAACAATATCCATGGTGAACACCCATTCTATCATCATTCTTAAGATACATTCGTGCCTAAATTCATGCCTAAATACACACGCCTCCATACACACGCATACATACTCATACGCACGCAGACAAAGGAAGTATGACCTTGAAGAACAAGCGAATCGTCGTGGGTATCATAGCCATAGGACTCGGCATACCCATAGTAGGTGTGATCATCGCTATGTGTTCCATGTCCTCAGGTTTGTTATACAGCGCTGTCATGTGACTGGTGTGTTACATCCGGGTGTGTGTGTGTGTGTGACTCATCGCTAATATGTTCACTGCATATATGTGTAATATATATATATACATATATTACTACATGTTTGTGATAATTAGTGTAAATAATAATATAAAAAATTAATCCTCCATTATAAATATATGTATACTATATATATATATATATATATATATATGTGTGTGTATATAATTATAACAAAAATATTGATAATTATTATAAAGAATTACATAATAGTATTAATATTTAGAGAAGTGATTTATTAAACAAACAGTACAATTTAAATTACAATTATATGTAATACTATTATATCATATTATGTATAGCCAATAATGTCGGTATAACATATAATATATTTATATTGATATGATTAAATTATTAGATAATACATTATGTGAAGTCGTATAATTACTAGCTATAATATTGTTATGTTATCCGTGTATATAATAAAACTAGTTGTGGTGATAATATTCACATTATATTTCATAACAAAATGCAAGTATAACTTTAGAAACTTATATCACTTTTATTTTTAGAATTGAATAACTATCGACTCTTTTGCTGACTATTTTGTTTAATTATCCGAGTATAAACCTAATATATAGTTAATAGTTATCATTATATTTTATAATATAATAAAATGTTTAGTTGTTAAATTGTTATGTTCAAAAAGCAGGTAAAAAATACAAATACAACTTTAGAAGCTTATATATCGTAACTTGTGTTAGAATTATTTCTCTATTTGTTAGAAATGTTGCTCTATTTGTTAGAATTGTTGCTCTATTTGTTTTTTAATTGCACATTGAAACAATTAAAATCTTTGATAACACTTTATACACTTTTTAGAATATATACATACTAAAAAGATATTCATAAATAATTATAAATAATAATGTAATAGTATTATATAAAATATTCAGAATCATTCATGCTACAAAATAGGTAGGGAAAAGTAACCTAATACGGAAACTTTAACAATAAATGGTCTTAACATTTTATGACTCAATATTTGTATTCAAAAATTACAATATATTAATATTATATGATTATAGATATAATTGTGATTTTAAAATTTTATTTAATATTTGTATTCAATATATAACGGGGGTGTCCGTATTCGGTACCCATGTCCGAATACGAAAACCCTGTGTTATAATACGGACACCCTATATACCACTAGATAAACTATATATTATTGATAAACCAATCAGATAAATTACAATTATATTATTTATAATTAATTGTATACTTAGTTTAATGTCATTTAATTAGTAATTAATTTATTAATTTTTAATATTTTATTAATTAATAATACAATTTAAGTATTTAAATAATAACATTTTTAGATTTAGCTTCATTGGTGGTATTAATATTATAATGCACGCGATTTTTATGAAAATCAGATTAGTTCATACGCTGCGCGCTGATTGGTTATAGGGTGTCCTATGACTTAATGAATATTTAATAACAAATAGAGCAATTATGCATATAATGTTTAGAATGCTTTAGTTTTTAATAATATATGGTTATGTTTTATATCGATACATTTATATATTCTTGAGAAGTGTTTAAGTTGAAATTTTTTTTCATAATTTTAAAAACGTAATAAAAAAATCAGTTTATTGGATATATCAGAACTATTTTGAATACTTAAAATATAAAAAATATTTATTTAGACTATATAGTTATGAATATTTTATTCATTACATTTTTTTGTAGGATTTATGGTTTCTGAGATACCGAGAGTGTCCGTATTCTGACACTGACCGTATTCGGTTACTTTCCCCTACACAAAATTAATTATTATATTTTCAGTACAAAATTATTAGATTTAATTAGTATTATCTGATATGAGTAACAATCCTATATACTATAACACCCGGCTAGAAATGAATGTTTTCTAGGTGCTAATATCACGTGAAATGATCCTCCTGCCGCGGGGTTTAATGACCAGATATGCCATAGGTATAGTAGAGCGACTGGTATTCTATAGAAAGGTATACCTTAAGGTTAGCGCGGATTTCGTCGTCCCTTGAAGAATTACACTAGAAAGTAGCTAACATTACGAAAATGGCTCTAATTCATACTACATCGATTATATAATGAAGATACCGATACAATCAGATGAAATAGCGAGTATAAGCGTGTGTATATATAGACTATAGTTTATTATTTATAAGTAGTATGTACATACTTTAAATATATATATAACATAACCGATGCTATATTACGTAATAAAACCGATTACGATGACTATTTTAATGATTGTTATTAATTATAGTTCAAAGCCAGGGAGGTCCGGACGTTGATGTTCAAGATGACCTCAACGTTAATACTATACACACACAAATATATATATATATATATATATATATATATATATAGATACATATATGTATACATGCATGTATACATGCATATACATACCCAATCACATACAAACAACACACACACACACACACACACACACACACACACACACATATATATATATATATATATATATATATATATATATATATATATATATTTACTACATAGTAAACTTATTTAAATTATATTATATATACCTATAAGAAAATAGAAAATATTCTTTAAAATTATTTATAAATATGTGATATAAAATATTTATATATATATATATATATATATTGTTATTGTTATTTTTATTTGGTGGAGTCCTTTCATCCCATCCATTAACTTAGATGAAGCTTTCACTTATAACCATATGGCTCTAATGTCCCTTCGAAGCTGCTCTCATGTTAATTAAGGCATCCGTGATTTTAACGAGAGCCTATCATTTATTTATACACAATTATATAATATCATTTCAAAATACTAGTTTAAGATCTATTGTAAATGTGTAGGCGAGGCTCGAACCCGCCTACTACAGATATATAACTGCTATATATTGCCATATACGTATATAACATTAATTATATATCTACTATGTTTGCAGGAATATAAAGAATCTAGTCACCATGCCAACTTACCTAATAGCCAATTAGCAGGCTGAACTTCGTAATGAATTCATAGTTCTAAGAAGATTTGTGCTTTCATTTATCTTTCAATAAATTACTACGAATTTCATGTATATTTATTAGTAATATATATATATATATATATGATGATGATGATACACGGTTTATTAGCACTACAATTAGTGTCATGTTGGCTTCTTCGGTCGTGCGGGGAGAAAATAGTAATACAATAATAATAAAATAACAGGTATTTACGCAACAGTATTTTCCGATAACATTTTGATAATAACAATACTGTGAAGATAAAATGAGACAATTATATAAATAAGAATGTGGATGATTTAAAGATAAAAGGAAGATAGAAAAGAAGAAATAATATTTAGAAATTTTTTGAGAGATTTAATAGAGCGGGTGGTAGGAGGGAGGGATATATATAGGTTATTTATTGATTGTTATATAGGTCCCTATTATCAAATACCTACACATATTATGAGATATTAATTTTAATTTATATATATATATATATATATATATATATATATTTACTTACTCAAACGTTCACACTTCCTACTTTTTCGTATAATGATATCACAATATTGTCTCTCTGTTTCTTTTTCATCATCCAAGACTAACATTACATTTTCTATTTATATTATTATACTCTTTTCTTTAATTAATATAACGATCTAATTTTGTAATATTGCAATCTCCAGTAAACAAAAGAGCACAGTCTTAAGTGAATTAAATTATAATTTTCACACGACCAAATATCCTCACTCGAATTTCAAGTATCTTACTGAATCACTAGCCATATTTATCATATGAATCAATTCATCAATTTTCCTACCCATAGGGGTACTTTCCTACTGCTGGGAATTATATTCACCTTATTTTCTAAAAGATTTATGTAATTATTTAATTGATTTTACCTAAACTGATCTTCTTACAGACCATCTCATCATAAACTTAGTACTCTTCCTTATTATTCTTTCTTTATCCAATAAACTCATTAATTATAATTATAATTATAGAAAAATAATATTTATTAATATTCCTTTATTCTCCTCTAAACTGTTATCAATTATTTTATCCCCTACCCATATCCACTGAATCACTAAACTACACACTCTACATGACAATTGCCCTACAAAGTTAACTTACATCCTCTTTTAAAACGGCTATCATCACTCCCATCCTTAAAAAATCGTATTCCAAACCCAATCTTTTATGTAACTACTGCCCTGCCTATCTCCCAACTTCCTTTTATCAGTAAAATTATTAAAAGAATATTTGTCCATTAACTAAATAGGTTCATGTAAGTAAACTCCTTCCACGAAGTCTTTCAAAGTGCCTTACTTAAAATCAAACAATTTTGATTTCAATAATGCTAATATAAAATTGATTAAATATCATCTTTCTAGATTTAATTGGGCATATCTAAATTCAAATGACTATAATATCGATCAAAAAGTAGAATATGTTAATAATGTTCTAAATAAACTATTTATATCACATGTTCCTAATATAAATTATACAATAAAAAGGTACTTCCGAAGAATATATTGAAATTGAAGAAGCAAGTAAACAAATTATTTCGAAAATCTAAAACTAATTTGCAATATAAATATAATTGGAAAGAAGCAAAAAAAATGTATCCAAAGAATTAGAATCTTTAAATTTTAAGAGAGAGATTAATGCAATTAATTCTAAAAATAAATTAAAGTTTTATAAATTTATGAAAAAAAGACAAAAATTAAAATCTGGAGTAATCTCATCTAATTGATATATCAAATAATACTATTTTATTTTCAGATCTTGAAAAAGCAAATACATTAAATTCATATTTTATTTAAATTAAACAAAATGATAATGGAAATTTACCCGAATTTTATAATTTAACTAAACAAAAATTTGATAATATTGATTTAAATCCTGAAATAATTAAAATATTTTTAAATATACTCAAAATTACACATACTTTCGGAACTGATGGGATACCATCTTCTATGTTAACATTATTATCTAATGAATTATGTAGGCCTTTATATATTATTTTTAATTCATCTTTATTATCGGGTAATATACCGAAAATTTGGAAAAAATCTATAGGTAAACCATAACCTAATCACACCAATTTTTAAAAAGGGTGAACCATTAAATTCAGATAACTATAGGCCTATTTCAATAACATGTGTAATGTGTAGAATATTAGAACGTATTATTTCTAAAAAATTAATTTTTTATTTAAAATCTAATAATTTATTAACAATAAATAAATATGGTTTTATAAGTGGAAAATCAACAGAATTACAATTAACAAAATGTTTAAAATGTTGGTATAATGAATTGAATGATAAAAAATGTGTAGATATAATATATATATATATATATATATATATATATATATATATACTAGCCGTACCCGACCCGGCGTTGCTCGGTTATGATTATTTTCCTATCTATTATTTATTAATTATAGCTGTTCCTAATTCTGCATTGCTAAATATTTATATTTAATTTTTTCCTAATTATTATTTATATACAATAAAATAAATCTGAGCTGACATACAAATAAATGTAGAAAAATATTTTAATATTTAAAAAATTAGTAGAAAAATATTTCAAAAATATATTAAAGAATACAACAAATATTTCAAATATTACAAAATATGTTTTAAAAAAATGTCTAAAACCAAAACTCAAACCATTCCGACCCGCCATTGCTAGGTTTTTTATTGTTTTCCTATCTATTATTTATTAATTATAACTATTCCTGATTTTAAATTGCTTGCCGTACTTAACCCGACGTTGCTCGGTTTTTGATTACTTTCCTATCAATTATTAATTATAGCTATTCCTGATTATGCTCAAATATATTATTGCAAACAAATAAATTACAATATTTAAAATATTACAAAATATGTTTTAAAAAAATGCTGAAAATTTAAACCTAAATCCAAACCGTACCCGACCCGACATTTTTCGGTTTTTGATTGTTTGCCTAATTATTATTTGACAATTATTAGTTTTTAATATCTCAAAAAATATTTCAAAAGATACAACAAATATTTACAATATTACAAAATATGACTTAAAAAATATCGAAAACCAAAACCGTACCCTGCATTACTCGGTTTTTGATTGTTTGCTTATCTATTTTAATAAATAATAAATAATAAATAATTATTTATTAATTATAGCTATTCCTGATTCTGCATTGCTAGTATACAATAAATATTACAAAATATATATTTTTTAAATGTTCAAATATATTAAAAAAAATATAATATTTATATCTATAATATTTATATAATTATTATATAATTATAATCTTTTAATTTTATCTTAATATTACAATATTTCAACAATTAGTTGAGAAATATAAAAAATATAAAAAATAATATTTTTTAAATATTACAAAATATATTTTTTTTAAATTAATTATAAAAAAATCAATTATAGGCTATAATATATAGCTATTCATGATTATGCTAAAATATATAATTGATAAAAAATACAACAAATATTTAAAATATAACAAAAAATGTCGAAAACTCAAACCAAAACTTAAACCTTAAAAACTTAAACCCAAACAGTACCAGACCCGACATTTATCGGTTTTTGATTGTTTACCTATTTATTATTTATTAATTAGAGCTATTCCTGATTCTATATTTCTAGTATATACAATTAAATAAAGTTTATCTAAAATACAAACAAATGTAGAAACATAGTTTATTTAATATTTAAAAAATTAGTGCAAAATATTTCAAAAAATACAACAAATATTTAAAATATTCCAAAATATGTTGAAAACCTAAACCCCAACCGTTCCAAATCGGCGTTGCTCGGTTTTTTATTATTTGCCTATCTATCATTTATTATTTATAACTATTCCTGATTTGGAATTTCTTGGCGTACCCAACACTGCTTTACTCGTTGTTTGATAGCTTACCTATCTATTATTTATTAATTATGGCTATTCATGATTCTGTCTTTCATATATAATAATATAAATTTGTGCTAAAATTCAAACAAATTTAGACAAATATTCGTGTTTAATATCTCAAAAATTAGTGGAAAAATATTTCAAAAATATTTCAAAAAATAATATAAAAAATACAACAAATATTTCCAAATATTACAAAATATATTTTTTATAAATGTGCTACAAATATTTTAAAAAGTATAATATTTATATCTTATAATATTTATATATTTATTATATAATTATAATATTTTAATTATATCTCAAAATAATAATATGTTAACGATTAGTTGAAAAATATAAAAAAATATTTCAAATAATATTTTTAAAAATACAAAAAATATAAATAATATTACAAAATATATTTTAAAAAAATTTCAAAAAAATATCCACAGAAATGTTTACAAATATTTCAAAAAAATTTTAAAAATATTTCAAAAAAGCGACGCCGAAGATTTTAGATGACAACAAATTATTTTTAAGGGAAAAAATCAATTTTTCAGGTTTTTCTGGGGTACACGGTAAAAAATTCAAAAAAATTTCCGGACCAAGACCATACTGTTGCAAATTTATTAAGATCGGGTATAAAATATTTTCGTGACGTACCCCGGTTCTCGAGTTACCTCACCAGATACACACACACACACATATATATATATAATTAAATAGACTTTCTTTTATATGTATAGATATATATATATATATATATATATATATATATAGATTTTGGAGTACCACAAGTATCGGTTTTATGTCCAATTTTATTTTTAGTATATATTAATGATCTCCCTAGTATATTCTCTTCAAAATTTCATATTGATTTATTTGCCGATGATACACAAATATATTTTTCTTACGCATCTGAGAGTGAAAGATTTATTTTATAAAATAATTTAAATTTATTTTCACAATGGGCAAATAAATGGCAATTAAATATTGCATTATCAAAATGTGCAGTTATGACTTAGGGAAGGTTACTCCATACAAATATTTTATAAATAATATTCAATTAGAAAACGTTACTTTTTATAAAGATTTAGGAATAATATTTGAAAATAACCTTTTATTAATAAACATATTGATTATATTTGTAAAAAAACTTATTTTTCTTTGAATTCAATTTTTAGATGAATTACAACAATATCCCCTAGAACATTATTAAATGCATATAAAATTTATTACAGACCAATTTTAGAATATACATCCATAATTTGGTCACCTTTTTCAAAGGTTAGTAAATGTCGTAGTCTCATAGACCAAATTGAAAGAGCGCAAAGATTATTTACTAGAAGATTGATTACAAGATGCGTAGGATATACAAATTCATAAAATATTAATTATAAATCATATATGGAGAGGTTGGAATATTTTAAATTAGAATCACTTGAACTTAGAAGATAGATCTAACAACAATTTTTTAAATTTCAAATAATTATACAGATATAAATATATCTGATATCCTTAACATTTCGAATAATTATAGAACTTGAGGTAATTGTAAAACAAATAAATGCAATACATAATTATGATAATACAATTAAAAATATAATTAATAATAGATCAGTTAATATATGAAATTCATTAACTAATGTTATAACAAAATCTGTATATGTTTCATCTTTAAAACATAAAATAAATAAAATATGTTTTGACAAACAACTTTTTTTTAACAGAAATTTATAATTTTATATTTATTTATGTTTCATTTTGTATCTTAATTATTGCATTATCTTTTCGGGGTTTTTTGAAACAATTTGTTTTTATTATAGAAAATGTGGATTTTTACATCTATATTTCAAATATACTATAATATAAAATTAATAATTCATTATTATTCTACCTACAGATAAAGTGGGAACAATTATTTTATTTTTGTTTGATCTGTATTATATTTTGTTAAAAATTTGTTTTTTCTTATAGAAAATTTTAGTTTTTATATCTATATTTCAAATATAATATAATATAAAATTAATAATTCATTATTATTACAGATAAAGTGGGAAGTATTATTTTATTTTTATTTTTTTCTGTATTATATTTTTGTTTTATATATATTTTGTATATATGTTTCAAATGTATTATATTACTAAAATACAATATTAATAATATATTATTATATCAGATTATAGTGATTGTAGTGATAAGTATTATATTGTTTGTTTCGTAATATTATTGGTTTGTTTTGTTATTAACGTTTTCTGTTTGTGTATAAGTATATTGGTTTATTTTATTGTTAACGTGTTTTGTTTGTAGTATATATAACATATATGTTTCAAATTTATTATACAATTAAAATATAAAATTAGTAATGTACATCCTACTATTATTACAGATTTTGGTAAGTATTACATTATTTGTTTGTTTCATTCTAGTATTGGCTTTATTGATTTTTAACATGTTCTGTTTATAATATATTTAAAATTTATCATTTAAATATTAAACTTTATAACTAATAATTTATTACTAAAACAGGGTACAAAGATAAGAAGAATTCTATAAATTTAAAGTAGAAATTGAATATTTCGATTCCACTTACAAAATAATGTATTTTATTTCTAATTTCGATTATTTTTACGCTATCATTTATTTCTATTTTGATAATTTTTCGTTTATTTTACTATATATATAGAATAAATCATATATGATTTATTTCTACTTTCGATTGTTTTTCGTTTATTTTTACGGTAACTGTAGGTTAAAAAAGTTTTAATTTCTTTAATTTTTTAATTTCGTATTATTCGTATTATTCTTATTATGTTATCGTTAGCAAATATTTATACTTTATACTTTCGATTATATTTTCGGCTTGTATTTGATTAAATAAATTATCAATCAATCAATAATAGTGTATAATTTATTATTATAGATATATAAATTGGTTAAATATATATATATATATATATTTATTAAAAAGTATAAATGGTAAGAGCATCAAACAAGTATACGATTTCAAGTAGCCTACCTTGGAAGCTATTTCGCATCTATTGATCATGACGTCAATGTAAGGATAGGTCAGGCATGGGCCGCACTAAACAATATTACATCAATATGGAAATCTAATCTCTCTGTAAAGCTGAAGAAAATTTTCTTTAGGACCACAGTCGAATCCATCCTTGTATATGATTCCATCATATGGACATTAACATCTTCTTTAGAGAAAAAGATTGATGTATCATATACAAGAATGCTAAGTGCTGCCTTAAATAAAAGATAGCAAGATCATACGTCTAATATTATATTATATTGAAATATCCCAAAGATAACGATTACAATTAGAGAACATAGGATGCGTTTCTCAGGACATTGTTGGCGAAGCAGAGAAGAAATGATCAGCGAAGAACTTCTGTGGGAACCACTAGGACAACCTACATGGACAACGAAAACATGGACGGCCGTAGAATTCGTATAGTATACTGCACAACTTAGAGATGACAGCGGATGCACTACAGACGAACTGAAGACGGCGATGGGAGACAAAAAAATAAAAAAAATATATTAAAAAGCTATAGTAAACCAAATAATAGGAAAAAAAACTATACAACTATACTCAATTATAATAAACATAAGATTAAAAAAATTAAAATTAAATTAAAGTAACAATTAGAATAATAATAGCAAGGATGTGTCCTTGGTAATAGTATTATAACAAATTAGTCAGTTAAAATTTTAAATAAGTTATTTTAAAAATAAATTATATTATAAGTCTGATAAAGGTCAAATAAAAATATGTCATGAGTCAGCTAATAGTTAAAAGTACTAGTTTTATAAATTAATTTAAAAATGAATAATATTAATATTTTCATAAGTCAAATTAAAAGTTAAAAATATAAATTTAAAAGTACAATTAAAAATGTAATGGTAACTATAGCTTTTACTATTCAATAAATATGTTGTTAAGGTCCTTTAAATAAATTGAAATTTAAAATCTTTATTATGGAATTATCTAAGTTATTCCATATATGTCGACTATAGTCTAGAACTGTGATAGATAAACATAAAGCTTTTCTATCTATTCTAACTTTAAATCTATGAAATAAATATGTATATACATCATATTATGTAAATTAATTGAATATAATTTTTGCAAATTAAAAGGTTTTAGATTATTCCTAGCCCTAAACATAAACTTCATGATATTCATTTTAACGATATCATAACATTATAATAAGACTTCTGAATAATATAAAAAGTTAAATAATTAGAATCATTATTTATAATTTTCAAAGATCTTTTTATAGCTCTCCTATACATATTTTATTTAAATTTGAAAAAAATGATTACCATAAATATTACAGCAGTATGTAAGGTTAGAATAAAAAAATTAATTATATACCAATACTAAATATATCATATTCAATTTAAATTTCACTTTATTTAAAATACCAATAGCTCTAGATAATTTCGTAGATACATAGATAATTTATGATTTCCAATCTAATTTGTCATCAATTATTATTCCTAAAACTTTTAAATTTGTTCCTTGTATGATTTTAATATCATTAATAATGACATTCAATTTAACATTATTATTTTTATTTCGAATATTAACTAGTAATAAACTAGATTTACTAACATTAAGAGACAATTTATTAATACTCAACCAATCAAAGAGTTTATTTAAGTTACGTTGTATATAATTGTTAGATCATTAATTGATTTATCAGAAAAAATCAAATTAGTGCCATTCGCAAATAATACAGGCTTAAATGAATTATATATGTTTGGGAGATCATTGTATACATTGTATACAATACAAATAACAGTGACCCCAAAACCGAACACTGTGGTAAACCACATGAAATATTATTAATATTTGAGGTAGTATTCAATGAATAATATTCATTAACCTAACATACGGTTGCTTATCCTTTATATAGCTTTCTAATAATTTTAAAGCTATTCCTCTCAACCATATATAATAAGTTTTTTAATTAAAAGCTCATGATCTAAAATATCGAAAGCCTTATACAGGTCAATGGATACAATAGCGCAATTCTTGAAATTTAAATGATCTGTTTCAATAATAAGTGCATCAGAAGTTACACATACCCTTATATACATACATTTATATTATATTATGTATACATAAATGTATACATTTTATAATATAATAATTATACTATAGTATATATATCAAAACCCAAACACATACACACACGCACATACAGACACACATACACATACATGCAAACACACACACACACAAACCTATATATATAACTAACTTTACAATACTACAATTGCATTATGGGTATAGAAAACAGCCGGCATATGTGGTGCAGGCTGTATACATTATAGTGATGATAATGTATACAGCACCTGTATACATTCCGTGCATGTTTTGTGTGCACGATAGCGTGGTATTGTGCACATGGAGAGTGTCCACAACAGACATGTGTACGTCTGGTTTTATGTCTGTATGTCTTTATGTTTGTACACAATGCGGAATAGCATTGTTTATAATCATATACAATTGTATAGTATGGTTCCACTGTACGGCGTTCGTTTATTAAGAGCTGTAGGACATCAAAGCTGTAAAGGACATGTACGTCAGAGTATAACAGACTTACACATGTATGGATGCTATAGAAATAACAATTGTAGGTATGCATGTCTGGTATATGCATAAACATATGCACATACACGCATACCATATATATATATGTATATATATATATGACTTACGATAAAACATTATAAATAAATGACTATTTATTCATATGTAATTTAATCCGATATTTTATTGTAATACTTTTAAATAGTATACACATTTAAAAAAAATGCATACATATGATGGTGGTAATATAATGTTGTATGATGGTATTAGTACAATGTTATACTAACAATGAGCTATATATTATATAACATATATTATAATAATACTAATAACAATAATAATAATAATAATATATGTCATATGTAAGGAGTTTGAATATTATACAATAGTAAGAACTTTATTATATATATATATATATATATATATATATATATATATGTATTATGTTTTCATGCAGAGATTAAATTCATCTTTAGTATGAGACTTTAATTTTCTATTTTCCATTAAATATCAGGAGTTAAAGGAGTTACAAATATTTTTATAAAAACTTAGTTTGTAATTGTGTTAGCATATAATCAAAAGATGAACTAAGCGATTTAATTTTGTATTTTATAAATTATGGAAATAAAATATATTTATGTCAATAAATCTTGTGAATACCTACAAATTTCGTATATAAATAAATGTAATTGGACTTGTAGTTTTTGAGATACGCTGGGTGTCACTATTACACACCTGTCATTAGTATGTCACTATAACACATATGTCACTACTATACACCTTCCCCTATATTCTATATTTAGTATATATACTTAATAAAATGTTAACTTTAAATTATTTTTTTTGCTCGGGCCCATAATATTCTTAATTTTAAGACGGCCAGGTATATTGTAGGTACCAGATACAATAGGTATACTAGGTACATTGTACCTATCTACGGTACTGATTCTTTCCTATAATAGAAACTATATCGGATATACTATAGTATATCATATGAGTATATACTGTATACTATACAGTATACTGTATACTCCGCATATATATAAGATCAGAGGATATAGGATGAATGGAAGTTACCTACTCTATGAATGGAAGTTACACGTGGTCAACACTACGAATAACACTACAAAGGGAGTTACGATGTCCGCATAACCGACTATAGAATCACAACTACGCAAGTGAATGAAGCGTTTCCTCGGCTCTAGATCGCGAACAGAGATATCATCAGCGACTTTTATCGCGGTAGTAACACACGGAAAGGGGCGGCACAAAACGGGGCGGGGGGCGGGGCGGGACGTAACGAGAGGCGGAATCATCGGAGCCGTTAACGTTTGCGTAATGATTTTGGCGCGAAACTTTGAAATTAATATGCATCGGTAGCTAATTGGTTCGATTAGTAGCGATGGGTGTGACTAAACTATGGGTCAGCAATGTTTTATTGGCTCGAGTGTCGTAATGCCTAGAGGTTGATTATATTTATCTCGAGGCATATCATGATGTCGATGTAAGATTCATAACTCGAGTACACTTTACCTATAAGACACCCCATATAGTTACCATGGTTACCTATAGTTTGGACCCGCCTACTCTATTGTATTAAGCATGTCGAGAAAAGATGCTAACAACAACACCCTTTTTCCATTGGATTATTGGTAAGTAGTATATATCATTATTTTATTTATATACAGTTTATTCTATAAAAATATATATATATAATAAATACCCGATGTTTATCTGGTGTGATAATTCATGACATTTCATCATCTATTCTCCACCTTCCACTTTTACTGATGTATTTGTATACCAATTTTTTCATAAATAAATATATATATATATATATATCAGGGTTCCATTATTTTTGGAATCCTGTTTTTACCGAACAAAGATGGCAAAAACGTCCAAAACCTATCTATATACATGGTATACCATGTTAATTTACGGTAATACCGCGTAAAACTTGCACTAACCGGCAAAAACTGGGAAAATATAGTGTTCCAAAAATATAATACCTTCAAAAAAAAAGTTATTGAAATTTAAAATAATTTAAATTAATATTGATTAATTTATATATATATATATATATATATATTGGCTAATTAATATAGCAGCTTTATTTGATTATTTAATCAAACATTTTTGCATTATACTTTAATTATGTCACTTTATTTATTTTAAATGCCATACTGGATTTTGAGGCCATCTTTATTAATATTTTAAAATTAACAATTTGCTGTAATGCATTACATGGGATAAATTTATAAATCAAATAAAATTATACTATGCTATATAATATTGTGCTATATAATATTGTGTTATATAATCACTTTTATGACTATATAGAGTCATCAAATTGCAGAATGAAAATATTACTATTGTAATAAATGTATATATTTCTTTAATTTATTTAATTTTATCTATATAAAATAAATATTCTATTCAGTATTTTATATTTATATATATACATATATAATTAACAATTTCTATTTAAATATCATAGTATAAAATAATATTAATACATTGAGGTAAGGATACATTTTAATAAGTTCTCAATGAAAATAATATTATTTCTATTGTTTAATAATGGGGAAAGTAACCGAATACGGACAGTGCCCGAATACGGACACTCTCAGTATCTCAGAAACCATACATCCTACAACAAAATGTTTAATGAATGAAATATTCATAATTATAAAAATAGTCTAAAAAAGTATTTTTTATTTTTGAATTATACAAAATATTGCTAATATATCCAATAAACTGATTTTTTTATTACGTTTTTTAATTTATGAAAAAAAATGTCAACTTAAAACCTTCTAAAGATTATAACAATGTATCGATATAAAATATAACACTATATTATTAAAAAATAAAGCATTCTAAAAATTGTATTTTTAATTTCTATATTTTTTATCAAATATTCATTAAGTTATAAGCATATATCTAGAGGTCATATAAGTTCCTAATACGGATACTCTAAATGTCTTAATACGGACACCCTATAACCAATCAGCGCGCAGTGTATTAACAATTCTGATTTTCATAAAAATCGTGTGCGTTATAATATTAATACCACCAATAAAGCTAATTATAAAAAAAATATTATTTAGTTACTTAAATTGTATTATTAATTAAAAAATAATAAAAATAAATAAATTATTAACTAATTAAATTACAATATATTTTTTATAAAATTAATTTTAAATAACGTTATTGTAATTTGTCTGATTGATTCATCAATAATATATAGTTTATCTAGTGTTATATAGGGTGTCTGTATTATAACACAGGGTGTCCGTATTCGGACATGGGTACCGAATACGGACACCCCCGTTATCTATGGAATTAAAAGATTAAATAAAATTTTAAAATCACAATAATATCTATAATCATATAATATTAATATATTGTAATTGTTGAGTACAAATAATGAGTCATACAAAGTTAAGACCATTTATTATTAAAGTGTCCGTATTAGGTTACTTTCCCCTATATATTTTTTTAATAAAGGGGGTATCCCACTCAAGTATTTCTGGCAACTTGCTGAAAATATTGTAACTTTAAAACGCTTTTCTACTAAGTTAACTACAATTGTAGTGGTATACCTCCTTACTTTCCGGCAACTTGCCTGAAATATATTAACTTTATAGGTGGTATTTGACCATTATAACTTGATAGAAAATGGTTTTAAAGTTACAATATTTTCCGGAAATACTTGTAGTGGGATACCCTCATTTATATATAGGAAATTTAAATAACTGAGTAAATAAGTCAATAATATATATATAATTCAAAATGGAATAATATATTTATTTAAATATTAGTAAAATGAATATATATATATTCACTTGACTAATATTTAAAGAAATATATTATTCCATTTTGTATTATATATATATATAAATGATTGACTATTTACTCAGTTATTAATCTAATATTTAAAGAAATATATTATTCCATTTTGTATTATATATATATAAATGATTGACTATTTACTCAGTTATTTAAATTTAAATATCATATTATTTATTTTTAAATATTTCATCTTTAATAAGTAACAATTAATGAAGGTTATTTCTAAAAAAATATTATGATTATGATTTTAATGTAATATTGTTTAATTTTATAATTTAATATTATCTATCACATAACAAATATATTATAACCATATATATATACACGATTAATGTATCTATGTATCTACTCGACATGTACAGTTTAGCTTGTAAAGAAGTTGTGACCACTCAGCAGTCCGCTATAGAATGCGAAGAATGTTGTCTATGGATCCACACGTCAATCAAGAAAATGTGTTGGACGTTACCGCTACGACCCCGGAGGTTAGATACGGACTTCCGGTACATCTGTGAAGCGTGCAGTACGATCTCGGGTAGCATCGGAGATCTTACAATGCGGGAGGAACAACCAGTTAGTTCATTATATATATATATATATATATATATATATATATATATATATATATAGTATACCAGTGGCGCTTCCAAGGGGCGAGAGATACCAGCCCCCCTCGACAACACACAACTATATCGTTTTACTTTATAATATTAAATTTATATTTAAATCAAATCAATTTCATAAGTAACTTAAATATTATATTTACGAGGCCCCCCCCCCCGACTTTCTGGAGCCGCCCCTGTATACTGTAATATTAATTAGATTATAATCCGAATTATAATAACAGTATGATATAATAACAGTATGTACGATATATAGTACAGTGATTATGCGATGTAAAACCTACCGGCTATGCGTACACTAGATATACACTATATAGGTACACATACACTGTATATTATACATTCGGTATATAGTGTATATCTAGTATAATATACAGTGTGTCCTATTCTATACCTACTCGGACGATGGCTATAGCCACTATCTATCGACACACTCCAGTGTAGATTACGTAATAACCGTGGTTACGTTTGCATTGTAGCCACCTACGTAACAAGTTATATAACCACTGTAATGTATTATAAATCACGCTATGAATATTATTATTATATCATTACTGCTAAATTTAAAATTATTATCTAATTTTAAATTAAATAACTACTACTTTAAATTAGAGTAACTATATATATATATATATATATATATATATATATATATATATATATATATTATATTAGTAAAAGTATAGGAATACTAGTTATAATATATAACCTATTAATATTAGTTCAATATTGGAATAATAAAAGTAATCTATTATTGTTTATTTAGGATGGTATCTATATATATGCATTGCATATAATGACGAACAACGATAACAATGATTAAGTATAGCATAGATTTAGCATATTAAAGCATATTTTATATTATATAACGTTATTTAACCTACTAATAACGTTATTTAACAATCAAAGTTATGCGTTTTATAATAAATTAAACATTGCTACAATTAAACATTGTTATTAATGTTTATACCAATGTATCATAAATTGGTGATGTAAGTCAATATATCGATAAATAGTATTACTATATATATACATATAAATATGTATTATTACTAATAAATTAATGTATTAGTAATACTCTTACATAGGTTATCTAACACTAATTTGAAGTCCCATTTGTCCTCGTCCCATATTAGGCATATTATAATCATCGATGTAAAGCATTGACTTGTATTGCCCAATACAAGTCAATGATGTAAAGTAAGGTGATTAATATGGTTCGGTACTGTATTGATTTGGGTCGTAATGTTATGATACTATAAATATAGAACGAACTTATCAAATATATTATCCTATCATTAGATATTATTAGAGGCCCCCTACTATGGGCTGTACTATATAGCGAATACACATCTAATAAATAAGAGTATTTATATATAAACATATAGTAGGTATCAGGTATCAATTATGTATATATAGGTAATACTAACTAGTAAAATATAATGTTATATTGGTATTCAATAATAAATTATATTTCAATTAATAAATTAGTGACATTTTGTTAACAATATTAATTTTTTTTATATAATACCTAATCATATAGGTATCCTAATCCAAATGCCTAATCATACTTTGTTATCCTAGTAGAAGTAGGTAGATATTTATAGATAGACCTATTTATTATTTAATTAAATAATATTCTTAAGATTTATATTTATTAAAATTTTTATTTATTAAAATTGACAACATATTATAATTAAACTTATATTAAATAATAATTAGTATATATTTTGTGGGATGAACGAGTTAGGAACGGTATCATTAACTGTTTCCAACAATTGAGGCGGGTGTCGAATATCGAGATACGCCGCGCGTCGAGCAGAGTGACGTTCGCCTAGTGTAGTCAGTTATAAATAAAGATTATATGTACAGATTACATTCATGCTTGAATCAAAGCCCATTCGGGCTTTGCTTCAATGCAGCCATTAATACAATGTAATTAGGTTGTTTCTAATTAACATGTATAGATTACATGTCATACAGTCATGTAGCAATACATCATATAACCTCGGTATAACCAGGGTTATAGCAAAGCCAGGGGGCTTTGGTTATAGGATATCTTGCATGTATAAAGCGTAACTAATCAGTATAACTATATGTATACATACATATACCCACACACATACACCAACATATATGTATATATATATATATATATATATATATATGTGTGTGCATATGTATGTATGATTGTTAGTAGTTAAACATAAAGTATCAGTTACAACCAGTTACTCCCTGGTTACACCAAACCCCTTTGGTTACACTATACGAGTGTATGTGTTATCTATAGCTCAGATATTAACTGTATTAACTGTATGCGCTGATGCATGAGGTAATATAAATATATACTCTATTTTTATCTGACTGCGCACATCACGAGCTCAAATCCATGCCTCGAACTTTGGAAACAATTCGAATACCGTCCACAAATCGTTCAGTAATCATTTTAATTTAATTTAGATTTAATCAATTATTTGGATAGTGGATCGAAACGGAGCGCAAAAACGAAATATATATAATTTTGTGTGGCGTGCGTCGCTGACCTGCATTATACAAATTCAATTGGTCGTAAGATCATTCATACACACAAGTGAATATCATAGCAATCCACGAGTAAATCCATAGCAAATTAAAATTCAGTGTATATTGAGTACACATATATATATATATATATATATAAGTTAATGTATATAATATGATTATTATATATATATATATATATATATATAAGTTATTATATATAATATGATTATTAACACTACATATTATTAAAATACATATATATATATATATATATATATATAAGTTATTGTATATAATATGATTATTATTATATATATATATATATATATATATATATATATATATATATAAGTTATTGTATATAATATGATTATTATTATATATATATATATATATATATATATATATATAAGTTATTATATATAATATGATTATTAACACTATGTATTATTATAATACATATATATATATATATATATATATATATATATATATACGTTATTGTATATATATAATAATAAATAAAGCTGTATAAAGAGGCATTCGAAAACATGTGATATAACTCATACTGATATTAAATGAGAATTTTTAGAGTGTAAATTAGCGCTTTTGATTCATATGGCGGCACACACCTGACTTGTAATGAACTATCACTATAGTGATCACTATAATGTATACATTGACCATTATTGCGTTGATTTTGAACGTGCTGCTTGGGCGGCCATCAAAGATCTTTGGCCCGGCGTTCAAATCAAAGGCTGCCTGTTCCATTATACACAGGTTTGTCATGTTTTTATAGTGTAACTCAATAATAATATAAATGTTTTAGGCAGTAATGAAGCACGCGAAGAGAATAGGGCTACAGAGCGACTACATTGAAGACTCGGAAACCCACCGTATTATCCGTCAGTTTATGGCACTGCCTCTTCTGCCAGAGGAGCATATTCTATCGAATTTCGAACGTATACGGACGCATATCCCCGACAGTTCGTCAAAACTCTTGAATATGGCAGATTATATTCTAAGTCAATGGCTGAGCAATGATACCTACGGAGTATCCGGCATATCAGTGTTCAACGAAGAAATAAGAACCAACAATGATTGCGAAGGATGGCATCTTCGCCTCAAGAAAATCGCCAAGCAAGTTAATATTCCCATGTACAATCTTATTTCTATCCTTTATGACGAAGCAAAGCACACGGAAGTTGTTGCAACCATGGTATATCTAAAAAGTGATAAAAAAGTACAAAAAAAGAAATATGAAACAAATAATAGAAACATGATGCGTCTATTCGGTTCTTACTCAAGAAACGAGATAACCCCTGATGATTTGCTGACGCGCGGATCTTATCTCATTAATCCACGAGAAAATATTTTATCCGATAACGAATGATAATGTACTTTTTTTTCTCTTTTTATTTAACATTTATTATATTTTATATTTTTTATATTTTATTTATCATATTCGTACAATAAATAAAATACACTAAATCGTTATATTATTCGTTCTCCTTTTTATTATTTAATATATATATATACAATAAATAAAATTCATACACTAAATCGTTATATTATTCGTTCTACTTTTTATTATTTAATATATATATATATATATATATATATATATACACAATAAATCATCATATTATTCCTTCCATTTTTTATTATATATATATACAATATATTATCATTATTACCCTTTTAATTTATCTGTAATTATTACAGTAATATACAACTTTATATAATTAAACTATATTTATATTACACTATACATATAGTATTTGCTATTGATTTACTCGTGGATTACTTTGTTATTCACTTGTATTGAATGTATGTAAGCGACGCACGCCACATATTTTTATTTAAAACCTGCTCCGTTTCGATCCATCCCCCAATTATTTTAATCTAGTTTTTCAAACATTTTACTTCGTTTTTTCGTCGATTTGACTAATCTACATATTTTCGCGCAAATCGATTCGGGCGAAATGACTATCGGGCGAATCGACCGGCTACCGTCAAGGAATCCAAAATCTTTGCTAACATCTAATGTCTATGATAAAAATCATTTTATTCCAATTTAGGATTTTATTTTAATTTAAATTTGTTATTTATTATTGTTATTTATTTATTATTAATAATATTTTACACATAATTTGTTAATTATTTTATAAATATACTACTTATTTTTAAATTCAAGTTATTATAATATTATATGAAATTTATCAATAATTAACATTATATTAATATTTAATGATACATTTAATTAATCAAACATCTTAAAAATCGGCTTTCATTCAATTACTAATTCAATTAGTAATTGAATTAGTAATTTAATAAAAGCTGCATCTCAACTAAACTTTAGTCTAAAGGAAATAATGTAAACAATAATATGTGTGATTTAACTATAGAGTCGCTAATGATATCAACATAATATCGGAATACATAATAAACGATTATAGTTTAATAGAGTTACTCTAGAGTTACTCTAAGACTCTTAGAGTCTAAGAGTAACTCCACAGATTTTCCGAAGGAAAGATATAACACTTACGCGAAATCGTGTAATTCGAATTTGTATACAAAATACCCTGGTGCCACCTATAGCGGGTTACTTTTAGGAACTATGTGTTATTTATAATGTAAATTCGTATCAACTATACACTTTTAAAATGTTAAATAATATGCTTTAAATTAATATTTATATGATGAAAACTAAGTGTTCATTACTAATATATAGCAAACAAATATGATATTTATGTTTTAAATGCTATAAGTATATATTTAGTAAGTAAAAGTTAATTTATAGTGCATGTAATTTAATAGAGCAATGAAAACATTGTTGTATGCAAACAGAGCCGAACCTAAATCTATTTCAGTGATTTCGATACTACTGCTAGCAGCGGTTGGGGATATTACTAAATTACGTTGCAAGCATAGGGAGTGTTATATCTTTGCTTCGCAAAATCTTTGGTAACTCTAAGAGTTACTCTATAAATTATTATAATATTATATTATTATAATATTATATTATTAAATATAATAATATAACAATTATATTAAAAATATAAATTAAACATATATAAGGAACACGTTTAAAACCGGCGCCAAAAAATCAATGACTAATAGTTTATTCAATATCGAAGCTCGCACTTTCGTAGTTGAAACGCCCGCCTCTAGATATAGGCATATATATATATATATATATATAAATATTTATGTATAAAAAGTGTGTAATTTTCTTAGTTTTATTTGTCAATTGACAATTATTTCTATATAAATATTTTTTAATTATTAATTAAAATAAAATTCTAAGAAAATGATAACCTTTTTATGCATCATCATTATTTGTAATAAATATATGCATTATTTTAATAACATATATACTAAATAATTGTAGATATATGGAACAATGATATTATGTAACCAATTATTTCCATGTGAAAAGTTTTCACTGAAAACCATTAGGTACATTTAAACTCAATACATTTGGTATTATAATAATAATGATTATTGTTATATATAAATTATACAATATATAGTAGTAGGATACGGGTTCAAGTCCAGTCCGCACCAGTAAATAGGTCTTGTATTATTAACATATTATTTAAAAGTGAATTTATATAATTGTTTATAAATAAATGTATAAATGCCTTAACATGAGAGCGGCTTCGAAGGGACATTAGAGTCATATATGGTTATAAGTGAAAACTTCATCTAAGTTCCTGGGTGGTATAAAAGGAATCCACCAAAATAAAATAATAATAGAATATAATAGATATTTAATTTATATAAAAAAGTAAAAAACTAATATTAAAAAAAAAACAAACTAATAAGTATACAAATAATATACTATAATAATTAAAGTTTAAACGTGAATTAAAATGTATATAATATAATAATTATAATTTATGTCATTTAATTTTTATTTAGGCAAAAAACCTTCATTAAAAAAACAAGGTAAGCTTAATTAATTATTTATCTAATAAAATTGAAGGTTTAAAATGATTTATGAATATAAGTGTAAATAATATTATATAAATTATATTATATAATAGAATAAATACTATTTAATTTATCATTTGACAAAAAACCTCACAATGCCAACTATACTAATATAAAATAATATAATACGTTAGTTTTAAATACTATACATATATATATGTAGCGAATGAAATCAAATTTATATATAATGTGATTTAATACAGAATTGAAAACATTATTGTATAGAACTGATTAAAACCTAAATCTATTTCAGTTATTTCGATACTACTACTAGATGCGGGATGCATGCATATTAATCACGTTGTGGATATAGGGAGTGTTTTAACTTTTCTTCATAAAATATTTGATAATAGTATATAAAATTTCTATTAGAAATACACACACAACTTAGCACATACATACACACACACACACACACTATATCCGCAACCTACTATTCTAACAATGCTACATCAAGCCCCAACCACCAATTTATATTTAGACTAGAATCTAATTTTACTTTATTACTATAATAATAAAATTATATTTTTATACATTTATTTTATACATTTATTATATAATCATACATTTTTCAATTAAAATTTGAGTGCATAATATATAAATCGATGTCTATTGTTTTTTTCTGTTTTTTTCATTTTTTATTCTTTGTTTAAAACGATTTAAAACGCGTTTAAAACGTCTGTTTAAAACATGTTTTTCATTAACTCACAACACTATATATATATATAATTTGAAGCTCCTATCAATCTATATAATAAGCAAATATTGAGCATATTTATTCTAAATATACCACTAATTTTTAATTTTATTCATTACTATTATTAATTAAATAATTAATTATTATTATAAGTTTTATATACTAGACGTATACATTTTCAAAGTATTTAGATACACATACAGCATAATACGTATTAAAGATTTTCAATGACAATTGTTCATACATCGTAAGTGAACATTTAATCTATATGGAAATTGGCTGCTCCGTGTTATATACGTCATAAAAACCTACATTACTCGATACAGCGCCGCAGTTCCACGTAGACGATGCGATCGTAACGCTGACATTGCGTATTCTATTTATAGGCATTGCATAACAGCACGCTGACAGCATCGATGGCCACTCATAACGCCTTCGACGACTGCTTCTCTACGTCGGATCCGTTCTCGGATTCCAACGATTATCAGGTGTCCGTGGATTCCGTCTCCCTAAGGTCATTCGAATTACTACGCACCCGTCAATATCAACTTCGCTGTCTCGTATAGTATCACTAACACGGACCTATCGCATCATACCATCACACCTATACTGTATACGCCATCTCGTCCGTTCATCTCTTAATAACTATAATTCATTTATCACACCGAGTATCTTGCGTTTATCTTCTGTTTTCGACTACGATCGAAAACATTCCATCCTATATTAAAACCCTTTCGGGGAAGCTAATACATATGTGATATAATCGATTAAAGAAAAAAATATATCTTCTAAGAAATAATTATTACTATTATAACATTATTACTTACGTTAACCGCTTTACTGAACTCACAGAAACAGATCTAACGTGGTCTACATCGATAAGTCGTTACTGAAGCCGCAGAGTAGGAAGACTGTTACCAGGCGGGTTAGTGGAGTAGGCAGTAGAGTGGGCAGAACTCCCAGTAGGAGTAGGCAGTGCATCGAGTAGGAGTAGGCAGTACACCCCAATAACCCCCCCCCATCACAACCCCTCCCCCCCAGGCATTAGTACATCGGCGCCGTGCAGACAGGAAGTGGGCCGATACGTCGTCACCTCACCCTAGTAATCTCACCGGTATAGACAGCTACAGTCTGCTCATTGAAAGCGCATCATCGTTAGTTATAGTGTCGTTGTTAGTTCTAGTGTCGTTGTTAGTTCTAGTATCGTTGTTAGTTCTAGTATCGTTGTTAGTTTTGGTTTCATTTATGTATGTACATCATTATCAGTGTAGAGTAGTGAACCGATAGATATTGGAATTGGGTAGACTGCTATTTGTATAAATATGCCATGTAATTTATTCCACCATTTGAATTAATAGCATAAGTTGAGAATTCATTGAATTAAATAAATGTATTCAAATATAATTCAGTGATATTCTTCCTTATTTGTTAAGGGGATGTCACACAACTTGTTTTGGTGAAAATAATGTTGTATTTAAAATTTTTTTTATTTCATTATAATGAAATTTATATATTCTATGCTGTTTTCTCAGAATAATTATTTCGCGCTAGGTATGTGTGTATAAACTTAGGTATAACAAAAACTATTATATGTATTTTACTAATTTTGATTGCATTATATAAATAACATATATATGAATACTATTACAGGAGTGATTTTCTAAATTAGTATGTGTATAATTGCAAAAAATAACAATTTCTATACAAATTCCGTAAATTAAAAAATTAAAATGTGAGTATATATATATATATGTTATATAATATATATTATAAAAATTACGTCCTGTAAATAGTATGTGTATACATTTAATGAATAGAATATAAAAAAAGTTAGCTCAATTCAATGAAATCTTCGCGCCTAGTTTTGTGTAGACCCATTATTTGCTATCTCTATACATAGAGAAGCGGGCGTCGTGTGCCAATCCCTTAAGCGATATGAAAGATATGTAAATAGTAGTTGTAAATATCTAATTATAATATACATTTAATTGGAATTTTTCATATATTAAAATACTTATATATTAATTATATATTATATAATCTAAAATTGTGTTATCTCCATTTTATATAATTTAGCTATTTATTAGTAAATTGATATTTAGTCATTAAATGAAAATATTATTTTAAAATATTTAAAAATAAATATAATATAACTTAATTTTTTACTGTGTTGGTACAATTATTTTATAATATTATATGGTAGGTGTACTTATTTATATAATTTTAATCATTTTGCATATTTTAATAGATTTATCAGCTTCGTATTTTTCGTAATAACATTAGTTTTTTTCTAAAAAAAATTATAAATCAAATTTTATTTTATTGAATAATTATATTATATGACTATTATCTTTCATTTACAAAAAAAATCATTAAGAAATTTGCAATATAACTCTAAATTCAATGTTTTATGACACCTACTAGTCTGTCATATTCTAAATACTTTGTAAATAAATAAAATAATAATAGGTAATTATTGTAAAATATTAGGTATTATAAATTCATTCCATTTTATGAAATATATGTTTAGCTTGTAAATATTAAACAAAAATATTACTTTATTTTTCAACATCAATTTACTCAGTAACTTTTTTTTATGATAAGTAATGTTACTAGAACATTAATATTTTTTGATAAAACCTTATGCATTGGAAATATATTTATATATAGATTAAAAACAATAAAATGAAATTTATAAAAATAAAATATATATATGACATTATTTAGAATAATATCTAATATTTTATAATTATATGTGTTATATATATTATTATAAATTTATAAACTACTTGTATATATTTATATAGAATTTTGTTGTATTGCATATAAAGCTGTATTTATTAGCTATATATAGAACAAAAAATTAGGTCATTAGCTACAATAGATAAGAAATTGAACCATATTACATAATAATACTCCATGTCTATTTATCCTATCTTTTAACATGGTGAATTATATTATTTCTATATTTATCGGCAACGCATCCTTAAGGGTACGTCCTTCGGAATTATTATTTTTGAAAAAAAAAAATTTTTATTATTATGTTAGAAATAGCATAAGCAAATATTTATCTATCATTTGAGCTATAAAGTATACTTCAAAACGTCTTATAAGTACATACAAAGTGTACTTTATTGGAAGTATAATATGAAATTAATTTAAAATTACCAGTAATAATTACTAAATAATCGGTTAAATAAATGCTGTATAACTTTATAAAGTTATATATACTTTATTTATCAATTTTGACAATTTAAATTCATTTATTAACAACAAATAGTCTTTGTTTGTTTACAATTTATTGTATACTATAGCGGTAACTATGATACTAGTATTGTCCAATTGAATGCAAGTAATTTAGATCACAAGAAATGACAAGTGAGCGTTTTTGATTTCTTTTTGACACAAAATAATGTTTTTTATATATTACTCTCATTCAAAATTCAATATCTCATTAAATAATGAAAATAATGAATTGAAATTGTCAATATAAGTAGACAATACAATAGCCTATAATGTAATCGTTTTTTTTTTAATAAAAAATATTAATTTTAATTTGTCTTTGTTTATTAATGATAAATAAAATATATATTTATAAACATATATAATAAATATTTTAATTAATGAATATGTAATAAAAAATGATTACAAAATAGAATGATATATTATTAAACTATAGAAAAAAGATTATTTGATTGTCTATTATTAAATGTGTGTAATTGAATTTATTGTGAGGCATAAGTGCCTATCTATTTACATTGCTCGCGCGAAGGACGTACCTCCCCTTAAAGCAATTTCGAGTCATTATAGAAATATAAGTGAATTTGAATTTGTATTGAAAACATGATGTACTAGTGTAAGCACACGGGGGATTGTCTTTCTCATTGGTGAACACACTTTATCTCCTATAGCAGTAGTCTACCTAATGTCTAGGGGTGAGTCATTTAAGCATTCTTCATACACACACACATACACACTTTAGGATTAACCGACGAAATACCCCTCTACACACAAGCACTCCTGCTGTTAATAAGGTTACCCCACTACCCCCTACCCTCCTACCCCCCTACTACCCTCCCGTACACTAACATGGTGTGAGTATTCCTAAATAATGCATTTAGATAAAATCATAACATTATTGATAATCTATCATTTTTTGGAACATCCACATTTTTTTAAAAAGCACCGTTTTCCTGCACCATAAGTTTGAAAAATAACCTTTATTTACAGCTTTTTTTAATATTTTTTATTAATATATGTTATTAATTTTTATATTATGTTTTCAATATATGTATACTTTACATACCAAATGGCTTTTTTTAATGATATAAAAAATCGTATCGTTATAAAAAATTGTAATTATGAAATATTGAAATATAATAATTATTTAATTGAGATTATTTTTTTGTAGTGCAAATGTTATTTGTATTCAAAATCATGAGTTATATATATACTGTATATGTACTCCATTATATAATTTGAATCTCCCCATGTTGAATTTCTATGAGCTGGAATCGTCCCATGTTGAATAATTTTTTTTATTTTTGGAATATAAAATAATTATATATTTCAATATGATTACAAATAAGTAAGTCATTGTAGATAATAAAAAGCCCATACACTCCTTCTCAATGTATAACTTCCCAGTACTTAGGGACTCGTTTACCCCCCCCCATTATTTACATGGGGACCCCCACCCTGTACATGGGGACCCCCCACCCTATACATGGGTACCCCCCACCCTGTTCTATTAGATAAACGCACTAAACATGACATCCACTCCACCACCCTGCCCTCACTTACCCTCACTTACCCTACTGTTACCACCGATACCAATAACTCCACCCCCTAATTTGTCACTCCCCTAGCTTTATCACCCCCATAATATCGTCGACCTCGTGAGCTCTCCATACCGCCACCTCATATCACGTGCCCCCCGCTACAGATCCTACAAGGCAATATAGCCCCCAATGCAGGCTGCAGTGACTCCCCTTCACTACCACCGCAACACTCGGGTCTGACCGCAGCGGTCAAGAGGGCACGACCACGTCTCGAGGAACAGGTATACTATAGCTATGTGTGTGTGTGTGTGGGTGTCAGTGTGTGGGTGTCAGTGTGGGTGTGTGGGTGGGTGTATGCGCGTGTGTTTGTGTGTGCGCATGTGGGTGTGTGTGTGTGTCAGTGTGGGGGTGTGGGTGGGTGTGGGTGTGGGTGTGGGTGTGGGTGTCTATAGTAGTAGTAGTAGTATAATTTATTTATTCACAAAAATCCAATTTGAAACATTTTTTCCGAAGTGATATATAAAGTTATGGAGACATCCATAATACAAAATATAATAATAATAATAATAATAATAATAACAAGTGACTTTTTTACTGGTCAAGGGCTAACGCACCTTGTGTTGTTACTTTTTTACTAAAGCAACTAAACTTTATTACTAAAACGTAACTACTTTATTACTAAAAGAATGTTACTTTATTACTAAAAGAACTACAATTTATTACTAAAAAAAATAAACTTTATTACTAAAAGAACTAAATTTATTCTAAAAAGTAACTACTTTATTACTAAAAGTAACTAATTTATTACTAAAAATTAACTACTTTATTACAATAATTTACTTTATTACTAAATCAACTTAGTTACTAAAAGAATTTTATTACTAAAACATCTTTATTACTAAAAAAATCTACAAAAATTAAAACTTAATCCAACCTATCCATAACAGTGAAAATAACTATGACCACACACATACACACACATATCACTATACTTTTATATGCTCAATTGGGTTAATGCAGCTAAAAAAAACCACCACAAATTAAAACTTAACCCAACCTAACCACAACAGTGTAAATATATATTTATAGATTCACTCGGGAAGTAATGCAGCTAAAAAAAACCACCAAAAATTAAAACTTAACCCAACCTAAGCACAACCGTGACAATATACTTTTATAGGTTCACTCGGGAAGTAATGCAGCTAAAAAAAACCACCAAAAATTAAAACTTAACCCAACCCACCTAAACCCAAACCCAAACCCAAACCTAAACCAAAACCCAAACCCAACCCAAACCCAAACCAATAATGCAGCTAAAAAAAACTACCAAAAATTAAAACTTAATCCAACCTAACCACAACCGAGTAAATATACATTTATAGGTTCACTCGGGAAGTAATGCAGCTAAAAAAAACCACCAAAAATTAAAACTTAACCCAACATAACCAAAACCGTGACAATATACTTTTATAGGCAAACTCGGGAAGTAATGCAGCTAAAAAAAACCACCAAAAATTAAAACTTAACCCAACCTAACCACAACCCAACTCACCTAAACCCAAACCAAAACCAAAACCAAAACCCAAACCCAACCCAAAACCCAACCCAAACCCAAACCCAAACCAAACCCAAACCCAACCCAAACCCAAATGATATTATAAAGTTAAAATTATTGAAATCGAATAATTATTATAGATTTTGATTTTTTACATGTTAAAATTATAATAAATTCAAGTTTTTACATGGTGGAGATAGGATATGTACTTTTGTAAAGTCATTTATGAGGTAAATAATCATAGTAAATGCATATCGGATGGCTACATTTATATCTACTCATCACTCTTAACATTATAGAATAGAAATTAGAATTTTTTTTTTTTATAAATTGCAATTTTTTTTCTTGATTTGTACGATGAATTTTGGTGAAATATTAAAACCGATCCGTACCCCAAATGCTTCATATATTAAAGGTTTTTCTCATTTTATATTAAGTACTTCCGCATCCGTTGAAATTATAATCGAAGCGAACGCATTACCGGAAGTCGGTCAAATTTACCCCTCTAAAATCACGTATTTTTCACTATTTCGGCTGTAGCTCGAAGAATATTAAATATTAGATATCACAATTTACACCACGATATTAAATTTTAATTATCTATTTAATAAAGTTAAAATTATTGAAATCGAATCATTATCATGGATTTTTATTTTTTACATCACCTAATAATTTTAAGAATATATTTTTACATGGCGGAGATAGGAAATAATTATTATAAACTCGTTAAACCGAATAACTGAAATCTAGTATGTATGATATATATTGCTAATAGTTAGTGTACTTATTTTTATAATTATATCTATTTTATAAAGATATATTTTTTTGTAAAATTTTAAAATATAATTAATTAATATAAATATAATAATTAATAGCGATTAATATAATAACTTATTTGATAATATTTACATTATTTTATTATATTGATAGTATAGTAATACTAAAATAATTAAAACATATCTATATATATCTATAAATATAAATAAATAGAATTTAATATTTTATAAATATATAATTTGCGTTATAAAATTATAAAATTATAAATATAATTATATTTATTTGTTAATAATAGTACCCTAATTAAGTATGCGTATATATATTTATATTATTTTATCATATAGATAGTATAATAATAATAAAATAAGTAAATAATGCTTATATAATATATTTATTATCACATCGAATGAATAATATTAATAAAATACATATTAATAAATTTATAATTGTTGTTATAAATTTATAAATTTATAATATAATTAAATGTATTAGTTCATAATATTTACACTACTATACTTTTCGATAATATTTAAATTATTTTAGTATCTAGATATTATATTATTATTAAAATAAGTAAAAAATAATGAAATTATATTAATTATACTATAAATTATAAAGTTACAAATATGGAAATCCAATGATTATTATAGATTATCTATGTTTTACATGATACAAATATTATAAATTCAAATGTTTACATGGTGGAGATAGGAAATGTACTTTTTAAAGCCATTTATGTGGCGAATAATCATAGTAAATGCATATCGGATGGCTACATTTATATCTACTCATTACCATTAACATTATAGAATAGAAATTAGATTTTTTTTTTTTTTTTATAAATTGCAATTTTTTTTCTTAACCTATTTGTACGATGAATTTTGGTGAAATATTAAAACCGATCCGTACCCCAAATGCTTCATATATTAATGGTTTTTCTCATTTTATTATAGGTACTTTCGTACTCCGCATCCGTTGAATCTATAATCGAGGTGAACGCGTTAGCGGAAGTCGGTCAAATTTACCACTCTAAAATCACGTATTTTTCACTATTTCGGCCATAACTCGAAGAATATTAAATATTATATATCACAATTTACACCACGATATTATATTTTAATTATCTATTTAATAAAGTTAAAATTATTGAAATCGAATCATTATCGTGGATTTTGATTTTTTACATCACCTAATACGTTTAATAATTTATTTTTACATGGCGGAGATAGGAAATAATTATTATAAACTCATAATAACTGAAATCTAGTACGTACGATATATATTAATACTCGTCATAAATGTTATTTTTATAATTATATAATTATATCTATATATTATAGATTTTTTTACGCGATACGAATATTATAAATTTAAATTTTTACACGGTAGAGATAGGACATTTTTTTTTATAAGCTCGAAATTTAAATTTAACGAAATCTAGTATCGTAGGGGTTCGAGTAATATTAGTATATGGCGAAAAAAATGCGTATATAACGTATTTTATATCGTCCGTATACGCGATATAGACTTTCTACCTATCTCCGCTATAGAGAATCGAGAGAACAATATAATGCCTCGATCGATGAATAGAATATTTATAAATAGAATAAATATATAAATATATAAATATAGTACGTATAGTATATATTACTCGTTTACTAATTATATCGTAATTATATCGTAATATTATTACTAATTTAGTATCTATATAGTATACATTTAATATATCGCGAAAAAAATGCGTATATAACGTATTTTATAACGCCCGTATACGCGCTATAAGATCGCCCGTAGAATTTTTACGTTAACGAAAAATTAAAATTAGTTTGAAATTTTTAGGTAATTTTTTACTTTCTAATATTATAATATATTTATACACGTATTTGCCAAATATTTTATTTTTATGACAACGTGCACTTGCAAAAATACATAAAATACATAAGTAAACATTTCTATTTATAGACATTTACATTTAATCATAAATGCAAATATTTTTTCATTAAAGCGCTTTTGCTTTATCAATATTGAATATTTGTTAATGAAACTTCACAAATATGTTTATTATGACATTTATGACCTACTGTGAGCGAGATAGCAAAACTGTCAACAACGGGCTTTCCTACTGTAATGTATCGACGTTAATTCCTATCACAACACACCGTATACTTGAAGTGAGACGAGTGTGCAATGATTACAAACTAGTAGTAGTAACCTCTCTCCTTGTGATCGGTACATACCTCATCATGTTTTAACACACTATATAATGATGTGTGTTACGTGTTGAAGCCTTTTCATAGTTTAGTTTTGAAACATCATTTTTTTTTATTTATTATATTATTATAAATAAAAACTCCTAATGAATGATTATCATTAATAGTACTATATATCTATACATATCTAATCTACATACTGCTAATAGTACACGATGCTATATAAGTATGTTAGCTGTAGCGTCCTAACCTAACCGTCGCGCCCGACCGCACACAGATACCCCTAGATCTGAGTCGTATCGACGACGACGAAGAAGACACCTCCATGGCAGCGCCTCAAGTCGAATGGAGGAATAGAGTCTCGGAGCCCCCTTTCAGAGACATCTCGTTCAACCAGGTTCCCACCACCCGCTGCGCACTATGTTTAGCCGCGCTAACTCGGGAGATAGTCACCAATAGTGACGAGTAAGCGATCATGACTACGAGCTTCCGGAATGTCTTGTTCTCTACGCGTTCCGGAACAGTGTCGTCTACTATATGGATGTTTAAAAGCGTCGCTATATTTTAAAAAGTATCGTTATCCGATCGGTTTCGCGTGCGTTTACGAATAAAAGAGTCTCGGATCGGGTAGACTATTAAAAGTATCGGATGGTATCATTGCGAATCTCTTACGTCACTGGTCGTAATAGATGCGCGGAGGACGGGACATATTTTTCACCGAATTACATATAAATTAGAATATTTATAATTTATTAATAATTAGATTACAACGCGCGCATTAGATTTTCAGCATTTCATATTTAACATAGTCATGTGTATTAGTACCTATATTAGATAATACTGCGCACATTACAAGCGCCCGTGATAATGTACTTCCGTTATGTGTACTACTACTAGTAGCTACTAGAACACTCGATAACACACTCAGTGTATAGTAGCGGTGAATGGCTACCAGTTCATAGAGTTAGGCCGTCATATACACTACATGTATATGTATTCATCCGAGATATATTTGATTACTATAATACTTTATTACGATACGTTCTATTGTATTAGGCGATTGTTTTAAGTTAGCCACGAGTTATCGTAAACCTTAATCAACGTTAAGTTAACTTCAAGATTCATTTCGCGCGAATAAAAGAGAATATAAATATTCAGTATACTTCGTGGTATAGGAAGTAACATACCTATGTATTAGTCGTTAAGTGCAGGTGCGACTATTTTTTTTTAATATTAAATTTAAAAAAAAAATGTAATATTAATATAAATTTTGTAATGTAAATATGTTATACTAAATATGTCAACAAATTAGAATATAAAACGATCTATTAATACAAAATACAAGCGTTTAAAAAATGCTTGATAAAAAAGTATTATAAAATAACAAATGTACTCTTCGATAATTCATGTATACCTTATTATATAAATAAGTATTACTTTATTATGATTTATATAACTCTATCTCAATATGGAATTTACAATATATTTTATTTTAACTAATAATATATTATCTTTAATTATACTAAAACTATCTAAAAAATCAATCTCTTCAAGAAAGAAGTATTCATTATGCATAGAAAAATATAAAAATGTGGTTTGAATTAGTAGAACTATAATATACTAATTTATTATTATACTAAACATTATAATTATTATTTTATAAAATTTTATTTTCCAAATTATATTAATACTATTTAGTAATTTATTATTATAATTTAGATACATATATTAATATATCATTATATTTTATATAATATAATTATTATATAATACAATTAATTGATATAATATATATGTATAAATTCATAATAATATATAAATTTAGTATCAAAAAAACTATGAAATAGGACTCTAAATATCATCAGGGAGCATAGTAATAGTGTAATGAGTGTATTTATTTATTTGTATTCAAATGCAATTAAACTTGTAATTTTATTTAATATAAAATTATAATATAAATTAATATATGTAGACTCGAGAAACAAGATATCTATTATTAATTATAAATTATTAATAAATAGATAAAATAAATATTTGAATATATATAACTACTAAAAATGTATGTATCTTTTAAAATTTGTTTATAATTAAATATTCTAGATTAATTTCATTATAAGATATTGATGTTATATAAAAATAATATTCAGCTTATATATAATATTATATAAATATATAATTTATCATTATTTATCCTTTAAACCAATATTCCTCAGTTTCATGTTTTTTTCAAATTCTAAATATTTAAAGTACTACACTTGTTTTATTTTTTAATATTTAAACTACATTTTTGTCTCACTATATTCTAAATGTATTACTAAAGAGAATTCCTAACTTCAATATTTTAATTTAATCATATATTTATTTCTATAGAAAAATTAAATATCAAAAACAAAAATATACAAAATTTATTTAAAAAATTCTAATATCCCTTTTTGTTGTTGATTATATAAAAATTCTTAGTTAGGTTTATTATAGAGATGATATATTTTAATACTATTTTTTTTTAATTTGAAAAAAATTATTAACTATTCAAGTAGGAGTAAGCTTTTTAGTAGACTCATTTTTGCCTATCTAATACATTACAACTAAAAATAGGCGCACTTGCCCTTAAATGAGTCGTCGCGTATCACACGATCAGCTGCGTTAAGTAAGGGCTTCGCTCAGCAACTAAAATAGAATGTGTTCCATTTTCATCGTACGTATGCGTAAACCATTGGAAATCTGCGCTTCGCGGCCGAGAATTCCTAACCGCGGCAAGCACAGAACCCCTTTTACTATTGTATAGCTTAGACATAGAACCGTGTTCCAATCATCTGCACTATTCGATATATATATATACGCACGCACGTGTAATGAGACCTAACATGTATTGATATGTAATACACGGGGGCGCGCGTAGTTCTATCATCGGGGCACAGGCTTCATTATCGCGCACTTTAACAGGAATACATCGGAAAACCCGCCGAGACATCCAGAGACCGTATCACCGATAGCCTCCGACTCGATGGCAGCGGTAACCACGGCAACGACATTACCAGTATCCACGGCAACGCTACCGGTAGAGGAAACACGTCCATCAACACCAATAACAATAGCGTCTACGCCAACGACGCCGGTAGCGCTAACGACCTCAGCAACGACGATAGCACCGGCAGCAGCTCTACGCATCTCACCGGAATAAACAGCTCCGCGCCGCTATTCGCTGACACTACTTCCGACGTGTCTTTTAACTCGTCTACTATCTCCATCAAATCCAATACCAGTAAAGACTACGATATGATCAGCTGCTCCTCGTCCACAGAAACCTGCTCCGACTCTTCACTTCTCGGTAACACCGCCGAACACACGGCTGGCGTACGGTCGTCGAATGTAATGCACCCTTCCGATGAGTCGTCACCGATGCAATCCTACGTGGATCAATCGGCGTTAACGCAATCCTGGATTAATGAATCCGCGTTGACGCAATCCTCGATCAACGTACCCGAGATAACTCAATCTTCGATATTTCAATCTTTGAAAAGTCTATCCGCGACGAACCAATCTTTGATAAGGCAAGCTTTGATAAACCGATCTGCGGCAAATAAATCTGCGATAAACCGATCTTCATTAAATCAATCTGCCCTAAACCAATCTTCGGTAAATCAATTTTCCATAAATCAATCAGTAATAAATCAATCCTTGATGATGCAATCGTTTCACCAGCTCAAAGTAATCTACAAATCCGTCACGCATCACGACAAGTTAGCTGCATTACCTCCTCATGTCTAACTCCGCCTCCTCATGTCTAACTCCGCCTCCTTTTCATGTCTAACTCCGCCTCCTCATGTCTAACTCCGCCTCCTTTTCATGTGTAACTCCGCCTCCTCATGTGTAACTCCGCCTCCTCATGTCTAACTCCTCCTCCTCATGTCTAACTCCGCCTCCTCATGTGTAACTCCGCCTCCTCATGTCTAACTCCTCCTCCTCATGTCTAACTCCGCCTCCTCATGTCTAACTCCGCCTCCTCATGTCTAACTCTTCCTCCTCATGTCTAACTCCGCCTCCTCATGTGTAACTCCGCCTCCTCATGTCTAACTCTTCCTCCTTTTCATGTGTAACTCCGCCTCCTCATGTGTAACTCCGCCTCCTCATGTCTAACTCCTCCTCCTCATGTCTAACTCCGCCTCCTCATGTCTAACTCCGCCTCCTCATGTCTAACTCCTCCTCCTCATGTCTAACTCCGCCTCCTCATGTCTAACTCCGCCTCCTCATGTCTAACTCCGCCTCCTCATGTCTAACTCCGCCTCCTCATGTCTAACTCCTCCTCCTCATGTCTAACTCCGCCTCCTCATGTCTAACTCCGCCTCCTCATGTCTAACTCTGCCTCCTTTTCATGTCTAACTCCGCCTCCTCATGTGTAACTCCGCCTCCTCGTGTCTAACTCCTCCTCCTCATGTCTAACTCCTCCTCTTCATTCAGGAGTTTGCTCATCGATGGTGACGCGCTGCAATCTCTACTGCTGGTCTGTGAGCAGAGGAGTGTGCCTTCGTTTGCTGCGATCACTAAGCGAGGGTACGTTGCCTGACAGTACGTAGTCTGTTCCATAACTTCATCACACACAAATTGTCTCGATAAGCAACACTGCTTCTATAATTATAATTACCCTGGCATTGCCTAAATCTGATAATAATAATAATAATAATAATAATCGTAAATATATTCATGTATAGCAAATGCGTAATATACTGATTCTTTATGATGCGTGATGTTATAAAGTAATAATGATGTTACGCTATAGTAACACTGATAGAGCTTATATTCAAGCATACGGCATTGAACGCGTGTTCCAGTATAACACACGTTCAACACTTGTTCTAATAGCTATTCTATCTCGTTTAACACTCGCGCTCGACCGACCAATAGAAAAGTGGCGTTCGATTTCTTGAAAATCGGAGAAGGAGTTTACGGGGAAGTATTTTTGATTGATAGGAAGATACCGAACGACTCGACGCCCAACCACATCCTGAAGGTAGTTACAATGCTAGGAAGGAGGAGGAGGTGTATCTTAATTATTCTCTTTTCTCTTTAGATCATTCCGGTTAATGGAAACATCATAATCAACGGTGAAACTCAGAAGAATTATCGCGAGATTTTACCTGAAATAATAATGTCGAGGTTAACCTTACAGTAATCAAAAGACAGTGATGAGCCTAAGATCTATGCATATGGTCATCTTAAATGTATAGTTTTTTCTAATTTAATATATGATTAATTAGTATTTAATAAAGACTATTTATTTATTCTAATTCATTAATTTATATTTCTATTTGTACTGTAAGTTTGTTTTTTATTAACATATACCAATATATTGGTATATATACTAATATATTAGTTTAATTCAAACAAAATGTTATTTTGTACTAAACTAGTGTCTGTAATAGTATGTTGGCCTTAAAGGGTCTAGAAACACTCGTTTTATCATGAACAACAATTTATTCTATTATCATTTTTATGCAAAATATGTTTAATTGATTATTTGTACATCTATATATCTAAAAAGTATGATATCATCATTTATACCGTATTTTACAAAATATTATTAAAAATATTTAAAATGATAAGAATATAGATTATATATGATAACATTGTGAATATTCAATCGATTGAAACAATTCTAAAACTATTATCAACCGTCATATTATGATGTTTATTTATAAGCAGAATTTATGAATAGATGTATATATAGGTGACGCTACATGTCTATATTCTGTATTCTATGAATATTCAAGCTTATGTACTCATTTATACCTGTATTTTCTGATTGCATTATTTCAGTTTACTATTTATTATTATACATCACAATTTTATTTGACCTATTTCTACATCATTATCTATTATTACTATCTCATATTATTGCATTATTACTATTACCCAGAAGGAACCAGCGGTTCAATAATTTAATAAATAACAGATACTCAAAGATAAATAGTATACATATGTGAAATTTACAAATATTATTTCTTTATATTTTATAATTTTTATAGTATTTGTACTGTAAATTATAATATATACACAATATATTATATAGTAAATATTATGAATGTATTTAATTTGTTATCACATATATTATAAAGTATCTGTATATAAGCTACGTTGATCATCGGCCGTTTACAGAACGTTGAGTAATCTGAGATTCTCCACGGTTTCCATGGCTGACACATTTGTTGAAATGATTTCGTTAGTTAATGATCAGCCTACTCTACCCTAACCCATCCATCCCACTCCATTAGTCCACCATAATCCACCCTAATATCTCATAATCCACCCTAGTTTCTCTTAATCTGACCTATTCCATCTCTATCTACCCTAGTACACCCTAATACTCCCTAATCTACCCTAATATCCCCTTGTAATAATACTATTATGTTAATTATTACCCTATTATTCCATTGAACGTAAGTTAATAGTATCCTCGAGTATTTCATAATCTATTTTATAATATTCGTTGTAGGCGTTTCTAATACATACAGCATCCATACAGCATCCATCTATACATCGCGCATGTTTTCTTTAGCCATTTCAACAGTAACTCCAGTTACCCACATTTCCCAGTGATTCATCTTCATCCGACGGGCCCTCGCAGTTATAACATGTACAATGACACTGCGAGGGTTCCTATCAGCTATCAGCTATTCGTATTCAATAGATAGATAGATAGATAGATAGGTGATTTATTTATACACGAATATAACAAAGCGAGTTCTCATTCGTGTTTTAGCAAACATAATAATACATACATAAATGTGCGCCTAAATAATATATAAGTAGAACGAAATAGGATTGTTAGATTAATAAACGCGAACTAAATAACAAATATACGCGTGCTTGCGTGAGCGCTCTATCAATAGTAAACCTAATTAATGCCGGCACGGTTGTAGGGTGAAGTTAGTGAAGGGAGGTTACCCTGCTAGTCTACTGAGGCAGTGGGACATCTACAACGACACCAAGGATTCAGAGAATGATAGACCAAGTACGTTATCACATTGCATTATATCTATACGCGAGCGCGCAGTAGGGTAGCCCGTTGTTGAAAGTTTTGCTATCTCGCTCGCTGTAGGTCATACATGTTTTATAGTAAACATATTTGGGAAGTTTCGGCGCAAAATATTTAATATTGATGAAGCAAAAAGCATGTAATGGAGAAATATTTTCATTTATAATTCGATGTAAATTTCTATTTTACTTATGTATTTTATGTCTTTGTGGAAGTGTGTTGTCATAAAAATAAAATACGTGTATAAATATAAATATTATAATTATATATATTATATAATATATAAATATTATAATATTAATAAAGTAAAAATTTCAAATTAATTTTAATTTTTTTTTATTTTTAAATTAATATAATTTATTCGATTATTTCTTTAATAAATTATTTTAATTAAGCATAACACTTTGTTGTGAGTCTATAATGGATATTTACCAGATATAATAATAACAACAACATTTATTTTTCTAATAAAAAAAATATACGACTAGTTTACCGAAAAAATTATTTTTTGTTAAAATTCTCAATAAAAGTCATTTTTTGAATAAGTATCTGCTATTTTTGTAATAATTCTTATAATTTTATATTTATATAATCATGATAGACATATAATATAAATTTTTTTAAATTATTATTTTATTGATAATTTTTTTTTCGATTTAGAAAAAAATTTAAATTTAAATTTCCATAGTTCAATTTAATTATTTTGTTTAATATTTTCTAAGGGTGTTTTTATATAAGACACATGCTTAAAAGCAATTTTTAATATTAAAATTTTCCTTTCATATAGCTGTAATTTCAATTTTTTCATTATTTTTTAACTAAAATTCCTATCTTTTTTTAATATTGTTATTGCTTTTTGAATTTTTGTCGATTTTAAATTTGTTTAATGATTAAGAGAAGTTATTCCGAGATAGGTGGCAGTTTTCTATGAAGGGAACTACAAAAGTTACCAAAACATGCTCCCCTAACGCGCATGGCATGCTCTAAAGTACTAGTTATTTTCAACATATATATATATTTATATATATATTGATATTTATTTTTATATGTAGTATAATATATATATATATATATATGTATAATATATGTATATATATATAATATATGTATATATATATATATATATATATATATATATATGTTTAACATTATTATTTTATTCACAGGTATATTCAAACGATATCAGAGCTTCATTATCTTTGAATTCGTTAATTGTGGGGTGGATTTTGAATCATACACAGTTCGTTTATTCAATTTTAACATTGCATGTGGAAAATAAATATATTAATTAACCACTATACCAGTACACCACTACACCACTACACCACTATACCACTATACCACTACACCACCACTACACCACTACACCACTACTACACCACTATACCACTACACCACTACACCACTATAATACTACACCACTATAATACTACACCACTACACCACTACACCACTATAATACTACACCACTATAATACTACACCACTATATATATTATGTATTGCATCCCTATGGAGTCTACTTCATAAGAGTTGACATAACATGTTGACGTAAGCTATAATTATAACAAATTCCGACGTTATCAAAACATGCGTTTGTGAATCATAGTCTATCAATTATATTAGTAGAATACCTTAGTCTCTACCATTAGGGCATTATTAAGGAATCTTTAGGGCATCTTTGCATGAGTAAATTACGAACACAAATTATATTATCAATTATGTTATAAATATTAAATTAATATTAAATATCATTAAGATATAGACATATATTATCTATAAATTCATTAATTTTCTAATGATTAAATTGATTATAATCACTTATAATTATAAGTCATCAAACAGTGTATTTCATAGAGATCCCCAACAGTAATTCATTTTGCTTAGAATTATTATTGTTCTTTACCTATGAATTTTAAATGTTTAGCTTCTCAGTGTTCTAGTGTATTCTTCTCAGTGTTCTAGTGTATTCTTCTCAGTGATCTAGTGTATTCTTCTCAGTGTTCTAGTGTATATAAATAATGATTATATAGATGAAATCCTGTAGAAATGAATCCCTTTTTTCAACATAATTTAACGAGTATAAAGTAAAGTAATATTTATTGAGAAAGAATTTAGGATTTATAGATATACAGTCAACTCCCGATAAGTCGGACTCGCAAGGGACCGGGAAAAGTGTCCGACTTAGCGAGATGTCCGACTTATCCAAGATTCAGAATTACATGCAAATAATACATGAGATGCGCAGCGTGAGTTAAAGGGTTACCGAAATGTGGAATTATGCAACAATCAACAACATAAAATGTTGTATTCAATAATATTACTTACTAAAATTATAATATTCATTATATAAAGTAAACATTTCCTACAATTTATGAAAAGTCCGACTTATCCAGTATAAAAATCATCAAAATGACAATAATATGTGTCCGACATATAGAAAAGTCCGACTTATCCAATCCAACTTATCCGACTTATCCGATTAATTTAACATGGAACTAGATACAAATCCAACCAAACCAACTAAATGTGTCTGACTTATCGAGAAGTCCGACTCATCCGTAGTCCGACTTACCGAGAGTTTACTATATATATATATAATCTAAATATAATCTAAAAGAAATAGGAGGTAAATTAGGCTACTAGTGCTTACAAATAACTGTCTAGGTTGAGAGAATTGTCGTGTACACATCTGTAAACACCCGTAATAGTTATTAAGTTTAGCTGTTAGACGTAAGCATCACTACACCACTATCACTACACCCTCGCTTACATCTCAACCTACACCCTCGCTTACATCTCAACCTACACCCTTGCTTACATCTCAACCTACACCCTCGCTTACATCTCAACCTACACCCTTGCTTACATCTCAACCTACACACGACCCATGACCCTCGATACACAGTTTTCAAACGGAGACCAACTGATCAGCATGTTCCTGCAACTGGTGTTTTCGCTGGCTGTAGCCGAGCAAGAGCTTCAGTTTGAACACAGAGACCTGCACTGGGGCAACCTGCTCATCAAATACACTGAGGTCTATAGCACTACCACCACCACTACTACTACTACTACTACTACTACTACTACTACTACTACTACTACTACTACTACTACTACTACTACTACTACTACTACTACTACTACTACTACTACTACTACTACTACTACTACTACTACTACTACTACTACTACTACTACTACTACTACTACTACTACTACTACTACTACTACTACTACTACTACTACTACTACTACTACTACTACTACTACTACTACTACTACTACTACTACTACTACTACTACTACTACTACTACTACTACTACTACTACTACTACTACTACTACTACTACTACTACTACTACTACTACTACTACTACTACTACTACTACTACTACTACTACTACTACTACTACTACTACTACTACTACTACTACTACTACTACTACTACTACTACTACTACTACTACTACTACTACTACTACTACTACTACTACTACTACTACTACTACTACTACTACTACTACTACTACTACTACTACTACTACTACTACTACTACTACTACTACTACTACTACTACTACTACTACTACTACTACTACTACTACTACTACTACTACTACTACTACTACTACTACTACTACTAATACTACTACTACTACTAATACTACTACTACTGCCACATGCCATATGTCACATGTCACATGTGACACCTATCACTTCTGCCACACAGGAAAGTGCGATAACCTTCACTCTAGATAAAAAATCTGTAAACATCCCTACGAATGGCATTCGAATATCAATCATAGATTTCACATTGTCAAGATTATTGAAAGGTTTGTATGTGTGTGTATGTATGTGTGTGTATGTGTGTGTGTGTGTGTGTGTATGTGTGCCTATCAGAGATGGGCTCAAATATATGTTGCGAATACAAATATTAATAAAAATACTCTTTACATACAAATATAAAATAAAATAAAAGTAAAACAAAATACGAATACAGATCATCTGCGATGGAATAGTTAGCCACCATTGAATTAGGCATTATCAACTTGTAATCACTTCAAAATAGTATTATTACATTATTTATGGTAATACACTTATTAACAAACGTGTATATTTAGTTATACTAACACTAATAACTATTTTTAATTGATTAAATCTGTAATATCTAAATAATAGATATGTATTTTATTGTATATGAGATGAATAGCTAATAATCTACGACTCATCTAAAATTAATATATGAATTAGGTAATATATTTTTACAAATTTTAAAAATTTTTCAATTATTTATAATACTAAAATACAGATATATGTACTATATAAATACATACAATTAATGACATGATAGCACTCTTATAGGGTGATCCACCTTATTATGGTTAAGGGTATAGACAGTGTCTATTAGACACCCTACAAATCTAATAATGTGATTTATCAAACGAGATATGTAAATAGATGGGAATTTCTTGCTTATTTGGTAGAGGTTATAAATAGCTCTAAATATAATTTTTATACTAATGTTATTATATTATTAAAAATACAATAAAATAAAAAAGATATTGAATACCATATAATATACTCATGCAATTAACAATAGCTATAACAAAATATTAATGTTAAATATTAAAAATTGTAACTTAAAAGTATGATATACATTTATAATATATATTATGTATATAGTATATATTAATAAATATCATATATCTCTGATATTATTAAGTACAAATAAAATAAATATATTATAATAAATATGATATATAAAGCTATACACGTTTATTAATACTAGGATGAATATTATACATAATGACATTTAACTAGTCATAACTGCCTGTGTGGCTCAGTGGCTGAGGCGTCAGACACACAAGCAGTAGGACACGGATTCGACCATCGTCCGGACCATTAATTAATTTTATAAAATGGGTCTTAAAATATTATTTAGAAGTGATCTTATATAATTGTGTATAAATAAATGATCGGCCTTCGTTAAAACCATGGATGCCTTAACATGAGAGCGGCTTCGAAGGGACATTAGAGCCATATATGGTTATAAGTGAAAACTTCATCTAAGTTCCTGGATGGGATGAAAGGACTCCACCAAATAAAAAAAAAATAACAATAAAGTTTTCCTAAATTACTCCATAAGTTATCCAATATTAATTTGATATTCATATATACAATGAAATACATGAAATTATAATCATATTTAACAATCTAATCAATTAAAAATAGTATATTTACCTATAAATATATTTATTAACAATATTATTACTATATTGTTATTTAACAATACTTTAAAGTCTTCCTAAATTACTTTAATATATTTACAAAATTACCTCTTCCAATATGACTTGTACCATAAAATACTTCATTATATTGTTATTCTTTTGATATATTTTTATAAATTATAAATTGCTTAATTAAAACAAATTATTATTCTTATTATTATTAAATTAAATATTTCCTATATAATTATTGTTTTATATTATTTGTTGGTTTTTACATTCATAAAATAAATAACTATTAACATTATCTATAAAATGTTGGTTCTATTTAATCAATAATTAAATATATTTTGAGTATATTTGATGCTGTATTTGATCAATTATAATAAATATTACATTCAAATACACATACACATCTTATTAATCATACAAATACAAATACACCAAAGCAGTGTACTTCAATACGTATTTGAGCGCCTGCCATGTGTCTATGTGTATCACTAGTACTACATGTAACCTGGTAGTTACCACCATCATCTCTATAAGATAACAAGTTGTATGTTCACTTATTAGGTAAACACTCACAAGGGATACAGTATTAATTCTACACCAAATCTCCATTATTCCATTACATTCATCTATAGATGACATCTTAATACGATTATAATCGTATTAAGCGTGTAGATTAAACATAGACTACATGTAGAATATACGTAGATTGCATGTAGAATATACGTAGATTGCATGTAGAATATACGTAGATTGCGAGCATATTACGCAGAGTCAATGATTTCACGACGACGACGTGTCTATTACTTGAAATCTACTCGCTCGCCCTTCTCTATTCTACCTACCTGTGTTAACTAATCACCGTGACCTCTGACCCTAGATGGCGTTGTGATCTACACGGACATGTCTAAAGATGAGTCGCTGTTCACCGGTCAAGGAGACTATCAGTTTGAGATCTACAGACTCATGAAATCTCACAACAAGTTTGTACGCTACGATCATTTCCCTATATATATATATATGTATCTATATAATAATCTAAATATTTATCTATATAATAATCTATATATTTATCTATATAATAATCTAAATATTTATCTATATAATTAAATATATGTATAATCATATATATTTACCGTCGTGATTTGAAACCGACGCGACGCCCGTACTCGTGTTTGTAAGTGAAATAAAGCGATCGCTTAACGCGAGGTCGATATCCGCCCATTTAACACGAGGCCCGATTCGTCGGCTCGAACGAACGCGGCTATATTATTAGTCATAACGCGGCTTTATTATGAGTCATAACGCGATACCAACGTAACCCGCGACCTCCCCACTCCCCGTAGAGATGACTGGAGGTCATTCAGACCGTACACGAACTGTCTGTGGTTGCACTACATTCTGCTGAAGTTGCAGAACTCTCCGCTATACCGACGTCAAGGTCAAATAAGACCGAACATCCGACATCAGCTGGACACCTACACGAAGACCATCCTGAAATGTACGAGCGCTAGTCACGCGGCCAACGTATTCTGTTCGCCGTCGTCCATCATCTAGAGGTCATCGAGTCTAGAGGTCGTCGAGTCTAGAGGTCGCCGAGTCTAGAGGTCAACGAGTATAGAGATCACCGAATCTAGAGGTCGTCGAGTCTAGAGGTCAACGAGTCTAGAGGTCGTCGAGTATAGAGGTCACCGAGTCTAGAGGTCACCGAATCACTCGTCGAGGTCGCTTAACACTCGTCGAGAGGCCTAGGTCACCGAATAACTATACGTAGTATCGAAGTCAAGGTCGTCTGAATGCCGTAGTACATTAACGTGCTTCATGCGATGATCTATCCTATACGTCTCACATATACACCCAGATATATTGACTTAGGTATATTGATACAGATATATGCACCCAGATATATTCACCCATATATAATCACCCAGATATATTCACCCAGATATATTGACTCAGGTATATTGATACAGATATATCGACTCAGATATATTTATGAAATCTTCATTATCGGAAGATGCTTAATGCCTTTAATGTATTGATATATTGGTGATAGCACTGTGATTTGTATTGTATAGTTACAACTTTGACAACTTCTCTCGCATCGAGTTATATCTAAGTCAACATTGATTATTATTTTAAACCGATTTTTATATTTTTCATTATATATGAAAAACACACGATGAATATAGAAATACTGTAGACCTTAAAGAAATATTATATTTCCCTCCGTATTCAAAGATGTATATCTCGTATACATTATTTTATTCTTCTACTGTTTATGTGATTGTTTTAAACTTATCATTCATGAATTGTTATATATTCTCTATACGAGATATTATTAATGTTCAATGATACTGTACGCATCGTGTTTGTACGATGCGTATGACATTGTAATGTTTATACATATTTGATAACATAATTTGTATTGTTACCATTATAGTGATGATGAAATAAAGTTATATTAAACCTACTTTTATATTATACATATTTATTATGCATATTTATTATACATATATATATATATATATATATATATATATATATATATGTAATAATATATAGTTTATTAGGTAAACAAAAAATAAATAAATAAACAAAAATAATGAAGACAAAATAGATATAAATTGATACTCAAAACGACATGGTACAACAATTAATATTGGGTTTATAATTAATAATAAAAAAAATGCCTTAGTTTATGCATGCCGAACATATATATTATATATATATATATAATTATATATATATAATGATATATATGTACCCTTATTATTACTACTGGTATAAGTGTTGGTTGCTAGGAATCACTGAAGTAAGATGATAGTTTAGTGATAAAGATACATAACAACAATGAGAGTGCAGATAACACTGTGTAGCACTTACTTGATGTAAATGTATGCATGTGTGTGTGTGTGTGTGGGAGTGGTAGTATATAGTGTGGGAGTGTGTGGGAGTTGAATTGGTAGCAATGTGTGTGGTAGTGGTAGTAGATAGTGTGCAGTGTGTGCGTGTGTGTGTGTGGAGTGCTATTAGATGATAACAAGAAACAGGGCATTGCAGCCTTAGCACTAACTGGGTAAGTAACGCTTCTCCTAGAACTTAACATATATTCTGTATTGCTATAGTAGTAGTGGTGTACTTCTGATACCTACTTCCGCTGATTAATTTGCATTGGTATCGATTAATTAGTCATCTGTGAGTTATATAATAGTTGAGAGTTATATTATGTGTAGATTAGAGTTATATGATGTTCAGATTAGGACATATATTATATGTAAATCAACTAAATAATCAATAAGTAACTATAATTATTTTATTCAATAACACATTTATTTCTAAATTATAAATAATGCACTAGAATCTGCAATAATACTCATACTTTTGTGTAGTTTAATTAAGTTTAAATATTTACGCAGTATTACATACTAATAACTGATTATATTTTGTATTAGTTTTTATATATATTATTTATATTGAAAATATGTAGGAAAAAATAATTTCAAACTTCTTAAAATTTAGCGATATTTTGATATTAAATTTTGTATAAGTGTTTCATAGCACTACATAAATAGATAGCGTTTGTATTGATTCATAGCCAGTACTAATTCGCATGTATCGTAATGTATATAACATGTGATTATCATGTAAGAAATGGAGGATCACAATGAAAACATGAATCTCAAAGTGCACACCATGGTTAATACAGTACACATATTAATATAGATAATACCATACTGACCACCACCATACTGACCACCCCCACCACCACTACAACACTGACCACCCCCACCCCCACCACTACAACACTGACCACTACTACAACACTGACCACTACTACCACCCCTCAGACCGACGGTCAGTATGACAGCAGGAAGCACTCAATCGGAGCCGCCATAAGACGGGCAGATGGAGACGAGGGAGGCAGGATATTCCTCAAGGTTGTTGTCTCGTGAGATATCAACAAGTTCACCCTTAATATGTTTAATAATCAAGATAACATACATTTGTTACTATATACTAACACTGTGATAAGTTGTATTAATTGGACTAATGTGTAATTTATACCAATTGCTTGACATCTGTTCGTTATCTCTGCAATTGTTTGTACTCCAAAATAAATACAGTAGTATGTTTATAATCCAATGATCTCAATCTTTTAATCAAAGATATCAGAGATGATTTTATTTGTAAAATAAAAATTGCATTTAAATTTCTAATTAATTATGTTATTAAAAATGTGAATTAATCTATAAATTCGGTTTGAATTGAAAGTTATTTTTCTATTTTATTTATGCCATCATTCTAAATATGTATAAAATATAAATATGTATAAATATATCTAAATAATATGATGTGTATTAAATTATATTATGATTTTAATATAATTATATTGAAATCATTCATTTAAAGACAATTTTTATATCAAGTTGTATATAAAATTTAAATGTGTACTCTTGGACCATGATGCAATAAAATAAAATCATACAATCGTATAATAAAAATTTCACAAAATATGCATTAGAATCGCCCTATATCCTGTCCTTGGTTATAACAAAGCCCTTGGGCTATATACTGAAAATAATGGCTTATACTTAAAATAATTAAAAATAACCAAAGAAAAATTATGTTATTAATTTATAGAACCCAATAGAAATATACAATTGTTAATATAATGTTGTCATCATGATTATACTGAGGTTAACAAATGTACAATGCCTTGCCCATTATATAATGTGTACTACACAATCTCTACTTACATTGCAGTGTATAATTAATATAGTAGATATATTCACTTTTCATTGGCTGATTGTGATTAAATGTTAAATGACATTGTCTATTGGGAATTAGATATTATAGATTGTATGATATTATAACATAACAGTGATAATACTAGTAGGGGGCTCCTCCCTCGCCTGCATACACCCCCTATATCATAACCTTAACCCCTAGTAGAGGGCTTCACCTCACCCCTACATCAACCCGACCTCCCCCTACATCAACCCCACCTCCCCCTACATCAACCCCACCTCCCCTTACATCAACCCCACGTCCCCCACTCCCTAGATAGAAACATTCTCCAACGCCCAACACATGTATGCCCTGAGTCCCCCTAAGATAAGCTCCACATCTGATCTGTTCTGCTGGCAGTATATCGTAATGGTGAGTCATACAGTGATCGGCTACTATTACCTATCTAATCAGCACTAGCTATCTATGGCTATGTTTAAACTGCCTGTGTGGCTCAGTTGGCTAAGGCGTTAGACACACAAGCAGTAGGACGCGGGTTCGAGCCCCGCCCGGACCATTAAAATGGGTCTTAAAATAATATTTAGAAGCGATCTTATATAATTGTGTATAAATAAATTAGCATCTCTCATTAAAACCATAGATGCCTTAACATGAGAGCGGCTTCGAAGTGACATTAGAGCCATATGGTTATAAGTGAAAACTTCATCTAAGTTCCTGGATGGGATGAAATGACTCCACCAACAACAACAATAACAACAACAACAACAACAACAACAATAACAACAATAACAACAACAACAACAATAACAATAACAATGTATACATAAACAGTACTCGCACACTTTACATTATATTCGCAGTATTTCAACCGCATATATTTCAGTGATTGCGCTTTAGAATAGTAGATTGCAGTAGCATTATATAGCACCGCCCAACACTGATTAAGCCCCACCCCATAAGCTCCACTCCTCCCCACCCCCCCACTTACAGGTGTTCTCAGCTCTATGCATGATATCCTTCAGTGGCTGGCTGGCAATGAAACTTTCGGATCGAAATTTTAAATTAGGTCAGTAGGTCATCGTGAATGTTTGGGGTTGTAGGGGTGTGTGTGAGGGTGTGTGGGGGTGTAGGTGTGGGGGTGTGTGTGAGAGGCTATGTGTGAGAGGGTATATGTGTGGCTTTATGTATAGGACCTACACTGTGTGTGAGAGGGTATGTGTAGGTGTGTGTAGGTGTGTGAGAGGGTATGTGTGGATGTGTGTGGGGGTGTGTGGGTGTGTGTAGATGTGTGTGTATATGAATGAATGAATGAAATCGGTTTATAGACACAAGTCTATGGAGGATCAGTGAAAGCCTAGACTTTATTTGGTCGATACCTCCAATATGTTCATGTACAGATTAAAATTGTAGTAAATATTAATAATTTAATAATCATGATTCATGTATTGGCATTCGTTGTAATATAATTAGTAAATGAAACAATAAAATAGAAGATATATATATATATATACAAATTAATAAAAAATAATAAAACAATGTTCATGAACATACATATCATCATATTTCAATCCATTACTTTAAAGTAATATATGTAATATAAGTAATATATAAAATAAGTTAATAAAATAATTGTATATAAATTTATATTAATATAAGCGTATAATAATAAAATATATTAAAATATATATTAGTAAAAATATGTAACTTAGTCAAATTGTAATATAGAGAAAATGTTAATAAAATAGTAAATTATTATAAATAACTAACTTAAAATATGAGTTATAATCTATTTTATTTAAGAAATTATAGATTAATAATATTTTAAAATCTTAAAATTTTAAAACATTATTTTTTTTAAATAATGGACCAGTATTTGTCAGACGTATTAATGGTAATTTTGATTTATCTATTAATAATTCTTATAACTTTTTTCTAAAACATAATTAATTATGTTATATTTGATTTATAAGTATTTAATCATACTTCAATCCCATATGATAAATTAGATAAAAAGAACGTACTATATAACAATATTAAATTTTGTGTATCTAAAAAAGATAATTTATTAAGGTATATATAATTTGTGATAGTTTATTCGATAAATAATTATTTATTAATATTAATATTATAATTGATGTGTTTTTTGTGTCATTTGAGAATATAAATACATCCCAAGAAATTTATAATTATTAACTATTTCAATTTTCATATTTCCTATTTTTAAATGTTTAATTTTTATTAAGAGATAATATCCTCAATATATATATGAGATTTCAATAAATAAATATTATTATATATATATGTACAGTGTACAATATAGACTGTACATTGTACACGTGTGCTGTGTGCATGTCTATGTTCGATAGCGATTATACATCATACATCACACACACACACATCTACACATACATCTACACATACATCTACACATACATACGTGAGCAGAGTTCTCGCTGATGAATGATTCGACGCTAGAGAAACGTCTACAAACGGAGAGAATAGTGAACAGGTACCACAGCGTTACGGATATCCCCTCCGATAGTTTCCAGTGTTATAGTTGGTATCCGGTGTTTATCTCTATTACATTAGTGTTATGTTTTACTATAGTATATGTACTATGATTATGTGTATAATCTTACTGTTCTCGCATTTATCGGAACAACTTTTTGTTATTTACTGAGTGTTAAAATCAATCGTCTTATTATTATTATTTATCCAAGCTTAATGTGTACATCGTACATAGCAGTACAGTTCACGGTTTACAGGTATACCTAGTAACAATAGTTACTAAGTAATATACGATATATAAGATCCACGGTTATAGTACACACATATATAACTTATCAACTCATGTAGAATATTAATATATAATCTGCGCTATAATAGGTGATTATAGCATTGATGTGAAACGTAAACAATGACCTAATTACCACAATAACAATAGATATCACCATGGCGATTTCCCCGGCAACAGTTGTGGAGAGCCAATCACCTCCTCTCGTCGTAGTCATGTGAGTATGTGCCGTGGTATCAGCATCTATAGGCACCTAATAACATGTCCTAATAACATGTCCTAATAACATGTCCTAAAAATATGTCCTAATATCCACTTTTTAAACTGTTTTCAAGTATATTTCAAATATAATTGTTGTACAGATACTAAAAAACATATTAACAATTAGTAATATAGAGTTAAAAAATGTTAATAATACATTTGTTACCATTTGTAACCGTACGATGCCCTTAATAAATCTAACATTATCATAAATAATTAACTAAGTATATAATAAACTATATAGTTATAATATATTACGATATATTCGTAATGTAATGAATTTAGTGAAGTCCGTAATAGACCACTCCTAATGCCTCTAACTATACTGTACCAGCTTCATTACAACAGTAAGTGTGTGTGTGTATTCATACCAGAGCTGTAAATGAACATACTAGAATGTCTCATTTGCTAAATCTATAAGTAGCGGAACATTCTCATCAACATATTTATAAAGTCTCAGTATATTTTCAAAAAGTACCACTCTTCTATAGGGTTCAGGTAGTTGTGAATAAAAAAGTCTCAGATCGGGAAAATATTAAAAGTATCGGATCATAACATTAACAGATCATACCATTTACATCACTAATATATATATATATATGTTTATATATAGGATTATGTAACTATAGTTATATATCCTTCATCACTGCCCACCTCTTCAGAGGAGATCTGCCGTCATTCGTGAAGATATCTCTGACCCAGTTTAACGTTATAGCGCTGAGTCACATGGGCACAGCAGGTCATATGGGTGCTACGGATCACATGGGTACAGCAGATCACATGGGCAATGAGGATCTTGAGAACATGCGCGCAACTGTCAGGTTAATATAATATAATATAGGTAGCTGTGATGTAATATAGGTAGCTGTGATGTAATATAGGTAGCTATGATGTAATATAGGTAGCTATGATGTAATATAGGTAGCTGTGATGTAATATCGGTAGCTGTGATGTAATATAGGTAGCTGTGATGTAATATAGGTAGCTGTGATGTAATATAGGTAGCTATGATGTAATATAGGTAGCTATGATGTAATATAGGTAGCTGTGATGTAATATAGGTAGCTGTGATGGAATATAGGTAGCTATGATGTAATATAGGTAGCTGTGATGTAATATAGGTAGCTGTGATGTAATATAGGTAGCTATGATGTAATATCGGTAGCTGTAATGTAACATAGGTAGCTGTGATGTAATATAGGTAGCTGTGATGTAATATAGGTAGCTGTGATGTAACATAGGTAGCTGTGATGGAATATAGGTAGCTATGATGTAATATAGGTAGCTGTGATGTAATATAGGTAGCTGTGATGTAATATAGGTAGCTATGATGTAATATCGGTAGCTGTAATGTAACATAGGTAGCTGTGATGTAATATAGGTAGCTGTGATGTAATATAGGTAGCTGTGATGTAACATAGGTAGCTGTGATGTAATATAGGTAGCTGTGATGTAATATAGGTAGCTGTGATGTAACATAGGTAGCTGTGATGTAATATAGGTAGCTGTGATGTAATATAGGTAGCTGTGATGTAACATAGGTAGCTGTGATGTAATATCGGTAGCTATGATGTAATATAGGTAGCTATGATGTAATATAGGTAGCTATGATGTAATATAGGTAGCTGTGATGTAATATCGGTAGCTGTGATGTAATATAGGTAGCTGTGATGTAATATAGGTAGCTGTGATGTAATATCGGTAGCTGTGATGTAATATAGGTAGCTATGATGTAATATAGGTAGCTGTGATGTAATATAGGTAGCTGTGATGTAACATAGGTAGCTATGATGTAATATCGGTAGCTGTAATGTAACATAGGTAGCTGTGATGGAATATAGGTAGCTATGATGTAATATAGGTAGCTGTGATGTAACATAGGTAGCTGTGATGTAATATAGGTAGCTATGATGTAATATAGGTAGGTGTGATGTTATATAGGCTGCCAGTCATTATGTACTAACTGAGCTAACTCTGTGCATTGTGTAATGTATGCGCGTATACCATAATCTACTTAAATACTATTATAATATATATATAATCATACTTAAAAGGGGGAGGCTCGCGTTCATCTAAACAATGCTTAGCTTTATTTAAAAGCGCTAAGGATAAATAACTAATAGAGATAATTACATCATTTGTTTGTATTCAATAGATAATTTCCTCCATCATATATATATATATATATATATATAATAATAATCATATATAATGGCTTTGTATAAATATAATTAATTTAAAATGGTGTAAATAAAATAATCTCAATTAGTTAAATATTTATTTTTTTATTTTGTTCATTAAAATTCAAGTTTATCATCATTTATTTAATTAATATAAAATATAATAATATATACTACATAATTCATATAGTTGTATATGTTATACATTTACAGTACAAAAAATAAAAATAATAAAAATCAAAAAAGTAGTAGACATTTACATGTGGTTAAAATACTAAATGAAAAAGTACAAAATTTAGAAAATTACATTCCAAGTTTAATATATAAAATTTAAATAATATAATTATATAATGATACATACAATTTCCTAGTAATTTCAAATAATTATTATATTGTTTACGCTCATAAAACACTTTATATTGATATAAATACTCAAAAATAATTTGAGGAATTTTACAAATTTACAAATAAGATACTAAACATGGAAAATATGTAATAACACATTATTGTTAAAATACAAATATTAAACATACTTTAACTAAAGCCTCCCCCTTAAATAATTGCACAATAACATAATATTTATAATATCCTCTAATTTCATCAATATTATTATTTATTTGTATCTATTCAATCTCCTATTTTGTTATAGATTAGTTTATGAAGTTAGACAGATACATCCTCACACACTTTGATACTATATCGTGTGTAACATAGTAATGAAGTTTTATATAGTTATATTTAGTATATATATAAATATATATATATATATATGTATATATATATATATATATATAATATGTATATATTCATAGGTACATATTTGCGAGTATTGAGAATCAAGATACGAATAGATCTACTATAATACTATATGTTGGTATCAAATATTCATATAATATATTACCCTATGTGACATATAGGTACAGGTTTACATTAACAAACACCACCACGCCCTAACCCACCTCTACCTCAGGATAAAGATATCAACTACTTCTACGGTCTACTGGATTTAGTGAACATTTCCATCGGCATTAAATCCACGAAGGTATAATATTATACATATAGAGCATAGAGCTAGAGAGAAAGCTCTGTGATATAGAGAGAGGAATGGAAATAGATAGAGAGGGCGTGGGAGAAAGAGAGATAAATATATATTGAGGGAGAGAGAGATATATAGAACATTTATATTAGAAATAGATATGATTAATTATATACTTTTTCTGTATTTACATTTCACAGGGACATATTAAACACCCAAAGACTAAAAGAAATAATCTAAAGCATACGAAGATGTTACTAATTCAAGGTTTTATAATTAGATTAAAAGAATGTTGTAATAATATACGACTGCTAAAGTAAGAAATAAAGAGTAGAGCATTTAAATATTGAGAAAACTTGTATTGTAGCTTTAACTTTATTACTAATCATTTGTACATTGTAGAGAATAGCATATTAACGTCTGAACTATCCTATCCACTGATAGTATAACTCTAACAAGAAATATTTAAATAATAAAAACTGCATTTGTGACTCAGTTTGCTAAGGACACACAAGCAGTAGGACATGAGTTCGATCCTCATCCGGAACATTAAAATAAGTATTCAAATAATATTTAAAAGTGATCTTATATATAATTTTGAATAAATAAATGATCGTCTCTCATTAAAACATGGATGCATTAATATCAGAGCGGCTTCGAAGGGATATTAGAGCCATATGATTATAAGTGAAAACTTTATCTAATTTCCTGGATTGGATAAAAGGACTCCACCGTAATAAAATAATTTTAAACATCTATTTAATATTTTCATATAGTTATTAGAGAAATAAAATACTTTTAATAGTGAGTCACCACCACTGACCTTTGCTTTATTACGTAACACTTTAATATTATCCCCCCCCCCCCCCCCGCAGTATCCCTCCACACGTCCACTATAAGTATACGCTATTATAGGCTATTATAGGGAATATTAGAGAATATGAGAAACTGAGCATTACAGTGAATACACTGTAATGAATGATTGTCCACTATACATTGTACACTATACAGTGTACAGTACTACAGTGTACAGTGTGCAGCGTATAGTAGTATGCAACAGATAGTACGATATCACGACTGCAATTCAAAAAGTTAAAAAATTCAAAATTATACAAAATAAAACATTATTTATGTAAAATAGATTTTAAATTGATTATTGAAATACCTTATCATTATAGGCGAATTTTCAATTAATAAATAAATTATTATATATAATACATATGTTTATATAAGCAACCTATTTATATATATGTGTGAATGTGTATATATATAGTTTAATGAAGTGAATATTTAGTATCTATAACTAGAAATAAAGTTTAAACCCAGTATTCAATACAACAATGAGGAAGCGTAGCGCCACCTATATTCTGCTCGCTAATAAACTAATCACACATAGATACGGGAACCATGCTGTCCCTGTATTCCGAGTTAAAGCATCTGGTCACTGCGGGGCAACTTACTCTAGAGGTTAAGGGCTTCCCCTGTCTATATGTGTGTTTGACCTTGTGATGACCTTATAGCGTTACGCTTCGTCCACATTTACATTCAATAGTTAATCGTAAAGTACACATATGTATACGTATATATATATATATATGTGTATATTTTTCTTTATTTATTACTATTAAAATTAACATATTTCAGATATTTAAAGAAATGAACAGTTCTCTAATGTTATCGAGTATTGTTAAATTTATTAGCGGTTGATTGGTCGACGTTATATAACCCTGTGGTTTAATTATATATATCATATATGTTATATCTAGCGTAATGATAAGCTACATTATTATACTCTGTGAAATAAGTTTTATATCTATCATTTATATTAATACTACGATGAATTATAAATAATAATTAATATTTATTATATGCTTTTATTAAATTAATTGTCGTTTTATTTATCTGGTTCTATTATTTCCAAATTAAATGCAGATTATAATATATTCATGTGTAATTATTATAAAGTATTCATAGATTAATATATTTTTAAAAAGATGATAATTATACGTAAATAAAATATTGAATATATACATCATTGCTTTTACTGATAAAATATAAAATAAAAATATAATTACATATAAGTATTAACTAACGTTTTATATACAATAATAATGTATTAATTAAATTATAATAATTATTATAATACTACAAAAATTAGTTTGCGCAAAAGTGAGAACATATCAATTATACATTATATATATATATTATATGAATTCACATAATATTAACTATTACAAAACAGTATAACAGTATATTATAACCTGTACAAGGTGAAAAGTCTACATAATATTTTATAATCATCTACTATTCAATCGTTGTATAACATAATAGAGTATAAATATATTATTGTAATATAGACTGTGAATATGATTGTGTTAAATACACCATAACGTGGCGGCGTAGAAATTAAATTTCTTAAATTGCGTATATTTGAAAAAAATATCATAAAAAAATAGTCTGCATAATATACAGTCGTCACGATCTCACGATCTTTGCTGAAAGTCGGGACACTCGTAGATGTGATAGTTTCGCGTTTCGGGTTCGCAGCAGTGATCGAGGGCGGGGTCTCCAGCTTTAGAGGGGCGTGACTTATTGTCCGGCCGCGTGCAATAGTTACGCCCCCCCATGGCGGCGGCGGGGGCGGTGGTGTCTTCTGCGTCGTTGTACTGGTTACCGCGGAGAGAGTCTCGAGATTCATTGTTCACGTGGCCTCTGTACCGTGGTGAATAGTAACGAATTATTAGAAGTGATCTTATATATGAATATATATATATATATATATATAAGTACTACCTGTGTGGCTAAAGCGTCAGACACAGAAGCAGTAGGACACGGGTTCGATCCTCGTCCGGACCATTAATAATTTTATAAAATGGGTCTTAAAATATTATTTAGAAGTGATCTTATATAATTGTGTATAAATAAATGATCGGCTCTCGTTAAAACCACGGATTCCTTAACACGAGAACGGCTTCGAAGGGATATTAGAGCCATATATGGTTATAAGTGAAACGTCATCTAAGTTCCTGGAGGACTCCACCAAAATAACAATACAAATTAATAATTATTATACGCTTTTATTAAATTTAATTATCATTTATTATTAACTGGTTCTATTGTTTACAAATTAGACATAAATTAAAATGAAAGCCTATACCAGCCTAAGAGCGTAGAGTGAGTGGCATAGATCACATACATTATAGGAAGTAATAGTAATTATATATGTAGTAGAGTGGAAATATGATATAGAATTTAGAGGGCACAACACACGCATTTAAATATAACTGATTAATAATAGGCACTTCTAGATAATACGTTGACGGATAAGGAGTGTACATGATATATTACTAATAATTGGCACTAGTTTGGCTAAGGTAACTATAATGTTTAAATTGTATAATCGTATAACTACAATAATACTTATGTAGGTCTTTTGTTTGCGAATTGCTAATAAAACTATTGAAACTATACTCGTGCGATCCCCTTCGTGGCCATACTACATCTATTAGTATTATTATTATTATCAGATTTATGTTTTTACATCTAAGTAATTGTAGAGGTATAAGCTTATCGAGACAATTACCCTTCTATCCTATCCTTCGTCATATATAGAAGCACAATTCAAATAAATGAATATTATATTAATTATTTAAATAAGTAATAATTAATCAAATTAGTTTAAGAATTATTGATGCTAAATTGAATATCGCTCACTAATTTGCTTGCATTCCGTATTACTATATTTCCTATAGACTACACTTTAGTTTACAAAGACAATAGAATATGAATCGCTCTTAATGTATTCTCAACAGTTCTCAAAGTACGATCAATTTTATAAGCTATTATTTGATTTATGTTAAACATGTTGATGTATGTACTGGTGTCCTCAACTACAGTAACACATGCATAGCCTACGCAGCATAGGGAATCAAGTAACACTGCTGCTAGCTCATTGGTCGAGGCTATAACACTTATTTGTGTATATCGTGTATATATATATATATATTTATTAATAATTTCACTTCTTTTTAATATATTCATTATTTCCAGATAATTAAATTTATTTATTTGTTAAAATGCAAGAATCTGCTTATATAATACTTCGGAATCTATTTATATCATAGGTAACCTTATATCTAAGTTATATAGATTTATTGGACTAAACATCGATTAAGATATTTTTCTAAATATTGGTTAGATAATAAAATTCACATCTAGCTAATAGCTTAATTAATTCTATAAGATCTAGATTATTTAATACTATCTAAAATGATGTAATATCATGTTTAATGTATCATTGGATATAAATTATTATTATTATTTTTAAAATCATATTAATCCTGATATAGATAAATATAAATATGTATAGAGTTATCACTGATTCACGAGTTATTATTATGAAATGATAGGAGGGAGGGAGGGAGGGAGGAGAGCACATGCTGTCACCAATATGTTATCACTCTAGGCACTTCTTAGGGGATCTCACCGTGCGTAAACTATGATTACTAATACTACGCTTCATTATAGCACTTAGTAGGGTATAGTTATAACCACTGATGCGTAGTGTTACTTCATTACTATAATATAATGATTGTAATTATTGATAAGTTAAATAGCGTAACCGTATTAAATAAGTAATATGTATATATATATATATTAGACAGAGCTATGATGAATATACAAAAGTAACATGGTTTCCCTCTCTGAATACCTATCATATCATACATCGCAATCTCGCCGAGATGATCCGAGGTATATGCACTTCGTTATCTCCATAGTAATGTAGTGGCAAGGGGCAAGCGGGGGTCGGGTAGGGGTAGGTGGGGCTAACCTTTTGATGAAATGTGAGGCGATGGACAGAAGCAGTGCCCCCAGTAAGATGCCCAGACTCACGCCTACCGCTACCACTACTAGTAAACCTATGTGTGTGTGTGTAGTTAATATAAGTAGTAGAGTAGAGTGTTCACATGTAGTTAACAAGCGCTTAATATATTTAAGTAGGATCAATGGGCGAAAACAACAGAAAATATAATATATTAATTTAAAGCCCTTTATGAGAACAAATTATATAAATATAATTGTAAATTAACAACGATAACAAAATTCAAATTCTTCTAATAAATATTATTATTATATACTATATATATACGTAAATCCATTTCTAATAAAAGGTATAAATATAGTAAAGACGTAATCGTGCGTGTTTGCACGACATCAGTCGCATGCTTATTGCACAAGAGATGCGACACTAATGTACACAGCATGTTACAGTGTTTGTAGTCGTATAGACTTTGAAGATGTAAGTGAAGAGAATGTGTAGTATATTTAAGTTGCGTTGAGGGTGTTTTAGTAGAATCATAATTACGATAGTAATGAGATCATAAACTATTGAGTTATTGATATAGATTTTAGTAGAAGTATATCATTAGAGCTGAGCTGAATTTAGGTGTAAAGTTTATGCAGTTGAAAGACTCGTATTGGTGTGTCATATATTTTAACTGATCAGATAATCTAATATTGTTCTTCATAGTGATTGTGATATATGGATGTAGTGATGATAATGTGATATTGCAGTGAACACTTGTGAAGCAGGGGAGCCACGTTATGTGTGAGACGACTTACATTTATAATTGGGTTTAATTAATACAAATGAAATATTGTATATATTACTTAGACAGTTAGTGTTAGGAATTAAAGTAAGTTTAACTTCAAATATAAAGCGCGCATGTTTAATAATTAAGTTAGCATGGATTATCATTTGACATAAAAGTAAAGTTAGCAAAGCGTTGATTAAAATGAATCAATGAGGTCAGTTGTACTTTTGTATTGAAGTTATTGCGTAAAGTACATTGATTAACTGAAGACGCAAATAAATATATATATATATATATTTATTTATATATATGATGATGGTGCTGATTATAGTGATGATGGTGTTGGTGTCGATGATTCAGATGATAATTATGGTGACTTCTAACCTATCGGAAACTTATCTTTGGTAAAGATCAAAGATCTTAACGAATTCGATGGTTCTGTATAATAGTAATCTATATTAGTATCCTGTAATGATAACCGTAATGATGTTATAATAAGTGAAGAATTATAATTGTTAAAATATTATGCTATCGTTAACTTATATATATATAAGTAAATTTCATAAGATTTAAAAGTTTCGAAGTTACAATTATAATAAGTTAACGATTGTATAATATTTTAACAATTATAATTCTATTAAGGTCTACATTAAGATAACAGATAGTTGTGATAGTTGTGACCTGAAGGTAGAGAGCAGTTCGCTATTGTACCGCTCCACCGGGAGTGTTCACACTTCAGATGTGCCGTCACCACATCCCTACACATGACTTTAGCGGACTGGGTGTCTCCGCTACCCGATGTCACTATACGCCCTCGGAGGGGCGCCACCAGTGTTCTACAGCCGAATACTGCGGGGTGACGAGCGAGAGTTATATATCGTTAAGATTTAAGTACGATTACTATGACTTATATTATAATTTATATTATAACTTCACAGGTAACAGTAATAGCCTCATAATAGCAACATAATATCATATCTAATAGCCTCAAATGTTTACATTGTGCTATTATGCTGCTATTATGTTGCCATTCAAAGTCTATTATGCTGCTATTAATTTATGATGCTATTATGCTTTTATTATGTAACTATTCTAATAATAGCAATATAAAAGCAGAAAAATGTACTTTTAAAATTAATAGCAGAATAATAATAGCATAATAGACTTTTAATGGCAACATAATATAAGCATAATAGCATTACAAATTAATAACAGCATAATAGACTTTTAATGGCAACATAATAGCATAATGTTAATATTTGAGGCTATTAGATATGCTATTATGTTGCTATTATGAGGCATTTACTGTTTGCTGGGCTATATTATAACTTATATTATAACTTATATTATAATATAGATTACAACTTATATTACAACTTATATAATAACGTATTATTAATTAGCGATATCGTCGAATCTGAAATCTGAAGTATAACCTACATTAATAAGGACATTAAAGATAGAACATATAGGTGCATATATGTTAGATGTATACCCTAGTATGTAGTGGAGAATATAATATAGAACAGTCGATATATGAGTTATTAGTGGGGCTAAAGTAGGTTATAAGCTATAACTTGCAACCACTTGCAAGAGCAATACTAAGGGGCACGAGGGGAAAATACACCCTACTCTAAGATTAGCTTTGTCATCTTTGAAAATTTATAATAAAAAAATAAAAAGATTTATTTCATAGATATTACCTGTGAATAGCCCTAGATGTCTATCAGTTACGCTAGTGAATAATATATATATATATATATATATATATATATATATATATATATATATATTGTATAATATATTAATTATTAAACAATATTTACTATATATCCAAATAAAACTCACTTTGCAATAAATAGGAGAACATTTAGTAGTAAACATAACTATAGGTTACAATCATCGGGTCGCTAGTTACACTCCTAGCTAGAAGTGAATTCAGAACTTTTACAATAATTCATTAAACGTACATTCTCACACATAAGTGTGTGATAACATTTTTGAATCAGGAATGCATAAATAATAAGTCAAGCACTGTAAGGGTACGTTGAGTTTAGATATATATATTCATATACGGTTCATATAAGCTTTGTATTTTATGATCTTTAAATTATTATTATATTATCGTGATCTATTAGTTGTCGAGATCAATATGAATATGAACGGAAGGGTATAACTTTAAAAAGTATAAATATCTAGGAACTATACAATAGAAAATGGTTGTATAACCTACATGCGAGAATAAAATAAGAATTCATCTGGCTACAGAAACATCTGCAATGATAAGGCTAAATTTATATACACTAGTAGTTACACATAGTACATTCAACTATAATTAACTTATAAAAATATCAAGTTTTTTTAACCATTATATATTAATGAGAACTATTAGGAATGATGGAAACCAGGGATCTGTTGAAACTATAGAAAAGAGTAAGCTGCCATCCGAGAGAAAAGTGCAGACGACTGTTATACATAACTCCTCGCTAACATTCGCAATACAAACTCATGTAGGTGATTACAACTTATATGCGTAATACAATGAAGGACATTATAGTTACTATACCTATACATTGGTTTGAATATATCTACAGCTCGCCATGGTTCTTTATGAAGGGCTGAAGATGTAAATTAATGGGTAGGCCATGAGATGATGGTATATAAATCAATTGACTTATGGGGTATACTTGACTACATCGATATAATTTTTCATTATATATCCATCAATTTTCATCCGTCAGATGGATGAAATTAATGTAAGGTATATATATACCCTCTCATATCAATACCGTAGCTTTTATATATTGTATCGGCAACTACATTTTTCAGATATATTTATATTTATATATTGAATCGCCAACTATATTTAAAAAAACTGTCATTCATATAAAGTGAACATTAAAGTTATTTAAATAAATTATGTAGTGACACCTATTATTACAAAATTATTGATTTTCATAAGTCGATTTATTTGCCATCTGTCAAAAATCCGGAACACAGAATCATTTCTATTTTATTTTTCATCCGTCAAAATAGAGATCTGGTAGTTTCATCCATCTGGCGGATTAAAATCATCAGATGACAATTCGACGTACGAAAATTGAAAAACGAAATTGATAGTGAGACTACTATTCTAAATTGACTACCGGACTTCTAGATATATTTAAATAGTGAAGTTTTGTTATTGGAGGAAATGCTCCATCTATAATTATAATTAACAATTCTCGTGATGTAAGTACATTTCAAATGTTGTATCAAATTCATAGAAAACCAATAAAATACAAATAAATACATTATTTTTAGGCAAAATAAGACATGTTATTACACTATATATGAGAGAATTAGGTTTAATACTTGAATGAATCAACCCTATCGATATTGCAGATATATTAAAACTAGTTAAGCCCAAGAGCACACAAATATTTGTATAATAGATTATTTCAGTTCGTTATTTGTATTAATAATAATGTAATCTATTATGCGTAAATATTCCTTGTAAAGCTTTTGTAATCTTTATTATATAGCATTACCTATATCATTACCTATAGCATTACCTAACATTGTAATATAGGCCTATATAGGTATTAATATAGGCCTATATTAACAATTTTGTAAGCACACGAGCATATAAGACATATATGTTTATATATAGGATTATTTCTGCAATTTGATATTTATCAATATCCCATAGAATATAAGTGATCAACAATTAATTAGGGTGATTTCCCCCCTAAAAAAGATGTCTGATTTCGCACCCGTTGGGTAGATAGTGGGGTTTAGATGTTATAGGTAGGCCACATCACCTGTGTGTGTTTATTATGATTCACGCTGAACTCTCGCTGAACTCTCTGCCATCGCTAACTTCACAATGCACGCCGTATGGGTGAGTGTCGCACTAAGGCATCTTACCTCCTATTATCTAAAGATTAAACTTAAATATATATCGAATACCGTAGTATCCAACATAAGGAGTAGGTGCAGTGTACAGTGTACACTGTACACTGTACCTACTCCTGTAGGTACCTATTCCTACTACTGTACACTGTATAATGTACAGTGTACACGGATATACCTATTGGTGGCTGGGTGTATACTATATAATGGAGAGCACTCGAATACTAACACCATAATAAGAAATCAACATAACTTTATTATTTCTCAATTAAATATTTCCAAATTTTAATTATATACATATAATAGGGGAAAGTCCCCGATTACCGACCCCTAAATGATTATTTGTAATAACTTATTCAATATTAAATATATTTATTTAAAATTTTGTAATTAGGGTAATATTATGGCAATGAATAATGTGGCTATTTTAAATTTTTGATATAATTATATTTACAAGAATAAACAGGGGGGTCGGTAATCGGATACATGTGCCTAATACTGACCCCCTTCTCCTATTACCGACACCCTAAAATAATCGTGACATATATAATTGTAGTATTATAATATCCAATACAAATAGTAGATATACATAAATATAATTAATTATAACATTCACGCAATTTATTTTGTAATGAATTTATGTTTTAATAGTAATATTAAATTTAAATTTAAACTTTATAGTAATTATATTAAAATAGTATATATTATTATGTAATATTTATTTATTAATCAGTATGTATATAATCAACTGGAATCATGAATCCTAAATCTATATCAATGATACACAAACAACTTAAGACATAATTAAAAGTAAAATACGGATCTATTTTGATTGGATATTGTAAATCACATGGGGTCGGTATTAGGGTAATTTATGGGGTCGGTAATAGGAAAATCATATGGGTTGCTATAATTAAGATATATTGGTTAATAATTATTAAAATTAAATTATTTTTATAATATTTATAAACATTTTATTGATCTACAATATTATGCACAAAATTAAGTTTAAGTATTTACAAAGATTTAAAAAAAGATATTATTCAAATATTTAAAAAGTAAAAACAGAATATTACATTTTATCAAATAACAATTGTAGGATTCCATATTTTATAAAACAAAATACTTATTCATATTTATCAATAAATTACTAACAGTTCGTGTATATATTATTTTTTGATATATCTTATAGTTACTGAGATATGAGAGGGGGTCGGTATTAGGAGGGGGTGGTAATCGGGGACTTTCCCCTAACTATTTTAAATTAAATTTAATTTGCTTAACTCTGAGATAGATGTTTGTCCAATGGACCCCCTGATATATCTGATTGGATATTGGATATTTAATATATTGCATATCTAAATATAGATATATTTAGGGTGTCATTAATATGTGCGAAGGTGTCGGTAATATGGACATGTCGCATGATGAATTTAAATTTTTGTTTGGATTCTGCTTTCTAACTAATATATTTGCATATGTGAATCCGTTACTAATGAGTAGCTTTACTCTTTAAAACAACGCATTATAAAATATGCATTAATGGGTGTTCATACAATTTTCATAAAAATTTCATAATAAAATTTTCATAAATTTAGAGTCTTAACGAAAAAATAAGTATTTTGTTTATAATTAACAAAATATTAATATTTAAAAAAAATGTATTAGAATTATATTAATTAACATTTCACAAATTAATTATTTTTTGATTGGAGTTATTTTGTAGAAGATCTCTAGGGTGTCGATATTACATTCGTATCAGTATTTGAGTACAGAAGTTGTAGAGAAATGAATATGTTTTAACAGATATTCAAAGGAAACTCGCCATTTTCTCTCTAAATAATTAATATTAATATGTAAAACGTAAAATAAAGTAAGTGTTGTGAATTGTTCTTCCTATATGTGATACAACATCAGTGGCTACATGAAGGGAAGAGCTAACTGTATTGGATGCGGTAGCATATCTAATATGCTGTAGCATATCTAACCTAACTAATCTATCTAAGATTCCATAGTTAGCTGATGTATTCACGCTTAATTAAGCCTATGTGGTACCAACCTATGAACAATGCGATATCCACATCGAAATCCTAAGTAAATTGTGGTGTACACTTTAGTATTAGTCCTAGTATTATTACCAAAGTAACACATATTGGCTAAACTTGTTCCCTACTTAATTCACTAATAACATTATTGCTTCATAGTTGTTCACATTGACTTAAGTCAACAATATTGTTCCAAACTTAAGTAGGTAAGTACCTAAACTTAATTTTTATAATATCAATAAATTTAATTCATTATAACTTAAGTCAAACTTACGTCAACTTAATTAGTTTTATAATATATAAAATAGACGAATAAGTTTTACGAAAAATGTCTTGCCAATAATATTAATTTCCAGGTAAAATATATTTTAATATAGAAACAATATAATATTTTACTTTTTCTATATTTTAATATATTGATTATATTAATACTAATGTAGATTAATTATTAATTATTGTTTTAATTTTATATTGAAGTTAATATTCTGAATTTAATAAAAAAAAATTACTATTTTAAAATCTAAAATTAAATAAATAATCCTACGTATTTTCAAAATCATCATAATCTCATTCAAGTTACATTATAATCAAAGATTTTGCGAAGCAAAGATATAACACTCCCTATGCATGCAACGTAATTTAGTAATAGCCCCAACCGCTGCTAGCAGTAGTATCGAAATCACTGAAATAGATTTAGGTTCGGCTCTGTTTGCATACAACAATGTTTTCATTGCTCTATTAAATTACATGCAATATAAATTAGCTTTTACTCACTAAATATATACTTATAGAATTTAAAACATACATATCATATTTGTTTGTTATATATTAGTAATGAACACTTAGTTTTCATCATATACATATTAATTTAAAGCATATTATTTAACATTTTAAAAGTGTATAGTTAAATACGAATTTACATTATAAACAACGCATAGTTCCTAAAAGTAACCCGCTATAGGTGGCACCAGGGTATTTTGTATACAAATTCGAATTACACGATTTCGCGTAAGTGTTATATCTTTCCTTCGGAAAATCTTTGTTATAATGCTACAATTATAATCATGATTATATTGATAATTAAGATAATACAATTGCAATCGTGTTAACTAATTGTATAATTTTGAACATTTATTACAAATTATATGTAGGGTATTGCATGTCACATTAAAGGGTTGATTGTTATTGAATCTAAGTTTAGAAATGTTACCTAAATGAAATTCTATGAAATATTATAATAATAAGTCAATGTTTTACTGATGATAAATATTTATGATATATTCTTTTACATATGTATATTACATATGTTTACCTATACCAAAATAAAGATATATATCTTTATTTTGGTCCATACTTGGTTCACTGGATTAGGTTTTATTTTAGTCCATGCTTGGTTCACTGAATTAGTTTTCGTTATCACAAGGTACTAACTTTTGAAGCAAGTTTGTCTTAAGTTATATAGACTTAGGTTTCCTAAGTTGTGTATCCATGTTGTGTTACTTGGGTGTGTAACGAAGTATAGTTACCTACTATGTTGTACACATCTATTATATCACACTCAGTTACAAATATAGATATAAGAATCTTGCTGTCAGTAATGCATATTTACTATTGTAATACAATATATATATATATATATATATATATGTATACACATATGTGTATATATACACATAAATTATGTCGATTTTTCATGAGAATATATATCTCTATATAAATGTAGCTTATAGCTTATAGCTTATATAGCTTATGCCCACCTCGCGAATATCCACTCGCAACAACAACAACCTTTCGCAAATATCTAATATAATTAATATATTTAATATATATAAACCGCGATTATTACCTATATAAATAGGTCGAGATTATATCACGAAAAATCGTAAATGTGGTCTCAGCTTAATAATTAATCTCCATTTAACATATATATATATATATATATATATATATATATATATATATATACCTATATATATTCCCATTAATACTTTTTATTATTACCTAAATATAATATAAATAATGGCGTTAAAAGGAATAGGCCTAATTCTAAAACTTTAAGCAAGTACGCAATATCTACAAAGATTTTTCTAAAAAATGTCTTATAAAATCCACAATATCTTTCATCGCTATTTTCCAAATTGTATCATGCGACGTTAATTTCATGTCCTATAGTACTATAGGTGTTGTATTTGTATATTATTCACTCCTATAGAATATATTACTAATTACTAATTCAACATCTCTAGTAAAGCATACTACAATCACGTATACAGGTTATATATTTTGTAAATATATCTAGAATACTATAGTATATATATATATATATATATATATATATATATATATATATATATATATATATCTTATATGTAATATATGAGGCTTCTTTTGAAATAGTCTATTAATAGGTTTTTGTAATTGATAGCATGGAGATTTAATAATTATCTATAGCACACCATTATGTAATACACCATTATAACAATGCCATTATAACTAACAGCACGAGACTATTTATTATATTATATAATATCATTATATATAATTTATATATAATACATATATATATATATATATATATATATATACATATAGTAAACATATATATAGTAAACAATATATAATTAAATATTATAAAAGCGTGTATATATATTGATAAAAGTATTATCAATGAATAGTATACTATATATGTGTATACAAATACACCCACACACATACACACACATATGTATTACATTTCACGGGCCTGGTGTATGCATGATATGCTCGTGAGCGGATAGTGTATTGCATAATACATAAAAGCATTGGTCGCCCGCCCGCTATCGATTTCAGCGCGTCGCTCAATTAACTCAATTACTCTTAATTTAATGCACTCGAACGCATAGCATAAATACGTGCAGCGGCAGCGGCAGCAGCAGCATCATCCACATCTATCTACGTACGCCTATCTGTCTATATATAGCGACGGAGACCTATGCTATAGTAGCAGTAGAATCGATGTATCGATCTATTAACGGATTCGATTTGTCGTTCGAAAACCCGCCGCCCCCTCTTCCCTATCCTCCATCGCGCGCCACCGTCGCGCGCCACCGTCGAACTCATACATATATTCCGCCTTTAGATGATCATTGAAGCGGAAGTGAATGCTTTGATGTCACGTGATATATGCCGCACGCACATGTGTCGCCTCTCTCTAATACAGCCATGGCTTATGATCTATTTTATAAATACTACCGTGAACGCTAAGGAAGCCCGTAGGCTTGTAACTACATCTGAAATACGTGAGCAGATGTACACATCAGATGTATGTGAATGTTTATGTGTATGTGTATGTGTATGTAGGTGTAATGTGAAGGTAATACGCGTACAACAATGGCTGTAATAATTATAATGACTTCTTATATCATTGTTTCTATAGGTTATGATTACAAATGAAATATTGTATTAGTAAGTTGTTATTGTTATTGTTATTTTGATGGAGTTCTATCCAATTCATCCCATCTAGGAACTTAGATGACGTTTTCACCTATAACCATATGGCTCTAATGTACATTCGAAGCCGCTCTCGTGCTAAGGCATCCATGGTTTTAACGATAACCGATCATTTATTTATACACAATTATATAAGATCACTTCTAAATATTATGTTAAGATATATGTTAATGGTCCGGGCTTGAACCCGCGTCCTACTGCTTGTGTTTCTGACGTATTAGCCAACTGGGCCACTCAGGCAGTATATACATATATATTATCAATCCAAGTTGTCTTAAGTATACTTTCTATAGAATACCTATACGCAGATGCATGTCTAACATTGCCCTTAAGTAATAGTATTGCTAGTTCATTAGTTCGGGTTACATGGCAGTCCCGAGAAAGTTTACATCTTTTCGCGGGTGTCAGTAGTTCGCCTATTTTACGTGTCCATTTGCTATACTATAGTATAATTATAGTATAGTATAACTATATATATAACTCGCAAGCGCCAACGTTAAGATTTGTAGACATATAAGATATTATATAGCAGGAGCGATTCCAGGATTGTATCAATGGCCTCAATATAGTCTTACATTTACTTATGAAATTGATTTTATTTATATACATATATATATATACATATATATACATATATATATATATATATATATATATATATATATATATATATATATATATATATTTAATATTATAAAGTACAAAAATAATTATGTATTGATGAGGGAGGGCCTGGCACCCCTAGCCCCCCTAGAACCACCCCTGCCAATTTATAGATACATAAGATAGTACATATTAAATAGTAACACTAATAGATTATATCATCATACCACATAGATACACAACAATGGTTGTATTGTAGTTATTCGGCTGCAGGATAACAATAGCTTAGAGTGGCGTAACTATGGCAACGTGTGTATCGCAGGGACACGTGATTACAGTTAGTGCGACACCTATATTAATAATAAAGTAACTTAATAAATAGAGTAATTTAGTAAATAAAGTGTATCGCTATAGCATAGGCCTAAAGGCATTCTAAGATACTCCATGGAGCTGTTGCAACAGCCCAACGAGTTAACACACACACACACACACACACACATACATATATATATGTACTATATATTATGTAATATATATGTAGTATACAACATAAAGCACAATGCACGTGATATTGCACGTATCACGTGTGTATAAGGTGTAGAGTATCAAACGCGCAATCAGTAACAATACTCGCCTATTGTGTACTAGGACTACGCCTACAATAGGGGCGTAACCATGTGACATCGCGCACACATACACACGTGACTTGATTACTATGGTAACTCACCACCACGTGACTTTAATTACACGTAACTCAGCACCACGTGACTTGATTACACGTAACTCAGCACCACGTGACTTGATTACACGTAACTCAGCACCACGTGACTTGATTACACGTAACTCAGCACCACGTGACTTGATTACTATGGTAACTCAGCACCACGTGATGCTACCGTCTAGCGAGCACACCTAGTACTAGACGTACCCACACCGGTAGAGGGGGTAACTAGTTTACCGATTACTAGTGCGCCCTATAGGGCCCTATAAATGTATACATTACATCATTATTACATCATCATTACATAATCATTACATAATCTTATAGTACCAATAAGGCCTCCTACAACCTAAAGGAGGCCTTAGTTGCAATAGATAAGGTCACCGCTAGGATACAGGTCACGTGTACTACTGCATATCACGTGTTGTCTCCTAGACTATGTTGTAACAACACCATAACCATAATGAAGGTATATCTATATATAGCATATACACTATAAGTTACATGTATGTAGCTGTATACAACGAAATCCGTCGTTATAATGATGATTAATCTGGGCCAATGTTATAAATATATATATATATTAGGTAATGTTATTGTTATTATTTTATCGATCACTCGCCACTGGAATAAACTATTCACCACCTTCACGCTTGACTTATTTCCAAGTGATACATCTACTACATATAGTAGTCAAGGTAGTCAATATAGCGTCTTACCATCACAACGACTTCACCGCATTAACTATTAACTAACTTACGTAGTGTAACACATCAGCGCCTATTTCATTGACCACTTTGTACGCATCACAGTAAACAAAAGTGAATGAACACATAAATTAACGCAGTTAGTAAAGTAAGTAAAGTATCGTAATCAGATTACAATCAAGCAAGTAATCAGATGACTATCATGGGGCTAGGGGAAAGTAACCGAATACGGACAGTGCCCTAATACGGACATTCTCGGTATCTCAGAAACAATAAATCCTACAAAAAAATTGTTAATGAATAAAATATTCATAATTATAAGTAGTCTAAAAAAGTATTTTTTATTTTTGAAATATACAAAATATTGCTAATATATCCAATAAACTGATTATTTTATTACGTTTTTAAATTTATGAAAACAAATTTCAACTTAAAACCTTCTCAAGATTATACAAATGTATCGATATAAAATATTACACTTTATTATTAAATAATAAAGCATTCTAAAAATTGTATTTTTAATTTCTATATTTTTTATCAAATATTCATTAAGTTATAAGCATATATCTAGAGGTCATATAAGTTCCTAATACGGACAATCTAAATGTCTTAATACGGACACCCTATAACCAATCAGCGCGCAGCGTATGAACAATTCTGATTTTAATAAAAATCGCGTGCGTTATAATATTAATACCACCAATAAAGCTAATTCTAAAAAAAGTATTATTTAGATACTTAAATTGAATTATTAATTAAAAAATAATAAAAATAAATAAATTATTAACTAATTAAATAACAATATATTTTTTATAAAATTAATTATAAATAACGTAATTGTAATTTGTCTAATTGATTCATCAATAATATATAGTTTATTTAGTGGTATATATGGTATCCGTATTATAACACAGGGTGTCCGTATTCGGACATGGGTAACGAATACGGACACCCCCGTTATCTATGGAATTAATAGATTAAATAAAATTTTAAAATTACAATATTATCTATAATCATATAATATTAATATATTGTAATTTTTGAATAAAAATAATGAGTCATAAAAAGTTAAGACCATTTATTGTTAAAGTGTCCGTATTAGGTTACTTTCCCCTATGTATTGATTACGGATTGATTACACAGATTGTCATTCGATTACAATCATTTATATACATTCGATTACGAACATTGATTTAAATTTGTGATCAGTTAACTATCATTGATTATAATCATATTAATATCATTGATGTACATTTTTTCTGTTAAGTTTACGATCAATTATTACCAACTGATCGTAAATCAATGTTAGTGATCAGTTAACTGTCATTGATTACAATTATATTATAGACAATGATTTAGAAGTGTAGTTAGTAATCAAAGCATAGTTTCTTATCAATGATTGTAATATGATTGTAATCATATTATGATCAGTTAATCATCAATCATGATGATGATCAAACTATAATCTAACCAATATCACTGATTACTTACTGGGAACACATGTATTTCAATTTTTTTTTAGAATTTTCCAAAAGTTAAACTTGTTTACATCGCTAAATATCATAGTTATAAACACTTGTTATATTATAATATATATAAACACTTATTTATGGTTAAGACGTTAAAGACGTGTTTACTACTTGCAACATGTATTAAGTATACTGTAATACTATGCACAGCGTAACCCGAGCACCTCGATAGATACACGTTATAAGTGGCAGCTATGTGGCCGGAGTTATCCTAATACATTAAGGTAACTCTATAGAGATATTTAAATAATAATAATGGAGCCCGTGACAACGATGTCTTCGCCGTGACCTCTGAACCATTACGTAAGCATCGTCTATTTTGTATTTCAATCCGTGTCCGCACGGCTTCTTTTACTGGTATACCGATATAGAGCTATATATGCTTTTACGACTCGATTCACCTCGTATTGTGTACACGTGTATATTAATTGTATGTATGTCTTCACACTAACAGAACTTTTGTATACTTCACTATATACAGTGTATACTATGTAGTATAGTAAAGTTCACTAAGTAAACTCGCTAATTACAGTGTCATTGCATGTGTCCTATATTAGGCATTATCTAGTACAATAATTATTGTTATAATAGCTATCATTTTTATGATTTAATGAGAATTGCTTCTAAATATATATATATATTTATAAATAAATATATATATATATATATATATATATATATATATAATATAGCACAATCACACGTACGCTCTCTAACATACACAAACATACACAAGCGGTCTCATAAATACATAATCATACAAATACATACGAATATATGTATTAAACATATTATTTAGTAAATAGTATTTACACGTACATAAACAAACATACGTATATATATATATATATATATATATATATATATATATATATATATATACATAAATACTTATATATATATATAAATCATTGACATTGATATGTGAAATATGTATAGAATTTCAACAATAATAACCGGAATATTTCAGTATTTCATTTCGATCGGTTAAAGACACGTAAACACTATTCGAGCTTGACCTATATATCACCGGAAGTTCGCTAGTATTGCAGACTTCTAATTGGTTATCCAATTGTTCTCCCTCCCTGATTGTGCCGATAGATCTGCAGGTTCTGTGATTTCCTAAAACCACGTTAGTATTATTATACTACTAAATAACACGTGTTAATGCCACGTGTTAATGCCACGTGTTACTGTCACGTGTTAATGTCACATGTTAATGTCACGTGTTAATATATGACTATAGAATTGATTACAAAACGTGAATGAAATTACTGAATATATAAACACTGTATCATAAAGGTAATACTAGTAATAGTGTATGTCTCCCTACTTTCTCCCTACCTTCCCCCCTCTCCTTTCTAATCTCTCATTATCCTATTGTATCTATACATTTGACCTTGACCCATTTGTACCTTCCTCTACATATATATCCCCTGTACTTCTACATATCTCTATCTATGGGTCGGATTCAATGAGATTTACACAAATATAATTAAGTGTCTATTAATATGTAATATGTAATATGTATAATACATAAGTTATATATATGTATTATATAATATAGCATATATATATTATATATATATATATATATAATACGCACTATAGCACTATATACTTATAAGTATGTGTATTTAAATGATTAATCCGTATTAAATTGTATTCATTAAGTTTCATTGACTATTTATTAAAGTTATAAGTTTAAAAGTTTAAAATTATGTAACATTATAACCACGCGATTAACATCGAAGGACATATATGTCCTATATATATATAGGCGAGGGATCGAAGCATTTCCTTGTGAATTTCGCGCGCATTGCTAATTCGTAAATAGTACCTTTAGATGCGATGACCTCTAGGATGATTATTTGACCTTGGTGAGCGGATAACTTCCACGGGCACGTGATATCGTCCTCCATTCTTAAGTATCCGTCACGTGACGACGTGGCACGGTATCTCCGCCTGGCGGTGGTCGTGCAGGGTATCCGTGTACTCGTCTGCACTATAGCATGTTCACATACGTATACACATACGTATATATATAATAGTATATATATATATTATATCGTAGGGACATTATAATGTACTCTATTATGTACTTATAATGTATAGGTTCTATAGAGCCATGTTGATATAAGTAAAAATGTCATCCTATGCTATAGCATGGATGCGATGAAAGGACTCCACTATAATAAAACAAATTTTAAAATCAATCATATATATATATAAACATATAAAGTGATACCTCGATATACCGCCAGTGGGGCATTACACGTATGGCGGTATATACGGAATAGCGGATAACCGTTTATATCCGAAATTCACTGCAGTGGTAGCTAAACACGTGTATTTTGGAGGTACTATATCCAGGTTTATATGTTGCAACATATATATATATATATATATATATTTATTTATTATTTATTATTTATATATATATGAATGTGCGTGAACAATTGCATTATTCGCTACGTTAAAGCCTATCACACACTGCTGTGACAAGTGTTAGGGGAGACAGGGCGGCTAGAGTGTGATAGATATGTACCACGTGGTATGTTCACATACAATAGAGGACACACTGGAGGACACGATGTGTTACATCACAGTCATTCAAACAATCGTATTGTTTAGTAGTGGTTTGTATAATATTGCATCGCTCAATTGCCGGTTACACCTATACGTGTATACACATGAAGGCACAAACACAAATACATTCAAATACACACACACACACACATATACCCACACACACACACATACACACACATACACACATATATACACACATACATACACACACATATGTATGAGATATTGCTAGTAAATAGAAGATATGCGTATAGATGTGTGATTATTACTTTGAAATGATATAGAAGTGCGTTAGAGCTTCACTACAGATGCACATTGTGCGCGAGGTACGTGTTAATGAGTGCGCACAGTGTGCACAGTGTGCGCCGCACACACACAGAAACACGGGCGTTTTCCTCGTCGTTTTCCGTTTGCATGTATGACGCCAAAACGCCGCCGTGTTCGACTTTTTTCTAAATAATGAAGGTGTTTTAAAAAAGTAATGGTGAGTCCTAAAACGAAAAACGACGCGGAAAACGACCAGTTTTCTCTGTTAGTATACATGCCTTAATCTAAGTCCACGCTTATAAATATTAGCTCAAAACACCATCATTTACGAAAATTGTTAAATATCAAATATGTTAATGTGAAATAGGTTTAATCTATAAAAAAAACCGTGATTATTCGAGAATATTCTAAAATTCGCGCTCGCGTGACCTCACCCTTGCGCCACACCACGCCCCCACCACGCCCACATCACGCCCCGCCCACCACTAACCCACAACGCACGAGTGCACCACCGACAGATAGGCTACGAGTTCCCTGTGACAGCCGTGCGATGATCTCACCAGGTCAGGGTGCGATACGAACAGCTCGCAATGATGACGACCCGAACAGCGGGACGATACTATTGCCGTGACGTCAGCTGAGCAACCCGTTCTGTCTGCGGGGTGACGGAGGTGGTAGTTAGCAGCTGATGTGGAGTGGGATTGTGGACAGCGCTGTAGTGATAATGTAGGCCGATGTTCAGTGAGGATGTAGGCCGAGGTGCAGTGTGGATGTGGGCCGAGGTGCAGTGATGATGTAGGCCGAGGTGCAGTGAGGATGTGGGCCGATGTACAGTGAGGATGTAGGCCGAGTGACGCGCTTAAGTACACTTTTAAAATTAAGTCACAAGTAGTGACTCACAACCAATGAAAATAAAAGTTACACAGCTTTTCCTGCCAATGTACGTTCATACCTTTTAAAGGTACACACTTTATTATCATTTAGAGAAAAACGTACTTTTAAATAAAATATTCAAGCTTGATACTAATATATATATATATATTTCAAATAAAAGGTACAATTTTATATTTTCATTAAAAAATCGATACATTTAAAATGGTATCCTAGTAAATGTTTAAAAATAATTGTACCTTTATTCAGCCTGTATTTGTACCTCACTTTTTCGAACAGTTCACCGTAGGTCATATTGCAATTTGGGTCAGTGAAGGGGAAGGGGAAGGGGAGTGTAAATAACGGATGTGGCAATGGGATTACTGGGCGGGACTATAGCTTACTGTGCGGCAGCGGGAGGGGGGACTTTATTGTGGACGTATTGATTGCTATAGTTGATAACTTAAGTGCACGTAATCCGCTAGTGATATGCGCATGCGTGGATAATTATATATATATATCTACGATGAGTGGAGTAGGGATGCCATTCTAGTATTATTGGTATTCGCAATTATATTTATATTATTGATATATACACACGTATACATATATGTATACATATCTCGTATACGAGTATTGTAGATATATATATATATATTTACTGTGCGAAAATAATATCAATTATTTTTGAGACATTTATAAGAGATAATGATTGACTTATTATTAACTTAAGTCATAGATTTTTCTAATGATACTTCGCAAAATCTTTTGAGTTGGAATGCCCAACACATCCGTTATAGATACTCGAAGCGTGCATGTAGTTGTGAATATAATGTATTAATAATAATAATAATTATTATAATAATTATTATTATTATTTATTAGAAGATTTTACTTTTGCTATTACACATTTTTTTTTAATATTCTACTTTTCAAAAGATTTTGCGAAGTATCCTTAGAAAAATCTGTGACTTAGGGTGTGTTTTTGGTCAAAGGTGGTGCGCGGTTAGTAGAAACAAATATCAAGTGTTTTTCGTCAACCACTAGTGCAACTGCAACCACTAGTTCAATCACTAATACAAGTATGTATGTATGGATATATTTGTATTTAAATAACATTAAATAACATGCATTAAATATATATATATATATATATATATATATATATATATATATATATATATACATACATACTTGTATTAGTAAATATAATGTAATACATACTTGTATATGTATATATATATAATATATATATATATATATATATATATATATATATATATATATTATTATAATAAGATAATAATAATATAATATATAATATATATATAATATATATTATATTATTATTATATTATATATATAATAATAATATATTTATATATATATATTATTATTATATATATATACATATATGATGTATACATACATACATACATACATACATACATACATAAATACATACATACATGTATACATACATACATACATACATACACGCATACATACACGCTCACATACATAACTTCAATTTAATTTTTGATAAATAAATTCGCGCATACCTAAAAATAGCAATAACATCACAATTGTGATGTATTTTATGATTCATTTCATAGGCGGAGCTTATTATGCATGCGTTCAAAGCATAGAGCTAGAGAAAGTTCTCTCTGGATCTATGATACACTAGTGTGGCGCAGATGGCAAGTGCTGTGGTACGAATAAATAGCACAACCAGACGTGTTTTGTAACAGTTGGATTTTTACATGCAGTGAATACGAATTTCTCGTACACCTGTGGTTTTTCCACCTGTGGTTTTTCCACCTGTGGTTGTTACACCTGTGGTTGACCAAAAACACACCCTTAATTAAGTCAATAATAAATCAATAATTATCTCTTATAGTTCTAAAATAATTTATTATAATTATTATTATTATTAATACATTATATTCACAAATACATGCACGCTACGAGTATCTATAACGGATGTGTTGGCACTTTCACCTTGACCTCTCTAGCGGGGTCACAGAGGATACTTCCGGTTGCGCAGCGCTACCTACCTGTGACGTCGACGCACCTATTGTCGGTGTGCATGCGTCCGTACAGTGCGCTGTGTATGAGCAGAGTCTCCTGGCGGTGACATGTCACGTTAAAGTACTCGGACGAGCAGTGGTCGCTTTCTGTGCGGGGTGCGGTGTGCGTTAGTGTGCGCGTTGGTGTAAGTTAGTGTGTGCGTGAGTGAGTGTGTGCTGATTATGAATATATATATATATATATATATATATATATATATATATATATATATATATTCTTTATAAATGTTAGTATAAAATTATTTATAGTTAATAAATGTAATATAATATATATTATATGTTATGTTACATATATGTTATACAAATATATAAATGCATTATATAGATATACATAATTTGATCAACAAATAAATAAAGAATATCTGTAAAGATATAATGCAATAACTGGGTACTTTTATTTTAAAACATATAGGTGTTATAATCAAGAAGAAATGGGTATTACAAATATAAATAGGATATCATAGTATATTCTGTGGAAAGATTATATATTTAAAATATTTAATTGTAAAAGTAAATATGCATATTAAAGTAAATATACATGTAAAGTTGAAATAAAGTGAAATTCTAGATGATTATTAAGTATCAGTATAATTACAATAACAATACAAACAGTAGGCATATTAATAAATAACATATTATCTATAGTTAACTATTAGTTATTATACATACTCTAGTATAATACTATATATATATATATATATATATATATATATATATATATATATATATATATATATATATATATATATACTGTACTAATGAATCGCTGGCAACAACCTGAAAAGACTAAGGTCTTATTTTGAAGCCTTTTGGATAACAAAGAAAAAACACTAGAAAACGAATTCTAAATGAAAAAGAATTAAATTAAACTATTCCAATAAACTAAACCTAATCTATATATAATCCAAATTTCTATACAAAATAATTATCAAAATTCAATCAAATATGATCAAAAGACAAAATTGTGAATTTTGTTTTTTTTTAATGTTTTAACATGAAGTGTATATATAATATATATATATATATATATTATATCTTATAAGTTAACTCTTACTATATTATAATAGAGTATTTCAAACAATAGTGGGCGTGTTTACGGGCGGCATTAGCGCGCACATCACACCGGAAGTGAGCTGTAATGCATCACGTGATCGCTTCTATCGCACCGCATGACGTCATATACGCACCGCCGCACGATTAAGTAGTACGCGCCGCACAGTGTGCGGTGCGGTGCGGTGCGGATGATTGTAACGAACAAAGGACCACTAATGAGGTAGGTTAGCGCGTCGCCGCCCTGTGTGACGTCATAACGGGGCGACCATTACGTAATCACGCCACACACACGTGATCAACTCGTTGTTGCTGCGTATCTATTACACACGCGCACAGTACTGGTGGTGGTGGTGACTCATCGCTGATGACGAGGTGGCGTGCGTCATGCGTGTGGTTACGTCACGCTAGCCCTATTTATAGATCATCTGGTCACGTGCAAGACCCATGAAGCGTATAGCGGGGCTCCGAATGTATAACGTAATAGTATGTGCAGTGTATAGTATACACACTGATTGCATGCAAGTATATATATAATGTTTGTATTAAATACTACCAGAAGGGTGTACTTAATACAGCCATTAGAGGCGTGTCACGTGTGTGTGTGAATCACATGACTTCGCGACAACACGTCACGTGATCGTTACGTAATCGAGTGTAATCGTGATGACGTCATGATACCGCAGTATATAGAGGCCTTACCGATGCGGCCTTACTTCAATGTGTATTGTATGTTATGTTCTATACGACATACATGTTTACGTGTGTGTACTTTTTTCACCGTGACCCTTTTTTTGATATTACTTAATTTAAAAATATATCTTACAAATTTGACACTTTTTTTTGTATTAGACTTTAGTCATAAATTATGACTCATAGTTGAATAATATAAACTATTATATATTTTTTTAATATTTTTAGAAATTGGCTCATGAGTCATGACTAGGGATGTAAATGATGCCGAGACTATTGGTTCTTGATACCGAGCCGAGACTTTCATTTTCGGAAAAAACGAGCCCAGACCGAGCCGAGACTCTAGCCAAACGAGCCCGAACCGAACCGAGACTCTAACCAAACGAGTCCGAGCCGAGTTGAGACTGTAGGTAACTGAGACTGAGACTGCATCATGCTTTAGATTTGAGCATCATTTACATCACTAGTAATGACCCAACAAAAAAGCCCAATGACCCACATTTTGACCCACAGTTGACCCATAGGTTGGTAACCACTGACCTATATGTATATTACTAACTGATCGATATATTAGCTAATACGGGAACAGTGTTCCGCACGAATGTGTCCTATATTTACATTACTATTACTGTAAACGAAATCTATTGTAGTTGTTGTGCATGCTGAAATGTGCTTTCTTGAGATGATTATAAAGTTCAGAATATATATATTCATATGTATATATACATATGTGTAATATATATTTATATATGTATATTAAATATATGTATATATTCTATTTATTCTGAAAATTTTAACTAATCGATGCTAATTTAACAAGGAATAAATAGACATAATTTATTATCGGATATATGCACCTAAGATATCGAATATTATATATATATATATAAGATGAATATGTAAAAAGGTGCTATTTGTATCCTGTTGCGTTATGGCATTTGCATAATATAATGATTCAATATGATGTGAATTAATGGATAGCATACTTCATATATGCTATAGCAACACAACAATATTCACAGTGTACCGAAGTTAGGGGCGCTGGAACCATTGTGTGTATGTAGGGGGCCAACCAATCAAAATAAATTGTGTGGTAAAAGTAGGGGGGGACCAATACATAGGAGGTCCCCCTAGATTTTAAAGTGGGGGGGGCATATCCCCCTCGTCCCCCTGTTGCAGCACCCCTAGCTGCAGTACTACAGTACCAACCCATGGGTACATGTTTAGTTCACGATATCAATCAATCCGTGGACATCGATACGTAGGACGTGCACTATTACATAATATGCTATATATAGAGTGTTATGTAATCAGTATATCGTATTAGTGGAATACGGGCGTATCTGTTTTAATTACCTATATATATATATATATGTTTATTTAGATGTGATTTCGTAGATTAAAATATAACTATGACCATGAATTATATATATATATATATATATATATAATATGTATAAATTATACTATAGTACGACATACATATATGTCTATATACAGTATTCTATAGGAGTATACTCCTAGGTTTATAAACCTAATCATAATTTCTGAATTAGTTAACACACGTGTGTATGTTCTACGACCTCGTCAACATCCGGGTCACACGATTACGCTTACATACGTGAATGTAAACATCGAGATAAACATGCATTTAAGCACGATCGTGAATATTCCTATACAAGCAGCGATGTGATCATCGATAAGCGCGCTTATTATCAAGACCTCCTACAACCTCAGTGGCTATAGGAGGTCTTGCTATTATTGGCCGTGTGTAGCCTGCATAGAACACGATGGAAGCTTGTTCGCTATATACGTGATTAGGTAATACGTACCGGTATAATCATGTTGGTAGGGGTCAAGGTGCATGTACCGAGTATTAGGTCCAATATATATATATTGTATGTGTGGATCAGTTTGCTAAAGCGTCAGACACACAAGAAATAGGACGCGGGTTCAAGCCCCATCCAGACCATATGGTAATATTAAGATAGGTTTTAAAGTAATATTTAGAAGAGATCTTATATAATTGTGCAAACATTAATGATCGGCTCTCGTTAAAATCATGGATGCCTTAACACGAGAGTGGATTCGAAGGGACATTAAAGTAATATGATTATAAGTGAAAACTTCATATAAGTTCCTGGAAGGGATGAAATAACTCCACCAAAATAAAAAATATGAATATATATATATATATATAGGACTAGGTGTATATACTAATTAGTAGGACTTGAGTACTAGGCCATAGGTCATAATACATATATGTATGTAGGTGATATACTAGTGATATAAATGATGCTCAAATCTAAAGCATGATGCAGTCTCAGTCTCATTTACATCACTAGTATGTACTGTATAGGTATATTCTATATGTTAGTATTGAGAGAAATAAATGTTCCTATAGGATTATTTTGGTTTATTTGGTTTATTTAGTTTTTTTGCTTTTGATACTATATAATATTATTTATAAATATATTAATTTCAATACTATACTATCATTAAATATTAGTATACATATTGATAATATAGATAATACTATATATTAGTATTATATTCATATTAATATATTTATTAAAACAAAAAAAACAACTAAACCACAAAAAAAACGTAAAATATAGCAAAAAAACCAAAAAAACCACCAACCCAGGTATATTAGTACGTACAGAATAAATGTTATTCATATACATGGGTATATAATGCTCACTTATAAATATACTTTTAAGATATTTCAACAGGTTAGATATACAGTAAAAGCTCGATAACTCAACATTGACGGGACGGAGTTTTCATGTTGAGTTAGCGAGTATGTTGAGTTATCGGATGTATAAATTAATGACATAATTAATGTTTTGTTCACATAAATGCATTCAAAATAGTACTCGTATGATAATATAATAATTGTAATTGTATTTGTGCGTTTATATATTTATATCCATATATTATTAAATAAAACCATGTTGAATAATGTATGTTGAATTATATTTGTTGAACAATGTAGTTTTACATGTAAAAGATCCGAATCCAACAACATATGTTTGTGATATTTTGATTTTTCATAAATGTTGAGTTATCGGATGTATATTTACATGTAATGTATAGGCTAGGATTATAAAACGATGTTGAGTTATATGTATGTTGAGTTATATTTGTTGAGTAATAGGGTTTTTGTTAACATGTAAAAGATACGAATCCAACCAAATATTTTTTGGAAGTTGAGTTATCGGCAATGTTGAGTTATCGGCATGTTGAGTTACCGAGCTTCTACTGTATATATATATGTGTTTATTTGTGTGTGTGTTATAGAATTTTGAAATAAATATAAATAATTGTAATTAAATATATATGATAATGAATACATAACAGATGTTAGCAACGAAATACGGTTGTGTCACGTGATGTAGGATCATCACAACAAAGACACTGCAACTAAATAATACACACATACATACACACACACATATATATAGTGGTAAATGCAATGTGAAGTGTGAAATCATCACTATTATAATATATTACAGAATGTTCGTAAAGTATGGTATACCATAATGTATATAATATATATGTATACTATACTGTATATATATATATATATATATATATATATATATATATATATATATATATATATATATATATATATATATATCTATATATATATATATATATTAATTAGAATAATGGGATCACCATAAAAACAAGTAGAAAATGACCCGGATCATTTTCGTATTAAAATCTATTCTTATGGGAATATATTGCCAGAATATGTTGAAGCGTATACATATAAAGCTGTCTATTATATTTGTATACTACAATATATGTCATGCGTGAAAGAAATATATCAATACGATTATTATAATAGTTACAAGTTTAACATAAAAAAACTATAATAAAATATTATTTGTTAGTCATTAAGTTAGTCATTAACCCAAAGGCATACAAAATATATGTTAGAGGATTATTTATTTTCAGTTTGTTACATGTTTGTATAGATGTTTTTTATATCTACTAATTGGTTAAAAACAATGAAAAATAAATAAATATTCGAATATTTACCTTATTTATGGTTTTTGTCATATTAATAAAATACGAGTTTGATACATAGACATCATACTTAGGTAGACGTTAGCTGTTGTATACATCTGTAATGTAATCATATTGCCCGTGTGAAGGATTGATCGTAATGTAATAACAATGGATGCAGCCGATCCGTTATTATTACATTGCAATATTCCACTGAATTAACACTACATGTTGTATACACAATTCAAGGGTATTCGTTGCATTTGTATTGAACATGTAATGTGTATACTATTGTATGCAGCGAAGCAACATCACTGGCACCCGGTGATCATACGAATGCATGACGGCAGTCTTCCTATGTATAATGTATACGTAGTTTGATATCATATTCTCTCTACATTCACAACGTTTCTAATTATTATCTTATCTTACATAATTAAATTATATATATATATATATATATATAATAATATATATATATATATATATATATATAAACTTGCGTTCACAGTCAAGTGGTAACTTTAGTTTAGTTAGTAATTAGGTGTACAATATTAATACGTATACGTCGTACATCCTAGATATCGTATACATAATATAATATGGTATAATACTATAGTATAATATAATATAGGGGAAAGTTCCGATTACCGACCCCTAAATGATTATTTGTAATAACTTATTCAATATTAAATATATTTATTTGAAATTTTGCAATTAGGGTAATATTATGGCAATGTATAATGTGGTTATTTTAAATTTTTGATATCATTATATGTACAAGAATAAACAGGGGGGTCGGTAATCGGATATATGTACCTAATACCGACCTCCTTCTCATATTACCGACCCCCTAAAATAATCGTGATATAAATAATTGTAGTATTATAATATCCAATAAAAATAGTAGATATGCATAAATATAATTAATTATAACATTCACGCAATTTATTTTGTATTGAATTTATGTTTTAATAGTAATATTAAATTTAAATTTAAACTTTATAGTTATTATATTAAAATAGTGTATATTATTATTTAATATTTATGTATTAATCAGTATCTATATAATCAACTGGAATCATGAATCCTAAATCTATATCAATGATACACACACAACTTAAAGTAAATCTATTTTGATTGGATATTATAAATCACATGGGGTCGGTATTAGGGTAATTTAGGGGGTCGGTAATAGGAAAATCACATGGGTTGCTATAATTAAGATATATTGGTTAATAGTTATTCAAATTAAATTATTTTTATAATAGTTATAAACATTTTATTGATCTACAATATTATGCTCAGTATTAAGTTTTCTTTTAAATAATAAAGTATTTACAATGATTTAAAAAAAGTTATTATTCAAATATTTAAAAAGTACAAACAGATTGTTTTATTTTATCAAATAACAATTGTAGGATTACATATTTTTTAAAACAAAATACTTATTCATATTCATTAAATTGCTAACAGTTCGTGTATATATTATTTTTTGATATCTCTTATAGTTACTGAGATACGAGAGGGGGTCGGTATTAGGAGGGGGTCGGTAATCGGGGACTTTCCCCTAGTATACCTTATATGGTATAGCATGCTATGTATATGGTATATGCACATCTATAACTATAACTATAATAATGTATCAATTGTGTTGAACTTGTGTTACTAAGCAAGTAATACGCAGGTCACGAGGTTCTACATGTTTGTTTGTAGGTCACTAGAGGGCCCTAGCGGCTGTTATGCATAACACTGATAAGTCTAAATCAATACCAGGGATCAATTTGTATCGGCTAGTAGCATTTAATCAGTAAATAAATATGATTATTATATATTCGTTATGTATGCGAATATATATTAGGATGTTTTTATAGTTTATGGGGTCATATCATCGTAATCTCTATCTGCAGGGATCATCGATTATAACGTGCTTTCCTTATGAATCAATAATAGTATATATATATATATATATATATATATATATATATGTGTGTGTGTGTTTAATAAACATTGTTTATATATATATATATATATATATATATATATATATTATTATAAATGTATTTATATATTATTGCAAGAGTAATCTCTATAGACTATAGTCCTTATAATATTATAATATAAACTTGACACGATGCAATCAAGCCACGAATGTCAAATTAAGATATGTGTAGGACGTCCTATATCCTAGAGCCTAGAGCTAGGTCCTAGAGCTTAGAGAATTAGATGCGTACTTTGATTAACCGAACTACAACAACAACAAAAACAACGGAGTTCTCTGATTGGAGCACATTTATGTTACGAATTCGTCTGCTTTTATAATTTAAATTAATACTGAATAAAATGACAGTATTAATACAATTGTAGATAGACAAATCAATCTTAATACCAGGCAAATAAGTGTCGTACTGTTACTCTATACTATAGACTCTATAGTACACATTATATAAAGTATATAGAGTATATACTGTGGTGCTATTATTTATGTAGGTTTGTATTTTTATAAATTTGTGAAGGTTTGTATTTTTATATTCATGTAGATGTGTATTTTTGGATAGTGGTATGCATACACAGTGTTACACTGAGTGTATTACACACTACTATCCACTTGTACAGTGTACATTATACACTGTGTATGTACACTGTACAATGTACAATATATAGTACATTGTACACTGTACAATGTACAGTGTACATCCATACCATCCTTATTACATCTCTCTATCTCATAATCCGTATACATATGCATGTGTGCGTATATAATATGTGTGTATGCTGTTGGTCGCTTATGTATACATGTGCCTATTTATATATTGGCGATTCTATGTTGGCGTGTATGTACAACGTCGTACATTGTACGTATGAAGTGTGTGTGTGTGTGTGTGTGTGTGTGTGTGTGTGTGTGTGTGTGCGCGGCGCACTGTCCTAAGAAGTATCTATGTATAGCTACTGCAGTATAGCTACATGTATATATATATAGTACATTACCATCACTCTCTCTCTATCTCTCGATCTCTCTATCCATATATATATATATATATATATATATATCTCACTCTATCTCTCTCTGTCCCCATACATAGTGTACTGGTATTGTTTGCTTGCGTAACTAATTAATCGAGTGGTGGTGGTGTGTACAATATCTGTGTAATGACCTGTGCGGCTATTCCCTCGGCTCAATGACGGCCTAACTTCCGGAAGCTAGCACACTCCGCGCCCACATCCGGTATCGTTGCGCCACACGTGACATCGATCGCGGTCACGTGGCCTATAGATGCGAGCACGTGATGTAAACAAGGCGTAACCACAGTAGTGCGTGGTATTACCGCATCGAGAGGGCAGCAGCAGCAGCAGCAGCAGCAGATTGAAGAGGATGAGGAGGAGGAGGATGAAGAGGATGAGGGGGGGTGGGGAAGTGATGACACTAATTGTCTTGTATCCTCACTCGTGTAATCAGCGGGAAGTGCATTATGCAAATAATTATATACATATTCCTATATATATATATATATACATGTATTATTAATTTGTTAGTATTTTCAGTGAGTACCTGGTATTTGTTAGTATTCACTGAATACCATTAGTATTATAAATAGGTAATTACCTGTATTAATACATAGTTATGCATACATACTAATACATATATGTACATTTATACTATACACTTTATCTTAAATACCTATTTTTGGGTAAATACTTATTTTATTTTATATTTCAAATAGTTTGTATTCTGTTGTTATATAAGTTTCTACTTACATGTGTTTATCTCGATGTCAACAACTGAGCCACATAATAGTACACGTGTGTGTGTGTAATTGTAATTGTAATTTATTTAAACACTTATATAAAACATATCTCAAAAGTGTATAGACACTGTAAAAATAATCAGTAACAGAGTTGCTATTGATGAATATATACATATATATATAATAATAATAATTATATATATATATATATATAATAATAATAATAAACAGAACGAACAAGAAACGAAAACGAACAATAATAGTAATTATTCAGAGGTATATAGCATTCAGTGATGCCTACGTAGCCTAATAAACATATTTTTAATCTAGTTTTAAATGTGGAGTGATTTTGGATATTCCTTATATTGATTGGAATGGAATTCCAATTTATAGGGGACATACATTTAAAGGATCTACCACCAAATCTCTTTTTGTTGTATGGATAAGTTTTTAGTCGAATGGTTCTAGTAGACCTAAGTGAGTTAATAGGATTAATAGGATCTAATAGGTTATAACGGTAAATTGGTGGTGCGTAAGTAATAATGTGTGAGTGAGGCATAGAAGTTTAAAAAGGCAACGATTTTTAAAAGTTAACCATTTAAGTGAGGAAAGAAGTGAAGACACAGAGGTAGTATAATCAGAATAAGATAAATTAAAAGTAAGTTTAGTAGAAGCACGAATTATACGATAAATTTTAGATATCGATATAGAAGGCAGATAGCAGAGAAGAGAGTTACAGTAGTCAAGACGAGAACAAATAAGTAAGTTAATAATAATAGAACAAGAAGTTTTAGTTATACATTTTCTAATAGAACGAATTTTATATATATGTAAATTAGATAATTTACATATATTATATATATGCCTGTTATAATTAAGATTAGTGTCAAAAATAAAGCCGATATTTGTAATGAAAGGTTGAATTAAAGACTTATTTACAGACACAGGAGGAAATGTGGATTGATAATGTAAAATATTTATGAGTTCAGTCTTAGTTTCATTCAGAAGAAAAGTTTGTAGTAGCCAAAAGTTAATGGGCAAATACATTTTGAAAGAGATGAATTAGAGTCTGGGCTGAAGTTAAGACTTGACGAGACTTGACAATACTCTACGATACATTCAATACTAGAACTATAGATTTATATTTTACCTAACTATAAATCTATGACACACATACCTCACGTATACATACACATCACGTATAATCTGTACGCGATGTATGTGTCCGCTAGGTATCGTGAGGTATCGTAGAATCTCGCCGGGTGTTCCCAATATAATAAGTAATAATTAGGATTGAATATTAATCGTTTACATCGTACGTACACTGTATACATTGTCGTACATACTTTACGGTATATACAGTTAGTTCCCGGTATATGTATATACATGTATAATAATACGTGTATATATGTATATACAATGATATACAGTTATATGCATGTGTGTATACATAGTCGGCTATATACGAATACTCGCGCGTATCCCAACCCGCCACCGGATGTTGACAAGGTTACCGATATCGATGATACGCTAGCCGGACACTAGGGGTCGCTGTAGTAGATGTACGCATAGGCCAATCGACGGTCAGATAATTAGGTCACGACATATTAGCATACGAGGAGTGTGCTAATCAGATGGCTTGTTTCGTTGAAGTGGTTCGCCTGTTAATAATACGCTTACAGCTATGGCTGTTGTTATGGCCGATGTAATAGGGGTGGGAGGGCTGGTCAATGGTTGTAATAGGTCACGCCCCTCAACTGTGTTATTAGGTGGGGATGCCCCGGCTAATATTATCAACATATTTTAAAATAGTATTATATAATATACGTATGACTATCCCTTGACAAGTCAATACTGTTTTGTTAGTGACAGTGTAGGAAACGGTTTGATTAGTATATAGGTTTATACGGTAACACTTAGGACCTATGTCGTAGGTATCTATACATTACATTAACTATGGTAGTATATCAACCCCCCTAACCCTCCCCCCATAACAACCACGCACCCCTAGTTACTGCACTTATCACGCGTATCTAGAAAGGCTTAACTTAAATCGCTGGACTCTATTATTTACAGGGTTAACACCTATATCACGCGGAGTTAATTAACCGAGATTCTAGGATATCTCGCGAGAAAGCGGTATATCTCGAAGTATTTAATCTGTACGCTAAATACATAGCTAGCAAACCCTCTCAACTCTCTGCAGATATCGTGTTGTCGAGGTAGAAATGCCGTGATTTATAATGTTTATTTGAGCGTCGGCGTCAGCTACTATAGTAGCTATAGCTTCATTGAGATCTCAACGAATCTAAGTCAACGTCTATTTCAGTATACATATATATATATATATATATATATATTTATATGAGAAACGTATATGTGTATATATCGAAGTAAGTAGTTAATGCTCGGGTAATTCTGTGCACAACTATTACATACGTTTATTCCATTTAGGACCGATAACATTGTTAGCTTGCACACACACGCGCCTATACACGCGCGCACGCATACATACATGTTCGTATACACATACGTCGTACACGTATACATTATCTTCTATGACACATATATATATATGTTTAATTTCTAGTGAAAAACAAATGAACCATTAACCTCTTTGTCCCTACCTCCCTCTATATCCATCCCCATCTATCTCTCTCCCTCTCTCTGTCTTCTATATCTCTCTTTATTATTTAATTACCGTATACACTTTGCGTAACGAAAATATGATATATAACCCACATATATATATATGAGGCGTTTCACATGACGTATTCACACGTATGCGCATATACACGCGCGGCGCAAGTATATATATCAAGTGATATGATATGTTTACCGGTATACCAGCCATAGCTTCTGGAGAGGACAAAAGGTCATGCCAGGTCCAACGTATGAGGAAATACAATCATGATCTTTGGCGCCATGTAACGGGAGTAAAGCGCATACTTTAATTAAATATCGGAGGTTTGCCGATGAATCCGAGTTTTTTTCCGACGATCGATATCATCACAAACGATAGATTTAAACGTGTCCTTCTCGTATGTCCTAGGGGCCACTGGCGACTCGCCAGTATATATATATATATATATATATATATATATATGTATATACGTATGTATATATATATATATATATATATATATATATATATATATGTATGTATACATAATACTGTATATTATATAGAAACATAGTTAAGCATAGTCAGTGACATGACATTGCAGCTACAAGTATCGCATTCACTATATTAATATATATATATATATATATATATATATATATATATCCACTGCCTAGAGTTTGGTGTACACTTATAAGTATAAACCGATATAAATTGGATAACTAAAATATATCTATACACACATATATATATATACATTTAGTTAATCTAATATTTGTTAACGCTTCAATATACAATATAATACACATATGTACAATGTACATTGTACATATATGTATTAGATATGTACTACATATATATATATATATATATATATATATATATATATATATATATATGATGTTATAAGAAAAATGTTGATTCTATTATTATTTAGCAGTCATAATAAGTATAGGATATGAGTAGTAGCCTATAGGCTTGATAATGACAATACAATAATCTATATATAGTATAACATTATATGAATTAGTATTAATTACATTTTGTTATTGAATTAGATAATAATGTATATACATTAAACTAACTAATCAATATTAATGTTATTATAAAATAAAATGTAGTATAAATTCTATTATATTTTTACGAATACATATTTACTCACTTAAAGATAAAGAGTTAGTAATGAATATATTAATTATAACCTATAGGTATAAGTATAACCTATATATAGGTTGCCAGTTTTATCAATAATCTAGAGTTTCATATAGTTGCCAGTTCTATCAACAATCTATGTGCTGGTATGCTAACAAAACTGATAAATGGGTATAAACCTTATCGGTATAGAAGATATTGAAATCGTTATTGAAAACTATAATGTCAACATTGTCTGTTAATAAGTGCAGTTACATGTACAAACCTAATATGTAATCAAAAAAAATGCAACAAAGTATTGCAAATTTTGATATTTATTTATCTGTTAAAGTTGAAAACTATCTATAGGTGTATATATATCAACTAATACATTATAATAATACAATATGCATTATAACAACGTAGTGTTTCATTTGATAAATAAGATTATATTATAAGATTTTAAAATAGTGGTTCAGGTTTCCCAATGTTATGAGGAGACATGAGATATTTTTAATCTTTTAATTGTTCAATACAAATTTTTCTGATTATATTCAGAAAAATATAATGTATACATAGTATGTATTACATACTATATTCACCTCTAGATTATTATTCTATGTACCATTTATTAATTATAATATACCTAATATGCCTAAAATTATGTTTAATTTTAGTATTTTAGATGTAAGTCCCAGTATAAATATGTAGGGGAAAGTCTCCGATTACCGACCCCCTCTCGTATCTCAGTAACTATAAGAGATATTAAAACATTATATATACATGAACTTTTAGTAATTTAATGATAAATATGAATAAGTATTTTGTTTTAAAAAATATTTAATCCTACAATTGTTATTACATAAAATATAATATTCTGTTTTTACTTTTTAAATATTTGAATAATTACTTTTTTTAAATCATTGTAAATACTTTATTAATTAAAAGAAAACTTAATTTTGTGCATAATATTGTAGATCAATACAATGTTTATACCTATTATAAAAAATAATTTAATTTCAATAACTATTAACCAATATATCTTAATTATAGCTACCCATATGATTTTCCTATTACCGACCCCCTAAATTACCCTAATACCGACCCCATGTGATTTATAATATCCAATAAAAATATATCTGTATTTCACTTAAAAATATATCGTAAGTTGTGTATATATCATTGATATAGATTTGGGATTCACGAGTCCAGTTGATTATAAACATACTGATTAATAAATAAATATTAAATAATAATATACACTATTTTAATATAATTACTATAAAGTTTAAATTTAAATTTAATATTACTATTAAAACATAAATTCATTACAAAATAAATTGCGTGAATGTTATAATTAATTATATTTATGTATATCTATTATTTGTATTGTATATTGTAATACTACAATTATTTATACAACGATTATGTTAGGGTGTCGGTAATAGGAGAAGGGGGTCAGTATTAGGCACATGTATCCGATTACCGACCCCCTGTTTATTCTTGTAAATTTAATTATATCAAAAATTTAAATAGCCACATTATTCATTACCATAATATTACCCTAATTACAAAATTTAAAATAAATATATTTAATATTGAATAAGTTATTACAAATAATCATGTAGGGGTCGGTAATCGGAGACTTTCCCCTATAAGAAGTTGCTGAAGTCTGCCACTCTTCCCTACTATATTACGTATTATATAACTAGTATCCATACACCCCCTTAATGTAGAGAGTATGTCACATGCACTTGTGTCACACATGTGTCACTATGCACCGTGTGTCACACACCTATACGCGTCCACATCGTTCACATCGATGTCGGCATGTTTACTATATTACAATTTACATCGGAAACTTCCAACCTCCTATAGGTAGGTCCCACCCAGGGGCGGATCCAGGGGGCGGTTACCCCTACCCAGGGGCGGATTCAGGGATCGTGGTACCCCTGCCTCCCCCCCATCGTCAACACACACCTATTGTTTTACGTTATAATGTTAAATATATATATATATATACATCAAATCAATTTCATATGTCAATTTAATATTATATTTATGAGCACCCACAAAACATTGATGACATCCTGGAACCGCCCATGGGTAACTGTAGTAGGTGAGCTTATATAGTAACAGCTCACGTATGGGTATGAAATCGCCTTAATTCCACTCCTATAGCAGTTACTATATAGTTATACCAGTGTTAACGTATTCCTGAATACGTAAACGCTAGTAGCTATCCTAATAGTAAACCCTATAACTATTTAGTAACTGCTAGTTATATTGTGAGTGTGTTTGTTAACCTATACTTCTATTACAATAACATGGTCCTTCTCCTAAAACAACGCTATGTTAATACTACCCAAGTTATAACTCATAGGTGTATATATCACCTATAGGCCTACCTACCAGCCTAGGCTGGCTCTTCTTCTCGCTATCGCGTGCATTAAATGTTACTTTTTATAATTAGAATAGTTGAATAATTGTTAAATATTTCAAATGAATACATATTATATATAATGAAAAACGAGCACAATTTATAGCACAATGAACCACTATATATAATCTAGTCCTCCTTTATTATATTATATTCCTAATATTTCTACTTCAATTCATTCATAATCGCTTCATCGTCATTTTGTTATTTTATACAGCATCCCCGAGGTATTAACCAGTTATTGTATCAATAATATTGCTATTAATATTTCCTACTATATAATCATATTATATAAATATATATATATATATATATATATATATATATATATATATATAATATTCCTATATTCCCCAGCAAACAGTAATAGCCTCATAATAGGAACATAATAGCACATATAATAGCCTCAAATATTTATATTGTGCTATTGTGCTATTATTATGTTGTCATTAAAAGTCTATTATGCTATTATTATGCTGCTATTCATTTTAAAAGTATATTATGCTTCTATTACGCTTCTATTATAATAATAGCAACATAATAGCAGCATAATAGACATTTAATGACAACATAATAGCAGAATAATAGCACAATGTAAACATTTGAGGCTATTATATATGCTATTATGAGGTTATTACTGTTTGCTGGATCTATTTCATCGATATAAAGAAAGTATATTTATACTTTCTTTATATCGCTGGGTCTATTTATATTTCCATTTCAGTATTATAAAGTATTAATAATAATACCGCGAAGATCCGATAATATTATAGTAGATTGACTCATCTGATATATATCACGTATGTGCAGAGTAAATGAAAATCAATACATTTCTATATACATATAGTTATCACTATTATATCTTCTTATGGGTCACAATAACGTTCATTCATAAATAACCTATATCTTAATAATTCATAATTCTTAATAAAGATATATATTAAAACGGGAGACGATAAAAAAGAACGAGTTGAGGGTTAAAGGTTACATTTGAATTACGAGTTAATAATAAATATATATAGTGCGCTCTCGATATACCGGCTCTCGATACAACGGCAAACGCGTTATACCGGCACATCTCTGAATGACCAATTTATTTCCTATATCTTCAATGATAATAATTTTCGATGCACCGGCACTCGTATACTGGCTCCGTATACTTTCTCACTATGATTCATACTTAATTGCGAGTAATTGTTTTTATTATATTTCAATGCACTCGCATTAAAGTTAAGTGTACACACATAACTCATTATTACTCCTAGTCTAGGAGTCCAATAGGACGTATAAGTGCGTGTGTATTATTATGCAAAATTTCAAGATGAACTTCAGGAAAATGCAACTAGAGTTAATAATGAAGCAAATAGATGAGAACGGAAGACACAAAATTGAAGTTAACCATGCGATATGGTTTATTAGTCAAACATGGAAGAAAGTAAAACAAGAAAGTATCAGAAACTGCTGGGTGCATGTCGGTTTACTAGATCGTATAGACGAAGAATCCTTCACTCAAGATGAAAATTATGAAATAAATAATGACATTTATAATAATATAATGCAATATTGATATTGATGATCGACTCACTTTAGAAGAATTTACGTCAGTCGATGACATTTCTGAAATATTCGACATAAATTCTATTACTGAAATTATAGATTCATTAACAAATAATAATAAAGATAGCGACGACACACAAGAGGCTGGATTTGATCCACCACCATCATCAGAGAAAGCAATACAGGGGTTTGAATCACTAACGGCATACTTTGAATGTTACTCCAAAGATTCAAATGATATACATTTATTAAATTTATTATCTAAACGTTTGGATATATTATGTAGGTTATTATATTAATAATAAAAAGCAAACTAAATTTATCTTTTGTAAATAATTCAAAATAGTTTATTTTATTTATCATTCGTTTAATACCATTATAATAATATTTTATACCATTTTATACGTGTTTATACCTATTTTATACCATTATAATAAACATAATATTTAATATTCTTCTTCATATATTCTTTATTTTCTGCTAGATCGATATACCGGCACTCTCGATATACCGGCACAATTCCTCATTCCCGATGGTCCCGGTATATCGAGAGCGCACTGTATATATATTTGTGTTTTATTTGGTTTAATTGGTTTAGTTTAGTCCAGTTTTGTTTTTTTTAGCTGCATTACATCCCAAAGTGAGCCTATACAAATTTATTTCGCATTTAAAATGTAACCTTTAACCCTAAATTCGTCCTTTTTGATCGTAACCCTATTAAAACTACACAATTAATAAAAACCAAAATAATTATATTAATAAACTTTAAAATACAAAAATATATTATATAATGAAAATTATTAAATCATTATTTGTTATAACAAAATAATAATTATATTATATACAATACTATAAACACATGCAAGTTTATATGTAAATGAGATTTTAATTAGTTTACGTCGTTAATATAATTATGATAATATATTATTTGTATAAGTAAGTTATATATTATAAAAGAAATATATTATAAATATGGATTAGTTAATATATATGTTAATATATTATATAGGTAAGGTTCTAAATAAAATAAGTAAAAAATGGACTCGTCCGGGATTTGAACCCGGGACCTCTCGCACCCTAAGCGAAAATCATGCCCCTAGACCAACGAGTCACATATTAATATTAATATATATATAAGAAAAGGTTGATAATGAGATTTTTTTTAAATGTCATAATTTTATGTTAAAAGATAAGAATTATAAGAATAATATATATAATATATATATATATATATATATATATATATATATATATATATATATATATATATATATATATATATATATAAATAATTATTATATAATTATATATAATTATTATAATATATATTATATATGTTATATATAACACAAATCTATGATTAATTAAAAAATAATCCTATATAATTATTATAATAATATAATTATTAACAAAATATTATAATAATATTTTGTTATATATATATATATATATATATATAAATAATTATTATATAATTATATATAATTATTATAATATATATTATATATGTTATATATAACACAAATCTATGATTAATTAAAAAATAATCCTATATTATTATTATAATAATATAATTATTAACAAAATATTATAATAATATTTTGTTTTCGTTTAGCAACTAAATTATTATTATAATAATTATATTAAATTAAATTTAATAATTTAATATTTAAAATCATATATATTTAAATATAACCTATATATTTAATATATAGGTATATTATTATAATAATTATATTATTAATTATTAATTATTATTAATTATTAATTATTAATATAATATTATAATAATAATTATTATTAATGTTTTATGTACTTTTTTTATTCATATAACTCTTGAATAAACCCAGGGAATAAACTATTATAGTTAGTAGGTATTATTAGTACCTATAATAATTATAATTAGGGGAAAGTAACCTAATACGGACACTTAAATTTAACAATAAATGCTCTTAACTTTTTATGACTCATTATTTTTATTCAAAAATTACAATATATTAATATTATATGATTATAGATATTATTGTAATTTTAAAATTTTATTTAATCTTTGAATTCCATAGATAACGGGGGTGTCCGTATTCGGTACCCATGTCCGAATACGGACACCCTGTGTTATAATACGGACACCCTATATACCACTATAAAAACTATGTATTATTAATGAATCAATTAGACAAATTACAATTACGTTATTTATAATTAATTTTATGAAAAATATATTGTAATTTTTAATTAATAATACAAGTTAAGTGTCTAAATAATATTTTTTTTAGAATTAGCTTTATTGGTGGTATTAATATTATAACGCACGTGATTTTTATGAAAATCAGAATAGTTCATATGCTGTGCGCTGATTAGTTATAGGGTGTCCGTATTAAGACATTTAGAGGTCCATATTAGGAACTTATATGACATCTAGATATATGATTATAACTTAATGAATATTTGATAATAAATATAGAAATTAAAAATATAATTTTTAGAATGCTTTATTATTTAATAATATAGTATTATATTTTATATCGATATATTTGTATATTCATGAGAAGATTTTAAGTTGACATTTTTATTCATAAATTTAAAAACATAATACAAAAATCAGTTTATTGGATCTATTAGCAATATTTTGAATAATTAAAAAATAAAAAATACTTTTTTAGACTATTTTTATAATTATGAATATTTTATTCATTAACATTTTTTTTGTAGGATTTATGGTTTCTGAGATACCGAGAGTGTCCGTATTCGGGCACTGTCCGTATTCGGTTACTTTCCCCTATATTTATTTTAGTATAGGGGACTTTACCTAATTTATTTTTACCTACCTAATTTATACTATAATAATTAAATTAAATTAAATTATTATAGTAGTATTATACTAAGTATAATACTAAATATTAAATACCCTATAATACTATATAATCATCAAGTAATTATCCTACTATCAGTTTGAAAATTATTTTCTTTGCTATTATAATTATTATAATTGGTATTATTATAATAGGAATTAATTATATAGGAATATTATATTATATCATAATTATAATATTAATATTAATATTTAATAATGATAGGTTAATAATAATAATACCTACTAATTATTATTTAGATTGATTGATCATTTTATAATTATGATAGTAGGTAAATTATAGCAGGCAGGGTAAAGTAACCGAATACGGACAGTGTCCGAATACGGACACTCTCGGTATCTCGGAAACCATAAATCCTACAAAAAAATGTTTAATAAATAATATATTCATAATTATATAAATAGTTTAAATAAGTATTTTTTATTTTATTATTATTCAAAATAGTGTTGATATATCCAATAAACTGATTTTTTTATTACGTTTTTATATGTATGAAAAAAATGTCAACCTAAAACCTTCTAATAGGGGGTTCACATCAATTCCGTTTTAAAAAACGTACGTGTAACTTCAACTTCAAATGATTCATTCACAGCAAATTTGAAGTAACATATTTTTAAGTGTTCACATCAATTCCGTGTTTTTTAGTCTGTCGTAAGGGTAGACATATATCGCCACCTATATTTAAATTCTGTATTTTTTAGTTTGTCATAATGGTAAACATATATCGCCCCCTATATTTAATTTTGAACTGTTAATAATATTGAAACTAAATATATTGTAACAGTTAATACCCAAGCGCTGTCATATATATTCCAATGTAAACTTGTAAAATATGTACAAATAAAATCAATTGTAACAAATCTCATTGTGGGATATAGCTAAATTCAATGTATAAATAGTAATATTATATATTTTTTTAAATACACAAATACATAAATACTACATACATTATATTTATTAATTTAAAATTTTTAACTAATATAACAAATACTATATTATTATATACTACATAAATCCTTATAATTATATCTAAACTTATGAAATATATATAATTTAAATAAATATTTAATAAATTATTGAAATATATATTATATATTACTATTGTATAGTTGATATATATTATTAAAATATATATATAGTTGTATACCATATTATATAACCTTTTTTATAATATATATATATATATATATATTTAATAAATAGTTATTCGATAAGTTATATGTAATAATAAACATTTGTTAATATACTTTATATATATATCAATTGGAATCAAGTGAAATAGTGGAATTCTCGCTGTTCTCTCTAATTCTGTGTGTTGTCTAACGTACTGATAAATAGGATTAATCCTACTTCAGAAAACGTTCAGAAAACGTTCAGAAATCCTAACTTCAAAATAGGAATGTGACTCATAATTTCAAATTTGCTGTGAATGAATCATTTGAAGTTGAAGTTACACATACGTTTTTAAAAACGGAATTGATGTGAACCCCCTAAAACATATAAAAATGATTCGATATAAAACATAACAATATATTATTAAGAACTAAAGTATTCTAAACATTATATACATAATTGCTATATTTTTTATCAAATATTAAGTAAGTTATAAGCATATATCTAAAGGTCATATAAGTCTCTAATACGGACACCCTATAGGGTATATATAACCAATCAGCGGGCACTACCCGCCGGGCAGCATATGAATTATTCGGATTTTCATAAAAATCGCGCACGTTATAATAGTAATTCCACCAATGAAACTAAATCTAAAAAAAATTGTATTTAGATTCTTAACTTGTATTATTAATTAATAAAGTAATACAAATTAATAAATTAATTACTAATTAAATTTGTATTAGATTATTCATAAAATTAATTACAAATAATGTAATTGTAATTTATCTGATTGGTTCATCAATAATATATAGTTGGTATATAGTATACTATTATACTATAATAATATACTATTGGTATATAGAGTTCCGTATTATAACACAGGGTATTCGTATTCGGACATGGGTGCTGAATACGGACACCCCGTTATATATTGAATAAAAATATTAAATACAATTTTAAAATCACAATAATATCTAAAGGGTATTATCATCTATTACATTATAAAATCTATTATCCATAATCATATAATATTAATAAATTGTAATTTTTTAATAAAAATTGTGAGTCATAAAATATTAAGACCTGTTTCAATACCCCATTTAAAGAATCAATACATCATTTAATGAGTCATTATATATATCCTATAGGAGGCTATTATTGTAATAATTATATACACATATATATATATTTATTATAATTAAGACATATTAATATGATATTATTACCTAGACAATAATAGCTATTATCAATACCTACATCATTTAATGAATCATAGGAGGCTATTATATAATTAATGAATAATAATTTATTATTAAATAAATTAACCAATCATCAATTTAATGATAGAAATGATTTCGTATGATAAGAATATTTGTTATAAATAAATATTTTATAATTAATATAATAATAATAAACTTATATTTTTTTTATAATAATAATAATGTATTATAATGTATATTAATACTAATGGTTATTAATAATAACCTAGTAGGTAAGTTACACCATGGAAGTTAAACCCATAGATATACCCCGATTACTCTAAATCTATGGTTAAACCCATAGGTCAAAACGAAATATTTCTCTCTCTATGGTTAAACCTAATAACGTATTTCCTTTTTATATTATATCAAGGACTTAGGTAAATTGATTATAGTAAATAGTACCTACTAATTTATTTACTAAATCCTATTCATTAGGGTTTGGCCCCTAATTAGCCCCGATGGGCCCCTTATTATGGGCTTATGAATGAATGAATATTTATTTCCTGAATATTGAATTAATATACAGAAGGATATTCAGAACATACACGTATACGTAGCTATAGTTTAATACAAATGACAATCATGGAGTTAATTATTTATTTAATTATTGCCTATACATTTGAGTAACTTCACTAAAATATATATGGGTTTTACCTCCCTGGTTTTTACTAATATTTACCTATATACCTACCTATAATTACTCAGATAGTGTAAATAATATAACCATGAATTATGTAGAGGATATTCTCTATAGAAGTCGTAATAATATACCTACCTTCGTATTATAATATAACGAAACTATGAGCAGTGACCATTGGGAATACAGTAGGATGTATAGCACGTAGCTCTCACACACACACATACACATACACACACATATATATATATATATATATATATATAAGCCTGTGTATACATATGCTATATCATATGAAATGCTATATAATATAGTATATAGACTAGTATTATATGTAGTAGTAGTACCTATACATATTAGTAGTATAGGTATACTAGTAGGTAAGTATTAATATACCTATAATATTATTATATAATATTCTACAGACTGTAGGCTACAGTAAATCTATAATATATATTACATGGTAGTATCCATTCGATACGCATATATTTCACATAAATATATATTTATTTCCAGTTTGTTCTCCTAGATTTCTTTTTTATCTCGACTAAACAAGCAAATTAATGTATAAGTTCATATTGTCTACATGGATGAAGGTATACTTAAATTATATTAATCGTATATTACCAATAGACTAGAATCAGTTAGATATTGTAGCCAGAGGGTTTTGGTGTAACCTCCCCCTAATTAACCACGCCTACTTTATCGTGGTTCCCTATCTCGTGTCCCTGGTACTGATCCTCTATATTCTTAGTCTACATCTTCCTCTTATAAGTATATAGTTCATATCATATATTAGGGTATATGTTATATATGGTCACATATGTATATGTTATATATAGTCACACATATGTTATATATAGCTACATATGTATATGTATACATGATATGATAGCCCAGTTTCCGGATATTCGCCAACATATTTGTACTGATGAAATAAAAGTCTATCGGAATAGGATTATATCTTTATTTTCTTAACTTATAATCTGTCACCTTACAATTACAACGTTCTATTTTATACAATGTTCTATTTTATAAAAGCTATAACCCTATCTTCTTCTTAATATCTTCCTCGTCGATGCCACCAAATCATACATTCTTGACAGATAGTGATATAGGCATAGACCCCCACACACACATACACATATATATACATATATATATATATATATATATATATATATATATATATATATATATATATATATATATATATATATATATATTACTAGAGGACATAATAGTCGCCCCTTCTCTTATGAGCCAAACCTTGGAGTTAACATTAATGTTAATCAATCAATTAGTCACAAGTTGAAAATATTATAACTTAATCTATCATTTTAATATTTTCAAAAGCTGTGACGTTAAATATATTAAGGGGATATCCCACAACCAGTATTTCCGGAAATAATGTCCGGAAATATTTTCTAGAAAGTAACTTTCTAGCAAGTTGTAGTGGGATACACCCTTTAAAGTTACTATTTTTCCGGCAAGTTATTGGAAAGTATCTCACTACAATTGTATTTAATTTGCTAGAAAATAATTTTCATATATATTCTTTAACTCCGATCCAATTAAATATATTATAAGTACTGATTGTAGGTCAGTTACTATATGTCGTGTATATGTTGTCTATCGTATGGTGTATGTGTACTATTATCATCACATGCTAATAGTATCGTACTATGTATGTAGCATCATCGCATGCTAATAGCAAAGATATTGCGAAGCACTTATAATCATCCTTACTAATAGCGATTAGGCTTCGCTAATAGTATGATATCGTATGCACGCATGACGTGGTATCCTACTGACTGGTAATCATTGATATTTACACACGCGTCCTGTGTACGTAGGTATACGGATAACTTATATACAGTGGAGACCCCTTACTACCAGCATGTAGTAGGTGTTGCTATAGTAACTGTATACGGTGGCAATTCCTTCATAATGTAGAATATTATATTCTGAGTATGTATATATAATGATAATGGATGTACATTATACACGATATGTGTACGCTATATGTGTTGGTGAGTTAGTTAATTAAGTTAATATAAATATATATATATATATATATATATATATATATACATATACCTAGTTATCTACACCTATAGGTACACCTATATATAAGTATGTCCTGTAGGACATCATCTATAGGTCAATAGTTTGCCAGGTACATTGGTACCGATAATACTCGCTAGGGTTCCTAATCGTGTATTGGGACACGTGATCATCATAATAGTATAGGTCATCAAGAGTTCACACCACTGAGATGTAGGTATCAGATGTAGGTACAATATACAGTGTACATTGTACACTGTACAATGTACAGTGTACATGCCTATAGGTAGTATATATATACATAAAGAGTGTACATAGAGTATATATATAAACAGTGTATATATACACTGTTTAATGCTGGGGATATCGATATATTGCTGATCCGCCGGTGAATCCTAGACCACGTGGGGAGTTACGTAATTGCCTATAGAAACTATTACGTAATAGGGGGCGTGGCAAGGGCTATATTTACTTAACGTGCGCCTCGATAGCCTAATTGCATAATCGATGTACGCGGAACTGACCGCGGTGATACGATATCACTGACCAGTGGTCACTACTACCACCATTGACCACTACCACTACCATCACCACCACCAGTCCCACGTGGTATTGACCACCACCATTACCATCTGACGCGAGGTTTAGATTACGCTCCCGCCGTGTCCTCCGCTATGGCGATATGTCCTTCATGCGGTGATACCACTGTGTGGTGTGTATACACCATAGAGCTAGATATATTATAGTTGCAAACAAGGTTGGTCTGACATGCGGAAAGCGTCAATCTAAATTGATTTGAGCATAATGGCGAATTTGACTTAGTTTCTATTTAAAAATTAATCGAGAAAATATTATATTTGTCATAATAATCATTTATATGATATATATATATATATATATATATATATATATATCAAATATACTTATATGTTTACTTATATATTCAATGATATCTCTCTCGCTCTATGGGGCGAAGTCATAGGTATTAATATATAACGTATTTGAATACAACAGGGAAACATCGTTGCTAAAAACGTTACGACTATGGAGATTCGTTAAGATACATAAATAATTCTCTCTAGCTCTATGATAATATTTATAAATCAAGAAAAATAATTAAAATATCTAAACCCATATACATAATATATATATATAATTATTTGTATTTGTTATATCACAATTATTAGCCCTGAAAATTGATGGCATAATTAAATATTGTCTGTAAAATAATATAATATTTGAATTATATTTGAATATGTGGTCTGCACGAGATGGCTGATTTGTATTTCCGGTCTCCGCACAGGCTTACGCTGTCAGGCATTGCGTACTAACACTGTATTCTCTGTATAGCTATGTTATACACGCGCACAACTGATGTGCCTATGCGTATACACGTATGCACATATATGCCTATAGGTACATCGTGAACCGGCAAGGAGTCCTTGCCAATGACTTGCCAAGGACATGTCTAACTATCAGCGATGACATGGACAGATGAGTCAGCCATAGATTAAACTATAGTATCTCGTTCTTCACAATCCCGACCAAATATTTTGTAAGGCTTGCTTCGCAAAATCTTTGCCCCCACTCCATAGAGTATGTTCATTACATTTACTGGTGCATTGTAGCGTAAATATTGGTATAACTAGTTAAAAGTAATACAATAATTATGTATATTACAAAACCTATCTATAAAAATATATATGTTTATATATATATATATATATATATATATATATATATATATATATATATGTGTGTGTGTGAGTGTGAGTGTGAGAGATGTAGATATACACGCGTGTATACATAGTTATAACTGTGTATATACTATATACACAGTTATATACACAGTTATATACACGGTTGTACCAGGCAGGTTATACACATTTACATAGAACTATATACAGTTTTATCAATGTATACCAAATATATTTCTAATGATTCGCTTCGCAAAATATTTAGTTATACACAGTTATACATAATTATATACAGCTGCAGCTGTATATAAGTATGTATAATATATATATATATACATACATTTACATACATTTATATACATGTATACCGCTGCATCCGTACACTGTACACTGTACCCGGTCGTGTGTACCTGTGTGTATACTATATCACATTGGCGATATATGAATACGGCGTTAATTACTAGACTTAATTAGATATTATATTAATATAGGTGTTCGTATAATAAATACTGTAATAAGAATATCAAATTAATATAATATAATCAATAGTAATGTACGGTATGCTGTTATACGTGTGTATGTGTTATACCTAGATGTGACCCTAATATATATGCAACATACGGTACATGATGTTTACTAAACATAGTAAACGATGTACCATGGTTATATATATATACATATACATATATATATATATATATTTACCTACCCCTACTTTCACCCATCCTACTTTTTCTTATAGTGATTGTCTCTCCGTTTCCTTTTCATTCTCCAAGACGAACATTACATTTTTTTTTTATATTATTTATAGACCTCCAAAACCTGACTATACTACGTTCTTTAATGAATTTAACGATCTCATTTTGAATATTCCAATCTCCACCAAACACCATACCACTATACTCGGTGATTTCAATTATCATTTTCACTCAACCCAATATCCTCATTCAAGCTTCAAGTGTATTACCGACTCCCTAGACATGAATCAAGTTGTCAATTTTCCTACCCATACTGCTGGGCATTCTCTCGACCTTATTTTTTGCAGGTCTCATGATTCATGTAATTGTTTAATTAATTGTACCAGATCTGATCTTCTTACAGACCATTTCATCATAACTTTTACAGTTATCCTCCCTCTGCTTCCTTCTTTATCCAAGAAACTCATTCATTATAGAAAAATAAAATCTATGAATATTCCTTTATTTTCCTCTGAACTTGTATCAATTCTTGTATCCCTACCCATATCCCCTGAATCAATAAACTCCACTCTCTCCCTTCTTCGTGACAAATATGCCCCCATCATATCTACTACTATTTCCCTGCATACTAATTTCCCATGGCTTACACCTCATATTGTTAAACTCAAGCGATCTCTACGTACAACTGAAAGAACATATCGTCGTATTCCTTTTCCTGAAATCCTTTCATCGTTTACTAATCTTCGCAAAGTCTACAAATCACAAATCAGTAAAGCAAAATCTTCTTACTATATTAATAAAATTAATAGCCTTACAATTCCTCCTCTACATCTGATCCTATCAATATTTATACTTTTAAAAGTCTCGCTAGTACCCTATCCCTTTATTTGTATACTCTCCAATGGAGTTTTACCCCCCTCTTTTAAACATGCTATCATCACTCCCATTCTTAAAAAACCGTCTTCCAACCCTAATCTCTTATGTAACTACCGTCCTATCTCCCAACTTCCTATTTTTAGTAAAATACTTGAAAGAATAGTTGTCCATCAAATAAATAGGTTTATGTCACTAAACTCCTCCCATGATGTCCTGCAAAGTGCATTTCGTAAAGGTCATTCAACTGAGACTGCCCTCCTTCAAATCTTAAATACTATATATACCAAAGTTTCTCCCTCACTATGTTGTCAAATTGTTCTACTTGATCTATCTTATGCATTTGACTCTCTTCGCCATGATATTCTTATCTCAAGACATGAGATGATTGGCATTAATGGTAGTGCCCTCAAATGGCTTAAATATTACATCCTAAATAGATCATCCTCTGTTAAATTATGTGATTTATCTTCTGATCCCGTCCTCTACTCTATGGTGTCCCACAAAGTTCTATACTAGGCCCACTTCTATTCTCCATATATATAGCACCTATAAGGTCTATTATATCCAAATTTCCTAGCGTTTTCTATCATATATATGCTGATGATATCCAACTCTACTCATTCCTATCTACTTCTACTCCAGATAATTCTCAACTAATTGCGTGTGCCTCCTCTATTAAATACTGGCTTCTCTCCAATAACCTTTTACTAAATACTTCAAAAACTGCCCTCCTCAAAGTATATACCTACGAACTCCCATCATTCCCTTCTTTTTACCTTGACAAGATTCTTATTTCACCTTCCAACTCAGTCCTCAATCTTGGTGTCATTTTCGACTCTGGTCTATCTTTTTCTAGCCATATTGCTAACATTTCTAATGCTGCTAATTATCATTTATTTAGAATCAGATGTATCCGTAAACATATTACTCGTCCCCTATGTGCTGTCCTTATTAATTCACTTGTAATTTCTCGTATTGATTATTGTTCTTCTTTATTACATATCCTTCCTGCTTCTTCTATTGCCCCATTAAATAGAATCATCAGATCATCTATACGATCCATTTTCAATATTAAACTATCTGACCATTCCTGACTCATTTCAAATTATACCAAACTGGTTTCCCTATAGAAAACGATCCCTAATTAGATTCCTTTATATTACCCATAAATCAATATATTTTTCCATTCCTTCATATATATTTGACCTACTCTTAATTACCTCCACCATCCACAATACACGTTCAACTTCCATTATTAATCTCATTATCCCACAGCCATCCTCCCTTAAATTCCAGAAACGCTCATTCTCCTACATTGTCCCATCTATCTGGAATGCACTCCCTTCATCTATAATATCTATTCAATCTCCCACCTCCTTCAATGCTCATCTCAAGTCATATTTATCCAGTATCTAATTTCATTATATTATTATTAACTTTTATATTTCGTTCTTATTACTTCCACATTGTTAGTTAGTTTATTTCACTTTATTGTTATTGTGGTTGTTGTATTTTATTTGTATTATTTATTTTACGTGCACTTACGAGGAGTGTCATCACTTTGTAACGGTGCCTAATAAACCATATTTCATCATCATCATCATCATATATATATATATATATATATATATATATATATATATATATATATATATATATATATATATATATATATATATATATATAGATATAACAAATTCATAATACATCTTCAGTCAAATATTTTATTTTTAGTATAATAATCTAGATAACTTTTTTAAATACATAATATCATATACTATATATAGTATACTATACTAGTACTATAGTATATATATGTGTGTGTGTGTATATATATGTATATAGTATATATTATATAGTATATATGACAATATATATCACATGTAGAGCATTGTGTATACATATGATGTATATTAATAGGACAATCGGTTAGGGACGAATGCAGAACGATGATGTAGCAGACCACAGGTCACCCATTATGACGTAATATTACATCATCAGCAGCAGCGATAGGCTAATGGAGGAGACACTCGGTACACACCGTACGAACTCGTAATATGACATAACATATAGATACATTCACATAGTTGTATGTATATATATATATATAAATATTACATATATGATATAATATAGCATACTCTTAGAGTATATAGTATATACTCATATACATAATCATGTGTATGATTAATAATCATTGATTATATATATATATATATATATATTAAATAATTTGTATAAAACTATATTGTAAACAAATCTACACAATCATTATATGTAACTACGGACAATGTGCCGTACATAGATGCATATAACGAGATACCTATAGGTGTATACATGTATACATGTACCCCTACAGCTACCCCTACAGCTACCCCTACCTACAGCTACCCCCTACCTACAGCTACCCCTACCTACAGCTACCCCCTACCTACAGCTACCCCTACCTACATATATCCCTACCTACAGGTACCCCCTACCTACATATACCCCTGCTTACCTATAGGCAGGCAGGGGAAGATGTACACACATCGTGCTGGCTTACCTATACGTGTGGTGAGTAATCCGTGCGTGAACGCGCGCAGACATGCGTACAGTACTAGCACTGAACGTAGGCACGCGCTTCTCATCATCATCATGCGTGTAGTACAGGTATAGCTGTGTCCGTCGGCTGGTGGTGGGGAGCATGGGGTATATCCTCCCGGTAGCTAGTGTGCTGGTGTGCGTGTTCTGGTGTGTGTTCTGGTGCGTGTGTGCGGGTAGGTAACGCGTTCCTACGACGCGAATAGGCCACTCTTAATTACTAAACCGGAAATTACTAATACTACCGCCGGGCGTCGCTACGCTTTTACTCTAATTTAGCGCGGTCACGTGACTGTATCGATACGCGATCACGTGGTAGAGTGACGGCGCTCTCGATGCGGGCGTTCTCCCGTCCACGAATCTGTGATTTCACGATCGCGGTTCAGTGATTTATAATATATGATTATGTACTACTAATAAATAAGTACGGCGTTCTATTTGATATAATTTATAATTAATGATATTATTATGTGTAATTAATAATGTCTATATATAATATATTATATATATATATATATATATATATATATATGTTTATATACCTTACCTTACCAGGTCGAGCTTGCTCGGCATAGCATGATACGTTTTCTCCATGCATCTCTGTCTCCCATCACCGTCTTCAGTTCGTCTATAATGAATACACTGTCGTCTCTAAGTTGTGCACTGCATGTCTCGCGATAGTGATTTAAGGTTATATGTGGAGTTCAATAATATCAATAAATTCACATATAACCTTAAATCACTATCGCGAGACATAACCAGACCGCCATAATTATTTCAAAATGCACTGCACCCTACAATGTGCGTGTACGTGTGTATACGTGTTCTGCGGCCGTCCAGGTTGTCATTGCCCATATAGAGGAACCCACAGAAGCACTTCGCTGATACCAGTTCTTCTCTGCTTCGCCAACAATGTCCCGAGAAACGCATTCTATGTTCTCTAATTTTAATCGTTATATTCGGGATATTTACATATAATTCAATAATAGACGTATGATCTTGCCATATTTTATTTAAGGCATCACGTAGAATTCTTGTATATGCTCCATCAATCTTTTTCTCTAAAGAAGATGTTAATGTCCATATACAAGGATGGATTCGACTTTGGACCTAAAGAAATTTTTCTTCAGATTTACAGAGAGATTAGATTTCTATATTGATGTCATATTGTTTAGTGCGGCCCATGCCTGCATGCAGGAATGGCTATGGTCTGGCCTTACGTTGAAGTCATTATCAGTAGATGCGACATAGCTTCCAAGATACTTGAAATCGTGTACGTGTTTGATTTCAATTTCCCTTTAGACTTTTCATGCCATTATTATGTGTTATGGTTCAAAGATATATATTCCTCCGCTTTGTCTGCGTTTACACGTAATACTATTTCAGCGGCGATTTCTTCGATTTTATGTAGCATTGTATTTGCATCTTTACGTTGTCTGACGTAATGACTAAATCATCAGCATAATCAGTGTCAGTTATGTATATTTCAGGATGTCGGTTACTCATTCATTTTGTTATGGTTAGACCGAGATGTTTGTTAACATCTAGTGATTTTCTCAAGACAAAGTCTAGACATATTATAAAAAGGAAAGGTGCAAGCGTGTCTCCTTGTAATACACCAGTAGTTATCTCGAAGTATGGTGTATCTCCATCTGGTGATCTAACCATTAATCTTGTATCTCGATAGAGTATCATAACTGCTTCTACTCTTTATGTTGGTATACGCAGAGAGAATATTTTTAATTTTACCGCGATGTATCGAATCATTCGGCTGGTAGATTCATTCCAAATAGCATTGTTCAACTTCAAGTTCTTCGCTTACATTAGTTAGGCTATAGGATGATAATATAGTGGTGTTTAGATTTCCATTAAAAGTGTCCATCATTATTCTTGGTGATATAATTTCAATATTAGAGAGATAACTGTATGCTCTTGAACTAACGAGTAGACCAATTCCACCTGTAGCAGCATTTACACTGTTTTTCCATGATGAGCAGGTTATTAGTTTCCAATTGCCATAGGGTTGTTCTTTTAAAATGATTTCATCATGTATAGCTCTATTTTCTTGAATACATATAATATCTTGACCTGTAATTTCGGCAGAGGTAATTAATTCTAGTATTTTCCAAATTTTTTGTAGAGTCTGTGTATTGAAGGTTGAAATCTTAATATCTCTTTTTTCCTTCATCAGTCTATTTTGGTTTTTGATCTCAGTATCTAATTTGTCGATTGTAATCTGAGAATGTGCAGTATTTCTCTCTTGGATTTCTCGCTTGGTTAGCCGCGCGACGATCGATGCGGAATGGGAATGTATGTATGTGTATCATGTTTTTGCTTTCAATAGCTGATGTAAAACGTGTGGTCGCTACTCCGTACACGAGTAACAGTACCTTATACCAGAGTTAATGTGCCTCAATGAAAACTTTCTAATCATAGATATTAAGATATCGCCTCGCCACTTCTAACACCCTTCTCCCGATATTTTCACGTTACCCTGCTCGGGTGGCTGACATGTACTATAGTACTAAGGCATATATGCCTTGCCAAAGGGCAACCTGGATTTTGTCCAGCACCGCTTATTCGTTATTCGCAGCTAACCATTATATATATAATGGCCGTTCCTCTATCCGCAACCTGGGGAACCGGTGGATTGTAGTTATCATCACTATCTCACTTTATCAATTTTCAGATATATATGAATAAATATAGTCCTAGGATCCTACGGAAACTGAGTTATCCATACATTTTCACATTATATATATAATGTATATATGTGTATACAGTATACACATATATGGTACACACAGTGGGAGACTGGGCGACGCCCCAATGTGGATATATACTATACCCATATACAATATTAGAAGAGAGTGGGAGACTTGAGAAACTGTTTATAATAACGTATCATACATCTTCAATATTAACGTATACATGCATGTTTACATACATGTTATGCATTAAACATATGTTTAGTATATTATATTAATAAAGTTACATTTATTTTCAATGTTGTAGGAAAAAATTGTATCGAACAATTACAAAATTCAAATTGTTGTCATGTCTTCCCAATAAATAGGGAGACCTGAGCAAGTTTAATTGTGTTTAAAACTTATAATATAATCCAATGTACCAACACTTAACTAAACTTATTGCATGGTTAGAATATAGTAGTTGTAATATAGATAGTTGTCATCTTTAACAACCATCAAGTCAATATTAAATTGTAAACAACTTTTGTGTTTTTCGTTTGATTACAATTATTTACAGATACTGGCTCGGCTCTCCTGTGTGAGATATATATGGTATCCTAACTCTCCCCTAATGTATTTATAATACAATATAGGTATAGGTACAGTATAATACGTTACCTAATTATAAATAAACATGGTCGGGTATGCCTCATATAGGAGATACACGCGTGTATACTATTAGTATACTATAGTATACTATAGTATAGTATGAGCGTATCCTCCGTCTAGGCTCTTGCCTGAAATAACACTGCTTATAACGATCTAGATATCATGTAACATCTTTAATGGTATTAAGCATATTAGCATATTAGCATATTATGGGCCCCCGGCAACAACACAAAGTATGAGCCCCTTAATAATTGTATAACATTATAATAGCAAAGCCCTTTGGGCTTTGGTAATATGGATATTCTAGTAATAACTAAAATAATTATAACTATTCAATTTATATATATATATAAATGATATACATTACATGATATTACATGAACAATATTTAAAATCTTTAAAGTTTGATTATCTATATTGATTGATTGATTGAATGTTTATTTAGACACTTAAATAAATCATAAATGATTTATCAAAAGTGTATATAATAGAATACAAATAATAAAGTAGGTAAACAATAAATACCATTAATAATAATAAAATAAAATAGAATAAGCCGTACGGAAATTAATAAATAAAATAATAATGACAAACAATATTAGTAATTATAATTACTTTATAAGGTTCCCACCTGATATCAATTGTTGTATATATTTCATGAATGTTTTATGCGATTTTATGGATCTAATATAGGTCGGGAGTGAATTCCATAGCTTAGGACCAATATAACTCAGTTCCCGAGTATTAATTTTTGAGGGACGTAGAATAGGGGTAGATAGAAGATGAGATGCATGGTTTCTAGGTGATGGAAGGGGAGCTCTTTGTACTAGAGAAGCAGAAATATATGAAGGGCAATTTGAAGAGTATATTGAGGAATGAACAATAGATAATATGCGATAGGCAGAGAGTTTGTTAAATGTGAACCATGGAGATAGGTGTTGGTATGAGTAAGTAGAGGAATGATCTCGAATACGTAGGGTATATGTTGTACGGATTGATGAACGAATAACTCGATTTAAGGGAGAGATAGATGATAATGGAAGATTTATAAGAATTAAGGAACAGTAATCTATACGTGAGAGTACAAGGGAATTAACTAGAGTTTTAGTAAGAGATACAGTAATTGATTTTCGTATTTTTCTAATTCTAAATAGATGATAATTTGCAGATTTAGTGATGGCAGTAATATGAGGAATCAAGGAAAGTGTAGAATCAAAAAGTACACCTAAGTTAAATGCAGTAGGAGAAGGAGATATTACAATATTATCAATAAGAAAAGGAGGGAAGTAAGTTGGTGATGGAGAAAGATTCAACAATGTAGTTTTGGAGGTATTAAGGAGAAGATTATTAGAAATAAGCCATTCTTTAATGTCATTAGCACAATTAGAGAGTTGATTATTGAGACCTGGTGATGAATTAGATATGAATTTATATATTTTTACACTGCTACTACGGTCAGATAGATATGAAATAAACCATGAGAGGGCAAGGTCTCTAATTCTAAGCAGGTGTAGACAGGACAGTAGAATTTTGTGATCAAGCGTATCGAAAGCACTGGATATGTCCAGCATTACTAGTTGACAGCAGTTTTTAGTATTAAGGGTAGAAGTGATTACATCAATTACGTTTAGTAGTGCTGTTTCTGTTGAATTTCCTCGGCGAAAACCACTTTGTTGAGGAATATGGAGATTATTGGCGGTTAAATAGGAGATTAGTTGATGAGAGACAACTCTTTCCAAAATTTTACTCACCAAAGGTAGCTGAGAAATTGGGCGATAATTGAGAAGTGAATCAGGATCGAGTGAAGGTTTTTTAAGAATGGGAGTGACTATTGCTTGTTTAAAAATTGAAGGGACAGTACCGGAATTTAGGGAATATGTGATGATGTTACAGATAGTTGGACATAGATAATCGGAGTAAAGTTTAAAAATAGATAGTGGAACAGTATCGGAGGGAGATATCGAAGAGGATGCATTTAGTAGTTTAGATATGAGAGATATATGTGGCGGACGAAAAAAATTTAAGAAAAAGATATAGGTGGGGTAACTATGATTGAAGTATAATTGGCAGTAGGCATATGGTTCTTGATCTTTATTATGATGGAGACAATCTTATTAGAAAATGTTTTGGAGAAAAAACAGCTTAATTGTAATGGAGAAATGTTAATTATAGATGGTAGTAATGCTGGTTTTTAGGAGAGATAACAACTTATTAGCTAGTCTGAAAAGTCGTCGGTTATCAGAAGCAAGATCATTTATAACCTGAGTGTAATAGCTAGATTTGGCATAGGAAATTGCTAACTTGTAGATCTTACGTTGCTCAATGAATGAAGCTCTAGAAGATGAAGATCTCAAGGATATGTATATTCTTTCAGATTTACGAAGTGATCGTTTCAAGGACATGAGGTGGGAAGTAAACCATGGGGTATCAGGATGTAGAGTTACTGATAGAGTTTTTGAAGGCGCATGTTTATCGATAAGATGGGATAGTATGGAATTTAATACAACTGGAGAATAACAGTAGTCACCTAAAGCAGAATGTAAGTCAGCTAAGAATATCATGGAAGTAATATTCTTAATGGGTCTGTATGTAATACGTGTTTTCTGATTAGGAGTGATAGTAAAGTTAGTTTTGAATGAGATAAGGAAGTGATCGGAAAGTAGATCAAGCCTAGAAATATTACTCACCATGAGTTCAGAATGGAGAGAACTGGAGAATACAAGATCAATAATATTGCCATTTATATGAGTTGGGAAATTGACATGTTGTGATAGGAATAATGAATGTGTTAAATTAGTGAACATAATATGTGGATTTGAGGTAGCATTAAAATGATAGTTGAAATCATCAAGTATAATAGGGTGGTATGTGGGTGAACTTATGAGATCAGTAGCAATATCGGTAAACTCACTTAGAAAGGAAGCGAATTCTTGTTTAGGTGGTCTATAAATGACAGTAATGGATATAGATTTGTGTTTTTGGGTGAATGATATGGTTAAGCAGTCAGAGTAGGAGAAGTTATGGGATATGGATATACATGGTAAAGGTAGAGAAGTTTTTACGAGGAAGCCAACCCCACCACCACGACCTGATAATCGTGGCGATAAGATTAATGTATAACCAAAATTGTGAAATAGGGAAAATATTTTGGAATCATCTTGAGAGATCCATGTTTCCGTTAATGCAATAATACTAAAATCGGACTTTTTAAGGAATGGTAATAAGAGTGAGGCATTGGAACGAAGAGAACGAATATTTATTTGGGCAATGTGTTCAGATAGTCATTCAGATTTAGTTAGAGAAGGTGTAGATATATGATTAGATTTTAGTGAATGAACAACTGGGACACTTGTGATGGTGGAATTATTTAAATCAATAGATGGAGTTGATTTTAGGGACTACAGGACCTACAGGAAAATAAGGGGAGTTGGAATTTTCAGAAGGATTATTAGGTGTGGGGTCTGAATTAGTATTAATGGAGATATTACTAAATGAGGGAACGGAAGATTTAAATTTAAGGTAGGAAGATTCCCAGTGAATAAGGAGAGTTGGAGGTATTGTAATTGGTGGAAGAGACCAGTCAATAGAATTAGATATAAGTCGTAATTCAAATGAATTTGTATATGTGTTAAATATAGGTTTAGTATTTATAGGGGTTAGTTTCAATATATATATATATGCATTATAAAGGATTTTACCTAATAAACGGATTTTATAAGGTAAGGAATTTCGTACATATAGATGGGAGAATCGGGGATTAAATGTAATAGATCTAAATCTTCTGAAAAATATGTCACAAAATTATTTATTAGATAACTGGATAATTGCATTGTTGTTTTTAAATGTGACTAAAGAAATAGATATTTTAGGCAGTAGCATATGTATAAGGATTGATGAAATGAATTCAGTATTCATATCAGAGGGCTTTAAATGTTCAATGACAAGTGAATTGTTACGAATAATATTATTTAGTTGAAGTTTACGAGGTATGGGAAGAGTATAGGGTGTGTTAGAATTAGGAGGTACATGGTGGACGAGAGGAGATTTAATAGGGGTAGGAGAGGAAGATGATATAATAGCAGATTCATACGATTTATGATAAGGGAAAGGTGATGGGATATTAGCGGTTATGAAGGATGGGGGGAAAGTTTTAAGTTGCATAAGTATTACATACATCGTATGAAGGGAGTCCCCGTCCTAAGATACGTATGCTATATAGAGTGAGATCTCCTTCAGGCTAAGGATGTAAATAGATATTAATGTGCCCGCTTAAATAATTGTAATATGATATTTTATAAGTTATACATTATTGATAAAAAATAAAAATGATATAGGTAAGTAGGTATAATTAAATACCTATAATTAAATATTTATTGTACTTCACTACAAAATGATTAATTAGGTATTCAGTGTCAATTTCATTAAAATATACTTAATAAATCTATAAATTTGATTCTAAAGATAATGTTTCAAGACTTGAAAGTATTTATTGTGTCAGATAATTTCATAGAAAATTCTTTATAAGTTTAAGTTTCGATAGGCTTCTCTATCATGTGTAATTATTTTACATTAAATAGGTAGGTATATTCATATGACAATTTTTACATTTATATACACATCTAGCATACCATATATTTTATATGATCATATTTGGATATTATATTTGTAATAATGAATCATATTATTTACTAATCATATTACTTTCGGATGTCAGGTGATATATATATATATATATATATATATATTAATTATTTATATAATATAATTAGTAATAACTTTGATTATCTTTTATATATAATTATCAATTAAATTGTCAACATAATTGGTAGAAAATAGTTATTTTTAACTTCTTATATAATGTAAATTCCATAGGTTAAACCTATTTGATCGCGTGTTATAATTATACAAATTATTTTGTAAATTGTTTTGTTTGTATACTCCAATCAAATCTTCATAATTATTTCTTTTCTCGCCTATATATTTAAATAGTATATCAATATTTTGTATTCCCGCTATTATCCCAATTGAACTTAATTTCAACACTTTTCTAATTGACTTTATTCTACAAAGCAATTAGCTCCACGTTCATAATATTGAAGTCTCGAATTCTTGCATTTTATTGAATAAATAGGTTGACTCTAGGGTATCCTTACGTTAATGTAATTTACGTAATGTTTATAACATATATAACATATATAACATATATAATATCGGATATGAGTTATGTAATAATAGGAAGTCCACAATATAATGCACTAATATGCTTGGCTTGTAATGACCATCTTATATTAATATCGAATTCGATAATTATTTAAATAAGACATGTCTCCTTTATTTAATCTAGATGTTAATATATTTTATATTTAGGTGTGCTAAATACATTATATTGTTGTTGTATAAAAGCAAAAAATTCAACGTTCAATTGTCGAAAATTCAACGGCATTTTTCCGAACTATATATAAAGAATGCGCAACGCAGGGAATCCATATTGCCAATGAACTATGGTTTATTATGATATATTGCATGTCATTGAATATTCCAGACATATTGGCCTATTACTGGTATTGCAGAACTTTGTACTCTATAATCTTTTATATTTATAATATTATTAAAAAAATTCTAATAAAACATTAGCTAAATATTGACCAATGTGATAATGAATCTCTATGTAGGGGAAAGTAACCTAATACGGACACTTTACAAATAATTATTTGAATGGCCATTTAAATGGTCTTACAATTACAATTATGACTAAATAATTTTATTCAAAAATTACAATATATTAATATCATATGATTATAGATAGTATTGTGATTTTAAAATTGTATTTAATATTTTTATTCAATAGATAACGGGGGTGTCCGTATTCGGTATACCGGGTATACCCATATCCGAATACGAACATCCTGTATTATAATACGGATACCCTATAGGGTATATATACCACTAGATAAACTATATATTATTGATGAACCATTCAGATAAATTACAATTGCATTATTTATAATAAATTTTAGGAATAATTTAATATAATTTAATTAGTATTTAATTTATTAATTTTTATTATTTTATTAATTAATAATACAAGTTAAGTATCTAAATAATAACATTTTAGATTTAGCTTCATTTGTGATATTAATATTATAACGCATGCGATTTTTATGAACATCATAATGGTGTACACGCTGCGCTCTGATTGGTTATAGGTTGTCCGTATTAAGACATCTATAGTGTCCGTATTAGGGACTTATATGACTTCTAGATATATGCTTATAACTTAATTAATATTTGATAACAAATATAACAATTATGTATATAATGTTTAGAATGCTTTTTTTAAATAATATATTGTTATTTTTTATATCAATACATTTGTATATTCTTGAGAAGGTTTTAAGTTGACATTTTTTTTCATAAATTTAAAACGTAATAAAAAAATCAGATTATTGGATATATCAGCACTATTTTTAACAATTAAAAAATATAAAATACGTATTTAGACTATTTATATAATTATGAATATTGTATTCATTAACAATTTTTGTGTAGGATTTATGGTTTCTGTGATACCGAGAATGTCCGTGTTCGGTCACTGTCGGTATTCGGTTACTTTCCCCTACGACCTATATAGGTATATAATATACCTTTATAGTATATACCTTTAAACCCGTACTTTAAATAAATAGAATATAGGTAAAGTAAGCCATAGTTCAAGTTGGTGGATACTTTGTTATGAAATTGTAATGGTGAAGAAGGATTAAAAATACTTATGTAGGTACTTAGTAACTACTACTTACCTTAAGTAACTATTATATTTACACTTGTTGGCGACTTATTCATTGGATTTAAGAAATACGCTATTTACATTTTAGCGTAACACGAATTATTACATTATTAGTTATTATTAGCATATATGTTTATAAACATAAATATTCCATAAAATCCTTGTTTTAATATTTAATCCATGAAAAGATGTTACTGAACTTAAGGGCTCCCTTTTAAGATATATAACTATGGTATATAGATATATCTATAGATCATATACTAAACCAATTGGTTTCAAAATTTATATTGTTGGTGTGACTAATTTCTAAAATATGAATACAAATTTTAGGATGATTTGGGGAGGTCTCAATACGTATACGTATACCTATAGGATATCTCCTAACTATGGTTATTCCAGATAATTATAATTATGATGTCATTATAAACAATTATAATTATTTACATATATGTAATAATCACTATAATTATTTTTAAAAATCATCTCCTCGTCGGGGAATTGAACCCCGGTCTCCCGCGTGACAGGCGGGGATACTCGCCACTATACTAACGGGGATTGATATTTTATATCGTGTTTATTAAGTATATATATAAACTAAAAATATACTTACTAAGTAGTTTATAATTATAATTATATATCGGTTATTAATTCAATATATGTTGATTTTGTATGATATTATAATACTATTATAGTATTATAATATCATAGTAACTATAATTATTATAGTAATATAATAATAATAACTATGAAAGAATATGAATGTAATTCAAATTTATCAATTATAATTATTATAATAATAATATAAATTATATAATTATTATATTTAATATAATATTACTATTATTATATTTAATATAATATTATATAATATAATATTATAATAATATAATATTAAATATTAAATATTAATTTAATAATTAAATATAGTTTAACCCATGGTTATTATTAAATTATTAAATTATTATTATAATAATATTAATTGTATATTTAATATAATTATTATTATAATAATTATAATGAATCATTATGATATTAAATGATTATAAAATAATAATAATTATTATTATAATTATTATAATAATAATTATAATAATTATAATTATTATAATATTATTATTATAGCAATAATTTATTGCTAATCCTATACCATAATTATTATATATAATAATAATTTAATAATTTATTATAATATTATATTATATATACTATAAATGATAGGCTATTATATAGATATTATAATAATTAAAAATTTATATTAAATATAATATTTAATATTTATAATATTTAATATAAATTTTATAATAAAAAAGCCTACAACAAAGATATATCTGACATATAATTTTTCATATCTGATAAGATTTTAAAATCATTTTAAAAATGTTATCATAAAATGATTTTATGATACATTTATGATTAAATAATTTAATATCATATTTAATATGATATTGAATATTCTCTTAGGATCATCATCATAATGATGCTATATTATTATCCTATTAGTTATTATTTAAATTTATAATTATGATAATAACAGGGAGTAATACTACTCCCTGGTAATATCATAATAGCCTTTTGAAGGGCTTTGATAATACTATTACTTTGCAGTAACTTTATACAGTAAAACTGTAACTTATACAGTTACAGTGTTACACTGAGTGTATACAATTATAATAATTGACTATCATTTAGTATACATATATATATATATATACTATAGTCAGTGATGGGCACGATCACGATCGTCGATCGTTTGAAAATGATCGAATAAAATGATCGACGATCGACGATCATTATAAAATGATCGACGATCGTCAGCAACTGATCGCGATCGACGATCGTGAAAAACAATTAAACATAAATTATATATAATCAAGAAATAACAAAATAGTGGATATAATAATAACTTTTATTTATGAAAATGTTGAAATACGATCAAATTACTAATAAAATAATATTAATATAATGAATTTGCTTTCAATAGAACTAACAATTCAAAGTTAGTAGGTATATTTATACCTATCATTTAGTTTATTGCGTTTCGGTTTATTTATATTGATAGCAATACTAAACATTCTTTCCACGGCGCGGATGATGGGAGTATAGAATTGTATTTTATGAATAACATGGTTATAATAGGATAATTATTTAGCATATCTAAATTAGTATTTTTACTATTTATATAATTAAGTATTTCTATTTCTACCGTTGATTTAGAAGTGGGTGGTCCGTTATCATCAATAAAATAAAAAATATTACGATTACATTAGTAAAAAAGATACATTGGTATATATATATATATATATATATATATAAATATATTTATATGACGGCTTGAATTGGTGAGTACGTCCTACTGCGTGGATCATTAGTGGTTCATGCAGCAGCCCGGAATGCATACGCGTATATAACAATACGATCGAGATCCACGATCGGCGATCGATGATCGAGATCGCGATCGACGATCAAAATAATTACACGATCGACGATCGCCGATCGTTAAAAAATGATTGAGTAAAAAGATCGACGATCGACGATCGTTAGAAAATGATCGACGATCGGCGATCGTGAAAAGTCGTGATCGTGCCCATCACTGACTATAGTAACGAATATATTTATGTTAGATATTATTAAATTATTGAATCAATGAATAAAGTTAATCATTATCATAATGATAATGGTGACAATTTGTACAAAATTTGACAATATAAATATATGTATTCATTACGAATTTCATATTTTTTTTCTTAATGAATCATAATTAATTTTAATAATATTTCAATTAATAAATAAACTATAAATAGTAATGAATAACTACCGACTAAGTTACTTACCCAGCAAACAATTTATCGACGCTTTTGAGAATTTATGGGAGCTTTTTCAACGCTTTGATACCGAATCTATATATTCGACGCTTTTAGGCGCTTCAGTTCTCAATCATATTGAATTCGTCGCTTTTTTGACGCTTTTGGGCACTTCAGTTCCGAATCATATAGATTCGTCGCTTTAGTTCCGAATCATATTGAATTCGTCGCAAATTCAACGCTTTTGGGCGCAACAGCGTCCAATGTACAATAGAACAATTCGACACTTTGGGTGAAAATTGTCAACAAAGCGACGAATTAATTCCGGAACTTTTAGGCGCAGTACGTCCAACAGCATCGAATATATTGTTTGCTGGGTAGCACTAGTGATGTAAATGATTCTCAATACATAAAGAATCGCTGTAGTATCAGTCTCAATACCTAAAGCATCGATGCAGTCTCAGTCTCGGTTAAATAAAGCATCGATGCAGTCTCAGTCTCAATACCTAAAGAATCTATGTAGTATCAGTCTCAATACCTAAAGCATCGATGCAGTCTCAATGTCAAAAGCATCGTTTAAGTCTCAGAATTGGTTACCTAACCCGTTGATACAGTCTCAGACAGTGCAGACACTATAAAATGCATTGCTATTAACTCATGCTTATTAAATGCATCATTTAAGATTATTTATATGGATAAATATATAATCTGTATATAATATGTTTAAAATGTAACCTCAAAAAAGCATAATTTCGGCTCGATATGTTAAGAGTCTCGTCTCGGGCTCGTTATTTTACCGAAAATGAAAGTCTCGGTTTGATATCAAAATCCAAAAGTCTCAGTTCAATATCAAAAGCCAAAAATCTCGGCTCGGCATCATTTACATCACTACTTAGCACTATGTAACATACAGTAATGTATAAATTATATGTTACAGTAACGTATACATTAGAAAGTTTGCATACAACTTTCTCGTAATATTGATGATCACAATTAAGTAAGTAGCACAAATAGTATCCTTATTAAATTAGTTTACTGATAAACATTTCACATGGCTGTAACCTATTGTTTTTAGAATTTAGAAAAAAGTTCTCTCCTCTCACAATAATAAATGTGTATAATTCTAGTGCGGTTTTTTAATATATGTTCTATCATTATAATAATATTCTACATTCATCTAATTTATTTGCAGAAATATCAGCGTATTAGTTAGTGAAATTTAGAATATCTACCTTCACAAAAATCCAAGAAAATTCCAAATCTATTATGTATTTAATTATAACAATATATACAGATATTCTATACCCATCAATTAATTGATCAAGAATTTTAAATGTTTTATCGTTATCCGATATGATCTAGTCTAATATAATTAACATACTTGTGGATACATCTTCTGTTAATATGCATTACTTATATTAACGCTCTACACACTTTCCTCTTTGTCGGTCTTCCTTCAGTTGTCATACGTAATTCAACGCATTCGAAATTATATTATTTATTATATATCTATTATCTTGAAAATATGTTCTTAAATCCATCAGTTGGGTTCTCCACAAAGTTTATATCATCTTACATATGCTTATGAATTGTATTAATCTTTGATATTATAATAAAAAAATTAACTTTAAAGTAGACTTTGTTTCATAATGTTATAAGCCCTTGTTCAGAATCAAATGAAACTCGAATAGGATATCTATAATCATTGCGTGATTATCTTTCAGTGCTAGAACAATATCGTACTTTTAAGACAATCTATCGTCACGTGATACATAAAGTAGTGTGTTCAATGCTGATATTACAACTTCTCATCATAGTGGTGATCATAACAACACAAGGCCTCAATATCTGATGATAAAGTAGTTACAATTAAGTTTTCATTAAAGCTAATTAGCTATCGTTGCATCGACTAAATGTAAACTATGATTATCACAATGTACAGATTCAATATGTAATTAGTTGTGTGATTCGCTCATGTACAAAGATACAGGTGTACACACCGGTAAGCGAGGCTATTAATCAGTATTATACACATTAACAGTACTTCTATTGTTATTTTGGTGGATACCTTTCATCCCATCCATAAACCTAGATGAAGTTTTCATTATAACCATAAGGCACTGTCCAAAATAATATAATATATTCATAAAATAATACAAGTATTGGTATGCACCCCTACAACTCTAGCTCCCAGGGTTACACCCCATGGGGTACACTACTACATAGGATTCATTATTGTGTATACATTTTACTGACAAATTATTTTTTGTACTCGTTAACTTTCAATTTAGAATAGTTTATAATGGTATTTAAATATGTATTAGGATTAGTGAATAATATCTATCAGTTAAAATATGAAACATTAATAATCTAAATATTTTAATATATATTAAAGATAAGCTTACACAATTTTAAACAAAGAATGTACTTAACTTTGGTTAGATCCTTGACAAATGATTACAATTTATATAGTTAACTTTAGATTTAGAAATATTTATTTTTAAATAAGAATATAATTTCACATTTTTATTATCAATAAAATATTCTTTATTCATTATACATGATACAATGATAGTCAAATACATTTTGTTATGAAATAGTTTCAGTATATGAATGCAATAATTATAATATGATTGTACCATGCAAGGAGTGTGTGAAGTAAAATTAAAAGAATTAAATAATGATATACGACACGTATAATACGAATACAAAATTCCAACTAAAACCTATTTATATAGGTATTATTGTTATAATATGATTAGAAAATCTTTCCATCAACATTTATTTAAGCATATAGTTTTATAACTATATAAAATATATATTAAAATATAACCAGTATATTTGAATATTACGTTAACAATTATTGGATCTAAAAAATTGTCTTTTGTGTATTTATTATAATTTTAATAATAATGTAATATATGCATATAATTTAGTATTCATATATTAAATGAGTAAATTATTAAAATTTATAATTGACATACATTCCAATATAGAACATTTGATAATCTGAAATAATGATATGCAGTAATGCAATCATAATAAAACGTAATTAAAATATAACGGTAAAATAAAATAAAATATGATAAATATTCAAATTATCATTTCGAATAGAAGTAGAAATAATCGCATCGATATACCCCACCGTCTGAGCCCCATCTTGTGTCATACGCTCTCGCCACCCATATTAAACCCCACCACTTTAAAACCCTCACTCTAAGTATCCGCACCACTATCTAAGTTCCCATTTCCTTACAATCCCTCCATAAAACCCGCCTCTCTAAGAACCCCCACATTAAACCCCAACGCCATAATAACCCCTCTCTAAGCACCCACCACATTAAAACCCCCTCCTTAATACCCCACATTACTGTACCCTCTCCCTCGAGCACCACTGCACACCCGGTACTACGGCTGCGTTGACCGCTACTGTCCGGAGAGAGAGCCGCGGACACCGGTCATTTAGTGTTCATGAGCTTGTCCAGTTGACAGTTCACAGTAGAGGCCTGTATGTAGCTGTGGACGAGCATGCACGTTATGTTCACGTTTGTATCTCATTTATATATTCTAGAATAAATCATATAATAATGTAAATAACGACGCAGTGGATAAGGATGGTGAATGCTTAGTGAATGATTGGTAAAGGAATGCGGACGTGCGTTATGTAGAAGGTGTCTTAACAATCAATGATGTACGATATTACCATATAAGGTATGTAATGATCATACCATATAAGGTATGATTGTTATTTCATAAGAGGCTATCGTATTATTATAGTATTAAAACAGTCTCCATGTGAAATGATGTACTACTTGTGACATACCTGTGACATATTCACATAGAAATTAGATTTTGTATCAATAATTATATGTTTAAAAGCTAATATATCAAATTTAAGATATTCTTTTAATCGAACAAACTAGAATTAAAACACATTCCACTTTACATATTACTTAATATATTTCACTTTTAATTTCATATTCGCTAGAACGTATCATATTGATTAAATATTGATTTAAATTAAATAAATATATATATATATATATGACCATTATATAATACATTATATTTATGTTGGTCTTGAATGCTAATGAAATGTCACTAATACTAGTTAACAGATGACCAGCATTAGTTACTAGTGGCATGTATTTGTGAACACCTGTCACACACTATTTAAAATACTCTGCTTTTGGTTATTTACAATGCATTTATATGAATGTTTTACAAAACATACATAACTATCTATATATTATAATAGATAGAGGCGATAGATAAATATAGATTATAAGAATTAAATATTCTATATTCGGAAACGTCTAAATTAAATATTATAGATGTTAATACTTTGACTTATATTTGACTTAACATAACTATACATTAATTATTGACAGATGATATGTAAGCATAGAGGTGAATGTAAGCTAGTTTCAACATTAATCACTGATCCAACACAGACTTCAATCCACAACCTGTACTATGTCAACAATTAGTATAAATTAGTTTTCAATTAACGAGGATAGCACATATTATTATCAAATTTTGTAATACAAAAATGTATCGAAAACTATGTATCGTTGTATGGTTGAATGATGTTATCGTAGTGCATTATGGGTAGGGAGTTCACGCCACAAACTATACCGATGAATAGATAATACCGGTGCGTTTGTTATCAATCAAGAATAGTTAAATACCCCACTGAAAAGTATACATATTTAGGTACACGAATCACTGAGTACTACTAAAGTCACCATTGAAGCGGATAAAGTATGTCCTGCCCATGTTATTTATAATTTAAATTATATATTACAATAGTCTCAGTTTAATAATACTACTACATACCTTCGCTCTATAGATTCAGCCCTGTGAAATATGACAAAGTATTAGAAAATAGTATTATTGTATATATATATTATTTATTGATTTATTATATATATATATATATATATATATATATATATATTATATAAATGAATATATTAAGAACCGGGGAAGAGGGGATTTATTTACTTGGTGAACATAGGAGATTTATCAAATTTGATAACTTTAGAAATACATAAAATAATAAGTAAAATGTGTTGTATCGAGTATAATACATCTAGATATATATATATATATTATTATTATTATTATCAGATTTAGGTAATGCCAGGATAATTATAGAAGCAGTTTTGCTTATCGAGACAATTACCCCAATATTACCATTATATATAATGCATATTTAAAATAGTATGATAAGCATAAGACCAAGAGAATGGGATTAAATATCATACATTTTTTAAATAATTAACATTCCAGAAATGTTCATAAATGTTATAATATATTGTATGTAATCAGATATTATATTTTAGTTTGTTGTTATATCTGAAGAGTTCATAATATGAATACATTCTGAAAGTTTCATATAGTTTTGTCAAGTAGTTATAAAGTTATGGAGCTTTAAAGATACAACATTAATTTAAAAATTGAACAGAGATATTAGTGGTTTATAATTTAAATCTAATTTAACGATTATTAATCTCTAAATAAATGTTATATATAATAAAAAATAGGATATGTAAATAATAATGAATTAATGATAATAGAAACAATAAACATATTTACAAGAGGGCACAACCCGCAACATAAGCAGAGGTAACTTTACATACTTTATTCTGATTCTTTATGCAAGATTATCTATGGCACTTGTAGTTACTTTTATGCATCATAGCATATATCATTTTAAGGAAATAGCGCAGTGTGGAAATCAGCGAAAATCAAACATATAATATAAAAATATGTATTCAATAATATTACTTTATTATATGTTATTTGGTATCTGTCAAAATATTATAAAAATATTATCATTGAAAACAGCCTAAAAATACCATAAAATGCATCTTTTATAACACACCTTTTAAAATAAATAATGTTGGCTTATAAACTTATATATTGTCGATTTAAAAAATTTAAAAACCGAATTATATATCTTTATTTATTCTTGATTATCTTTAATAAATAATGTATAAGTTGTATTATAAAACAATAGAAAATCTAATATACAAATGATATAGAGTTGTTATTTTCCTTTATGTCATTTTACTTTTCACTTATCAATTTAGGTTTTTACATCTTATATTTATTTGCATTTACATTTATTTATAGTATCATTTATATATTAGTATTATAAAATAGTTTTTTGTTTATCATTATTTGCTAGTAATATTAAGATTTAAGTTGACTTTATTTTATTTATAATTGTTTTCACTTTATATTTTTATGTATATTTACATTTTTTTATAGTTAGTAGTATTTAATAAATACTATTTATATATATATATATATATATAGTAATTATATTAAATTTCTAGTTGTATTTATAATATTTATATTTTTTTCAATTTATATTTATACCATTTACATTTATTTAGTTAGTAGTATTTATATATTGATTAGTAATTATTAATGAATATTTATAATCAATACTGACATGATTAGAGCATCGATATAAAGAAAGTGGACCTGTGTAATTAATGCACGCAATGCATGTAAAAGATAGATACATGAATGACACTTTTATCGATAAATTGACAAAATGGTATCAGTGATTTTGATTGGATATTAGTCATATTATATATGTAAAATATTAAAACAGTAGGCTTTTCGTCGAAATAGATTACAGTGACTTCTATCTAGATCAATGGATTTAAATTATAAATATCAATAAAATAGTATTATATCTTCAATTTAAATATACAAAATTACGAGGAATGTTGATATTATGTATTTTAAATATATAATTTTATTTTTAATATAGATAGTACATTAAAATTGGTAGTAATTATCAATATATATATGTATAAATAAATATTATTATAAATAAAAAGTAGTGGGCCAGATAGTGGGTTTCGACTGCAGCGCTCGTAGCGGATAGTGCCATACACTACATTCAATTGCTTATCCACTTTCTTTATATCGATGGATTAGAGAGGAGATATATTAAACATCAATGAACCTATAGCATATGTATTGTATTGAATCTCACTCGTAATGGGAATGCATTCAATATACACATATAAGTATGCTAACTAAATAACACACCACTATATAACACTATCGAGAATACTACTAGGCAAATAAGTAACAATAATAGATAGACATATTTATTACAATCTAAATATAGATGTATTTATTACAATCTAAATATAGATTTATTTATTACAATCTAAATATAGATGTATTTATTACAATCTAAATATAGATATAATTATTATAATCTAAATATAGACGTATTTATTACAATCTATATATAGATATTATGCATAGTACCAAAGCGACAAAAGAATGACATCTACTCGCCTGTTCTATTATCAATAACAAAGCAACGGCGTAGGTGTGTGTGTGTATACTAACTGGAATTGCATGTGAGATATCAATAGAGCGACTTTCTTCAATGTCTACGGGATAGAGGTGAAACATTACGTACGTATAAAGATATTACATAATGTTAACTAGGTAAGGCTTTCTAACTATTTCTCGTTATTAGTTGAAACACATTAACGGGCACATTACACACATTATAGGACTCCGTATTTATTTTCGCGTGCGTGCGATTCGGTCGCGTGCTTGCGTTTATTCGTTCGTGGAATATTTTCATTTACGGATGCTATTTTTACGTATGCATTAAAGCACCGATTAAGTATTCTTATAGTACAATTTCCATATACGATAGCTCCCCTTATCGGTATTCAAATGTATTTGGTTACGTAAAATCATTTAGCCGAGTAGAAATCGAGAATATACTATTTATCACGCACTGAGTAGAAATACACACGAAATCGCTCCCCTATTTCATATCATTGCACGCAATAAAGAGATGCACACGACCCAATCTATCCACGCGAACATACGTATGTAGTGGAGAGTAAGCCCGTTCATTAAATGTGTTCTAATATTAATGTTCTAATAGTATCTAATATTGTTTCCTATAATAATTATACAAGGCATTCAGGTAAATAAAGCGCGCATACGGCTATTAGGTGTACATTACCGATAGCTTAAAACTGGGGCCGTTGCTGCGACATTTGATAATTTTAGCGTACGCAACGCGCTAGCAAAACTGGCCTGCGCCATATCCTTAGCCATATGCAAATCGAGTTGTTCCGACAATTAAAATAAATGTCATAGCCTAGCTAATTCTAGCGTGAATTATCTCGGCAATGACATTTATTTCGGCAAATTATCGTCCGACTATGCGTATCGTATAGAATAACAAAGAATTTTTTATGAAACTTTAAATCCAAAATAAATAAAATATGCTTATGTTATATTCAAAACAGTGTGAAATAACTTAATACAATTATATATATTAAAATAATTAATTATTAATAATTATATTATTTTAATTCAAGTAATAAATATTAACTATTTAAATATACAACATATGCGCACTCACTATTTTTAGTTAAAATAAAGTAGCGCCACCTATAAAATTATTTTAATGTGTCACTCAAATCTAAAAATAGAATATAGTTACCCATTATAGATAGTTACTAATTATAATTGAAATATATAACAATAATACGCGCATATAATGTATATAAATTTCAACTTAAAACCTTCTCAATCATATACAAGTGTATAAATAGAAAACATATATATTATTAACTATAGTTTGAAGACTAAATAAGCTTGATTCTTCCTCTACTTTACTCTACTTCCTCTAATTATGCAATTATGCCAAACTCTGAAATTATTTTATATATATATATATATGAATATACACCTATATAATTAGGTCATACAAATTATGATATTTTCAAGTTTTATCATGTATATTAGTTTGATTAATTAATAACATTAAATACATATATTATGTTATTATTATTAATAATATGTTAAGTGAATATATATATGTACATTATATAATATAGAAACAATATTTATATAAGTGGATTCACATTAAATTTATAATATTAAAATGAACAATTTATTTTAACACAGCCTTATTTATTTTGATTAATAGGATCGATTAATCGATTAATATATGTCTTAAATATAAATTTATATTTATACTTTAATATAAGTACAGTATATATAGTATTGTATATACCTATTGACGCTGATGAATGGCGACGTTGTTGTATAACAAAAAAATAAGTTTAAAATTAATTTACAAATAATAATTCTGTTCACCACCTCGTTATTTAGATAAATTCGTTATTATTATAATTATTTATTTATTTGAATATATTGCAGTTGATGATAGTGTAAAACAAAAAATTAATAATATTATCTATTTTATAATAATAGTTTAGTACTTCTTGCAACATGAAATATGCAATAATTATATGTTTTAGAATTATTTTAATTTAAACATAATTTTAATTTAGTTTGTAGCTAGTAATCTCGGACAAGGTAATCTCATGACTTATTAAATTTAGTTTATTTTATAAGTATTGTACATAAATTTGATATTTAAATCATGTAATTACATAATAACTAGAAATATTATTAAATAAGTGATAACGGGAGAGTCCTACAAATGAACGATAATTAGAATGCACAACTTCATAAATAGAATACTACACATATTACACATACATATAATAGATGTAACAAGTGTACCGGGGGCTATACTTAATAGGCAAGAGAAGTGGCTAGCGTAGCTAAACTGGGCTGCGGATATTACGACGGGGAAGCTTAGAATAGAATTCAAACATATAATATGTGTGCATTTGTCGCCGACAGATTCTCTGTTGTAATATCCGCAGTCCAGTTTAGCTACACTAGCACTAACATATTATATGTTTGAATTCTATGCAAAGCTCTTTACGTTTGCCGTGATCGTACTTAGGAAGGCGAGAGAATTGGCTAGCGTGGCTAAACTAGGCGAACAGAGGTCGCGGTAAGGTCAAACCGTAGATGAACTTTCTATGGTGTTCTCTAGAGCGGCGAAATTCTTCGCTTGCCTCTCCAATTGTTCGTTAGCCTTTGAACTCTTCATGACCTATACACACCGATTAAAGAATGGGTTAACGGGGGAGACGAGGAAAGTAAACATTTAAATACGCTATATATACGCGCAAACTATAGCGCAAACTATAGCGCAAACTATAGCACATACTATAGCACACATTATAGTACATACTATAGAACATACTAGTGATGTAAATGATTCAGAGCTTTTGATGCCGAGCCGAGACTGTAATTTTCCGTAAAAAAACGAGCCCGAGCCTAGATGAGACTATTACAAAAATAATCTAACCGAAATGATGCTTTTTTGAAGTTACATTTTAAACATAATTTTTATATATTTATCCATATTTTTATTAATGTTTCTTATATTATGTGACATATTATTAATTATGTGTATCGATGGGTGATTATTTTGTTTATAATATACTCATCCTGTCTCACTCGTATTTTTAAAATATTTTAAAAATTACAAAATATAACTGTTTTGTCAATCTATAATCGATATAATATAGTTTTATTTACAATGGAAAATATATCCTATATATATTTATTAATTGGTAGTTGCCAATGTAGTAGTAGGTGTCGTTGTAGCATCAGTTCAGTTATACTGATCATCCTTGGTGGTAATTTATATAATATTATTCTAATATTATGCAATTGATAGTTGGCTGATTTGACTTTTGCATTTATGAACATATTAAGAATATTATCAATTGACACTCCGAGATTGTTTTCCTTATATGATAGTTTGTATTGTGTATTATTTATTGTAATGAAATTATTTTCGTTTTATATACAAAATAATGATTCTGGTAACTGACACTGAAACTATATTGAGCTTATGAAAACTGAGACTAATAGGGTGTTCACACGATGCGTGTTTTGCTTGTCGTACGAACAAATGCTGGACCGAATGCTTCAAAATCATAGATTCGGTCCAGCTTTTACTCGAATTCCTATTTTTTTCGTCGTACAGCAAAAATGGAAAATATCCTATTTTTTGCTGGACCGAAATGAATGCTGGACCGAAATATCTTACTATCTTTGGTAATGTTTACAATATTTTATAAAAATATTATACTGAATAATTTTTATATAATTAATCGTATTATTACAATATAAAATACAATATAAACATGAATTATATAGAATATACAAAATTAAATAATTCAAGTAAAGATATAATAAAAAGTAGTTTAATTAAATGCTTTAAAGATCGAGAAGCGTTTTAAATAATTATGCGCCCATAAGTTCTCATTCTGCTATTTTCATACGAAATATTCAGTGCAATTTCATCAGTTATTAAACATAATAAATTATTTAAATAAGTATTCAAATAAGTATCCATAATTATAATAAATGTAATTATAATAGATAAATTAAAATATTATTCGAATTTGAAATTTTTGTTTATTTACTTTATTTTTTATTTCCGCTGTCAGTTATTGATAACTACGACAATTTAAACCCGCGTCGTGTGAACACTCTTGTTTTTTAAATGCTGGACCGAAAAATTTCAGTCCAGCATTTGTTCGTACGACAATTAAAATACGCATCGTGTGAACACCCTATAACACTAAAATGATGCCTTTAAGCATGAGATAATAGCAATGCATATTATAGAGTCTGTGACTGCATCGTCGGTTTAGGAAACACAGTCTGAGACTTAAACGATGCTTTTGACATTGAGGCTGCATTGATGCTTTAGGTAACTGAGACTGAGAATGTATTGATGCTTTTGGTAACCTAGTATGAGACTGCATCGATGCTTTAGATTTTAGCATCATTTACATCACTAGTACATACTATAGCACATACTAGCACAACTATAGAACATATATAATGTATGAATCTTAATATATTATCTATTTACAGAAATTAAATTACTTAAGAACTTACCTAGCGTATATATTTCTTTTAATGGTGTCTTTTACGAACACGATATAATATTAAATGTAGTGACACAGCGCACATCTAATGTGTACGAAACACTCTACGTGTATTTGCATAATGGAACATGCTCCACTATACGTACAACCCCACACACACACACACACACATACACACACACTTATGGGCATGTCGTACGCAATGGGTGAATTCACAAATATTTTTTAAAAATTGTATTTAATTTTTGTTCCATAATATTAATAATGATAGTGTTTTTTAATATGTAAACATTTTAGACATGAATTCAATCTATAAATAGCAAAAAAAGTAGTTTTTTGACCATATTCAAAAATAAAAGTATTACGGGTATGACATGCCCTTAAGGGTGCAAGCTGGCGTTGGGGATTACCATGTTAATTTTAGCTCTAGCTAAAATGCTAAGGATACAAAACTAATAAAGATAATGAAGTACTTTTTTTTATATTCAATAGATATTATACTACTTAATAATATTATTGGAATTTTATAAATATAATTTATTTAAAATTATGTAAAAAAAATATTTTAAAATAGTTTAAATATTTTTTTATTATAAATGTGAAGTTTATTATAATTTATTTTAATAATATAAAGTAAAATACAATATCCTCCATAATAAATATATTATTATATATTATTTATATACTGTACAAATTTCAGATAATAATATTAATAATTAAAGAAGTAGTAGGCATTTACGTATGCTTACTAAGTGCAAAAAGTAAAAACTTGAGAAAATTACATTCAAAGTTTTTAAATTAATAGTCGTCAATTTCATATGATTTTTAATTCAATTGATGTAAAACAATTTATATTGATAGAAATACTCAAAAGTAATTTAAAATATATTACAATGTGATAAATAAGATACTGAACATGGATAATAAGTAATAAAAATAAATATATCTAAATATCTAGTAGAAAAATATCTAAATTATCCACAGATATCGTCGGAAAGGTACATGCAATTATATGCACCACAACAGAATATATAATTTTAGATATTTTACCAGCAATATCTTCGGAAACATTGCTGGATGGTTTTGGTTTTGATATCGCATGTAATTTGATATAACATTTAAAACATTATAGAAACACGGCGTCAAACCTAAATCCTTTTCAGTGGCGATACTACTGCCAGCTGTGGCTGATCACTTACAATGGGTAGAATGGGATTTTATATATTTGCTTGAATGATATTAGCGTAATGCACTGCAGTACTCGTATACTCTACAAACCAAAAGAAATGCCATATTTCTCATTAATCTATCGGCGGAAAATAAATTTACGACTGAAAAGTATGTTTTCAGTTTTTATTGCAGGTTATAACTTAGGCTGCGGTTCAACAAGAAATAGGTTGTCGAGGCGGTCTATACTTTACATTACGGATGTTTACAGCGCAGTAAACGTATGTGACATAAAGGATAGACACACCTCAAAACATAATTATACTCTTGTAGAACAACCGTTTTAAGCTTCACACCGAACAGCCTGATATCTGCACGATTTTTATTGCGATATCGTGGAACATAAAAATTGGGCAGTTTCAGTGTGAACGGTTATACCGATATCAGGCAAGTAGACACACGACTTATGCGCGAGTGTATATATAAATTACCTATTAAATATTTGACTTGCCCGATATATAGTAAATGTTTTAAAATGAATAAATGATAAATAATTTGTATAGCTAAATATGGGGATGTTTATTTGTATGAAAGCAGCTTTAGACGCAATGGTCATCGGTCAGCAGTGGTAATAGCGGGCAGATAACGGGTGAGGTGATGCACTCTAAAGACCCACAGCGGTGGTGTAACCTGTGTGCTGAGCGAACCGAAGTCGTCGAGTAAGGAGGTGACGTTGATGCTGAGCTTCGTCTTGGTCTCCTTGTTCCAGTCGCAGTTCTTCATCGAAGCCATGTTAAGCGGATGGCACACACCGACGACAGCTGCAGACGAGAGATACGTGCGTTACTGTGCATCCAGGTGGAGCTCTGTATTGAATATGGCCCCCACCCCCCCGTTTGTTTCGATTACGATTTATGGGGTCAAATTTAAAATACTCATTTTGATATTCGTCACACTGTATAAACTAATATTATTGATGAAAATATAGTATATATTATAAGATATATACAAATTAGTTATTATTATAATTTTAAATTATATACTATATAATTTATATTATATTATAATTAAAATAATAAATTTTTACGAACGGTTTTGGGCAACTATTAAATCTAATCTACAATTGCACTCTGTACTGTATATAGAACATTTGCACTTTATATAACATTTTGTTGTATTTACGCAATTTCATCATCATTTATTTAATAACTTGAACCTTTAAATCAAATATACTAGCAATCGCCGCTCTATATCGTGCCGTCGCACCGCCCAACACTGACTATGAGTAGCTGTTGTCAGTGTATAGTTATTGTAGTGTAGTCGTTTTTGATGAATCTAAATATTAGTCATATTCAAAATAATATACGTAAACATATGCAATAAGTAGGAGATTTAAACTAGGATATTTAAGAGTATATTGATTATAATATTATATTCATTTATATGATATTTTAGATTAGTTTTAGAAAAATATTATCTGAACTGCGATCTACTTTTTATTAAAAGTTTGTTTACATAAGCTCGGTCTAAATTATTATATACCGAAACTCAAAGCTTTTGAAGTTAGACGGAATCAGGCTATTAAAATCACGATCATCTATCATTTTCTAACGATCATCGATCACGATCATAGTCATGATCGTCGATCGCGATCATCGATCACGATCACAGTCATGATCGTCGATCGCGATCAAGATCACGATCGTGCCCATCACTGACTGTACATAATATTATTATATATATATAATACACTGATTGTTAATTTTATAATTTTTTCATAAATTATAATTATATATATAATATTTCCTATATATATATATATATATATATATATAGTATATAAGAGTAACATTACGATCAGCGGACAAATCGACGAACATCGATGTCTGCCGATCGTAATTTTCTCTTGATCCGCTAAACAAATTAAGCTGAACAAAACTAAATCAATTAAACCAACTAACCCACACATATCAATACATATTTATATATATATACTATTAACTCGCATTTAAAATGTAACCTTTAACCCCCAACTCGTCCTTTTTAATCGTCTCCCGTTTTATTTAATTTAAATAAACAAATATTTGTATTAAAAAAAAGAGTTAATTTATTATATAATTACATTAGTATAATCATTATATAACATATTACTATAATGTAATTAATATTAAATATTTATTTATATCACTATATTGTGAATTTTACTTTTTAAATATGCAAATCGTGGGGTTTAAATGTGTATTTATATATTACCTCAGGATTATTTCATAGTTATTTATTGAATTAATAATTACTATATTTTTCTATTTTTAATATTTACATTGTTGACAACCACTATAACAAATAACATAATTGCTCTTTTTTAAATATAATGCCTAAGAAAAAAAATGATCAGTATTTACCAATGGGTGTACATTGGACAGTGGGAGGTAATTATATAAAAAAAAGTCAAACAAATTATATTAATAATAAAATATTAAATATTATATTGGAATTATATTCGAAAAATAAATTTGTATAATTTCTAATAAATATTAAAATATTATTCTATGCATATAATATATCAATATGTTATCAACACAATAATACAATATAACATTTAATATATATTGTATATAATATGTTTTAAAGTGAATTCTATTTTTGAGTAATATGACTAATAACTCTATACTTTTATAAATAATTTTAAAATGTTAATTTCAAATCAAAGTCATGACTGTTACAATCAATTATATGTATTACTTCATATAGTTTAACTATAGGGGGCGCTAGTAGATATCAAAATATTATATTACTATATTACTAAAATATAATATTTACCTGATTATAATTTTATATAAACTTTATATTATATTATATTATATTATATATTAAATATATATGAATATTATTATAATAATTATTTATTCAATATATAATATATTCATTATTATATTAATTATAATCAGTATTATAATTATAATTATAATAATGATTTTTAATAATGTTAATGATTGTAATGATTATAATTTTTGTATAAACTTTATATATTATTATATTATATATTAAATATATATGAATATATAATATATTCATTATTATATTAATTATAATCAGTATTATGATTATAATTAATATAATAATGATTATTATAATCATTATTATAATGATTATACAACATAAACACACACGTTTTATTATAAAATGTATACACAATACACATTAAGAGATGCATACTGGGTATGATACTCTATATTTAATTATAATCATTTATTATTACAATAATGATATATCCCGATACTATTCAAATATCATTAACGCATTCAATAGTTGAACTATTCATAATATTGCTTTTAGTCGAGATACAGCATCAACATACATACTATGTGATAATGTTACTATGATATTATTTGACATATTACTAAAAGTTACGTATGTCCTAGATTACTTACTTTTTCTGAGTTTTTAACCTAGTTCTAAAATTATTTTAAATTATTGATTTTATAATCATATATTAAAACTATATTTTATTATTATAGTAACATTATTATATTTAATATTATTATATATTATTTGATCCGCATGAAAACTGACACAGATAATGTGTAGATAATAGTCATGTTAGGTTGGCGTGATGCTTGCGAATGTTGTAAGTAGTAAGCCGCGATGAATGATCGATATTAAGAATTAAGAATTATCTAATAACTAAATAATAACTTAACCTTAAATTTATCTATTTTTAACACTATAATTATTAATTATTTATATATATTTATTAAATATATATATATAAATATATATATATAAATATATATATATATATATATATATATATATATATATATATATATATACCATCAGTTGTATACGCCATACAGTAGTAACAAGTTTGCAATAGTAGATTATAATTAATTACATTCAATAGATATTATGTAATTCTTTCGAAGTATTCCCGCACTAACTGACAGCAGCTATTATATATAGACATTATGTGTGCAGGCTTTCGTGCAATCCGTATATAATATTATATTCAATATTGTAACGGATAACATTGTCATCATAACAACTATTCAACCTTATTACGAACAATTAGCCTCCATATGAAAGACGCTATATGCGCATCGCATAATTGTATGTAATATATACTATATATTTTATATTATATAATAATATAATATATTTTACTATTAACTTATAAATTAAATTATAGAATTTATAGAGAATATCCCTACTATTCATTATTAGGTATAACTATGATATTATATAAATTGTATTATATTGTATTGTATATATTAAATATTGTATTAAATTATTGAACTTATTGGATATTTAGAATACAGGTAACACGAAATGTGAGATGACTTAATAGTGATAGTTAAATAACATTATCTATTACAAAATATTATTAAAACATGTATATATATAGATGGTATTGGCCAGTTCGACTCTATATAGGGAAAGTGCAAGTGCTATTCTACTTTAACGCGCAACTGTTGAAATAAGTGTATCACTCAAATAAGTGAGAGTATTAGCAAAGATTTTTCGAAGCAAAGATATAACACTCCCTATGCATGCAACGTAATTTAGTAATATCCCCTGCCGCTTCTAGCAGTAGTATCGAAATCACTGAAATAGATTTAGGTTCGGCTCTGTTTGCATACAACAATATTTTCATTGCTCTATTAAATTATATGCAATATAAATTAGCTTTTACTTACTAAATATATACTTATAGCATTTAAAACATACATATCATATTTGTTTGTTTGTTATATATATGTTATTAGTAATGAACACTTAGTTTTCATCATATAAATATTAATTTAAAGCATATTATTTAACATTTTAAAAATGTATAGTTAAATACAAATTTACATTATAAACAACACATAGTTCCTAAAAGTAACCCGCTATAGATGGCACTGGGCTATTTTTATACAAATTTGAATTATACGATTTCGCGTAAGTGTTATATCTTTCCTTCGGAAAATCTTTGGTATTAGCAAGACCTCTTATAAACTCAGGCCCGAACACTGAATTTACATGTGGTATAAAGAGACCATCGATTTGTAAAACAAACTGGCCTTTTTAAAGTAAATAAACAAAATATTAACAAAATATTATAATACATTATAATGATTTAATGGATTAACACTGTGGATATCGCTATATATTAATATATATACTTTGCTTAAGTTTGTAAATATTATATGCTTACAAAATTATAATTTAAATACATTAGTTAATTTATATGCTTACAAAATATTTTAATAAATAATCATGTTTAAGTGTTTAAATTAAGGATATAACTATATATTAATATATATATATATATATATATATATATATATACTTTTAAGTCTATAAATGTTCTATTTAAAAAAAAATTACAAGTTAAATATATACAATATCAATGAAATAATGTATTTTAATATAATATTATTCTGAAATATTAATAAAATTAATTTATAAATTATTAAAACTTTAAAAACCATATATAATAAAATAAAAGGCCTATATTTGAACTATGTATAATATGGCCTACGACTATTTTGATTACTAATGACAGGGTCAAATCTATAATTCGCGTTGCGGGAGTTGACATGCTCGAGCACACATGATAAAATAATTCGAGAAAGATACTTGTATATTATTAAATACGCTATTATTACTAAATTAAATTGTAATATATATAAATAGATATAAATACAAATTTATATATTATTACATACGCTATTATTACTAAATTACATTGGAATATACCTAAATAGATTTACATACAAATTTGTATATATATATATATATATATATATATATATATATACAGTTTACACACACACACACATACACATATCGTGTGCGCTCGAGCATGTCAACTCCAGCAACGGGTAATACCCGTTGGGTATTATAGATTTGACCCTGTCATTAGTTGGAGGCCATATTATATATTCAGCCTATATTTAATCATGACTACGATATATCCTAAATTCATATTTATTTACTTTCAATAAGTGAATAATTAAATACATTTCATTATCTGAATAATACAATATATGTTATAACCGCAAGTATTATAAAATGTTGTTATGCCTTAGAGGCGCCATATTTATATGACTAATAATTGTTATTTATTTGTTAGATCAACATATTACGTGTTACACTTTTATCAATACATGTACACACATATGCACATATATATATATATACATGTTTATATACATACATATATACATACAAGAATACATTATGTTACATACATAATATAAACTATATATTACGAAATTGTATACATTATACATAATTATTTCTCTAGTGCATACGTTCCTTATAAAATAATTAAAATATAATTTGAAATTAATTATGATACACATATAATATAAGTATAGTATACATATATATATATATATATATATATATTAGATTATATCTAAGTTAGCCGCCAAGTTCATTTTAATGTGGACGTGACTAAATATTTAAAGATAATTAAATATATAAGTCTTATTCGTATCTCGTATATAAATATGTTAATGAATATAATGCGTATGTGGATATATAGAATATATACTAATAATATAAATTTGTATATATTAGTCTAATATATACAAATTTATAGTAAATATGTTGTATCGTTCATTTAACATATGTTATACTGTGATACGGATAACAAGATATCTCGTGCGAAGTGATTTAATGGCGTTATCTCTTGCGAAATGATAATATATATTAATGTACATAATTATTTATAAATAGTAGAATTTACGAAATCAAACGAATTCACTTCGCACGAGATCACTTATTACGGTGATACATATAGATATTGTAAACTTGCAAACATTGAATATGAAAATAAACTCTACAGCCAACTTCGATATGCCCATATATATTTATATTTATATACATAGATTATGCGAGACATTATTTAATAAATAAGTAATAAATAATTAGTGAATAAAAAGTAAATTATGTAAGTAATTATAAGTAATTTTATTTAAATTTACTAAGTCTTTTTTGTACTTTAATTTTATTAATTTTGTTTGAATTTAGCTTACAGTAATTATTTAATAATATATTTAAAATATAAATACAAAATATCATTACCACATAACACTACACAAATATATTATCAAATTCATTCATACTCGTAATTTAATTTTCTATTACACCCAGTAATGTATCTTTTTGATTTCGTAATAATATAAATGTGTTTTCAATGGTGTCGATACAAATATTAAATATAATAAAAGAATATTGTAAAATTAAAAATAGATTATTAGATGGATAAATTAATCCTCCTCGATTATAAACGTTAAAATAATTATATAATTCATCATCAATATCTATATTTAAAGGATGGTTTTTATCTCCAAATAAAACAGAACAAACATTACATATACATTAATCATATATATAAATATATTATTAAAAATACAAAATTATTTATAAATTCAGTTTGAATTGAAAGATTTGTTTCTATACTATTGAAAGATTTTTTTCTATATAATATAAGATACATTATATTACATTAAATTACTATTTTAATATAATCATAATGAAATCATTAATTTAAATATGTACCATAATGAAATATGATAAAATCATGCAAGCGCAAATAATAGCTATAAATAATGATACCCCATGATATCTGTTTGAGGGGCATATTATTTCCCTCCCACCCATTTTCGATGAAATCTATTAAATTATAAATTTGTAGCTTATTACCATTACTAATTACTTAATTAGGATACTAATTTCATTAATATTATATAAATTTATAATATTTAATTTCATTTAAATAATATAAATATATATATATATATATATATATATATATATGTTTTTTTATTCTATTAAAGATAGAATTTAATGCCTAATATCTATTATAACACACGCTTACTATTGAACACTTGTACGCTCATATAGGCACACAGATAACTGTACAGTTTACAGTATAATATTATAATTTAGTATTTTACATTAACTTTAATATAGTCTCATACTGTATATAGTATATATATAAGATATTATATAATGTAAATTACATTTATTACTTAAAAATTACTTTTTCTTAAAATTCCATTAAATAAATCTTCTAATAGAATAAAGTCTCACATCAATAATGTTTTATTATCCATCTGCCAAATTGCCGTCCGTCGATTTTAATCCGACTAACAGAAGAAATTGAAGGATGAAATTACCAGATCTTCATTTAGACGAATGAGAAATTTAAATAGCAATTATCCTATTTTTGACGAACAGAAAATTAATCGACGTTAATCATTAATTTTTGTAATAATAGGTGTCACTACAATATTTATTTAAATAACTTTATTGTTTACTCTATATGAATGATAGTTTATTTAAATATAGTTGGCGATACAATATATATATATAATCGACGGTATTGATGTGAAAGGGTATATATTTACCATCCATAAATGTCATCAATTTAACGGATGAAAATCAACATACAGCAAATTCGACGAACGGCAAATCACAAAAGTGATTGATGTGAAAGCCCTATAACATTATCCAAAAATTTCATTCTGAAACACTAACTAAATCAATAAATGATATTAAATCTGAAGTAACCACTTTGAAGTACTATAATTATTGAAGTAACCTTGATGAATTTATATATTGACGAGTTAATCCAATACATCCATAACAAAAATAAAAATATTGAATATATACACAATCAACTTACTTATGGATATTGATTATAATTTATTAAAAATGTTAAATATACTAATTGAATAACGTATATCAATTTATTAATAACTTATATCTTAATATCATATTTACTTCTAAAGTAAATAAACTTATTTCTACATTATAATAAAAATTACTAAACTCAAAATACTAAAAATTATTTTTTTATATATTATTTCTATGGAACAATTTAAATGTGGTTGAACTATTATTCAAGTATTAAACATTAAAATAACTAAAATAGTTACTACTCTTCTATTCAACTATGCAAAATATAATAATCACTACTATACAATACTATCTACCTATGCAGATGCATTACTTGTATCCTAGACTTGAATACTGGTCATGCCCAATCATCAACTCACCCAAACAACGACACCTATATATTAATTATAGGCGGCTATGAATCTTAGTAATCCAACATTAGATTAATGCTTTTATTACGAAAGTAAATAGAAAAGTTATTCAATAAATTCATTAATTTAATACTCTACTCTTCTAAGGATGTATTTATATGGTAAATATCAAATCTGACTATGCAGATTATCGTCATACTTCCACAATGCAATGATAACGTGATAACGTAGATTGTGACAATATTACCACCCAAGATTCGAGTCCGCCACGCTTACCGTGTAAACACGCCCCGAGTGATATTCAAACTACGACTTATAAATTATATACATATATCACTTGTATCGATACTCCTGAATCATAATCGCCTGCTATACTACTAAATATTAAACTAGCGGACGAAATCTTAGAAGAAACTCAAACTTAAACCTCTCGATGGTATCCAGTAGTAACCGTAAACAGAGGAGATACACTCACTGTTCCACTGCAGTGCTGTGGAGTTATACCAAAGATGTGTGCTAAGGAAAGATATAACACTCACGAGAAATCGTGTAATTCTATTTTGTATACAAAAAACAACAGCGCCATCTATATAGATCAATTTTCTGAACTATGCGTTGTTTATAATGTAAATTCGTATCAAACTATGTACTTTTAAAATGAAAAATAATATACTTTAAATTATTATTTATATTATGAAAACTAAGTGTGCATTACTATTATATAACAAAGCAATAAGATATGTTAGTTTTAAATGCTATTCATATCTGTGTGGCGAGTAAAAGCTAATTTATATTGCATGGTATTTAATAGAGCAATGAAAACATTGTAGTATGCAAATCGTGGCAAACCTAAATCGATTTCGATAATGCTGCTAGCAGCGGGATGTATGAATACTAATCACGTTGAGTAGATAGGGAGTATTATATCTTTGATTCGCAAAATCTTTGGTCATACTGCACAAGCTATAACAAGATCATATCAATTTGTATCATCTAAATCATTAAAACTCTATATAAAATTCAGGACTCTATATGTACATATAAATTATATTATATAATATATATTATATATACATATATATATATATATATATTCTTTAAATTTTATGATACACTACATTGTATAATTATTATGTACTCTATTTTAATGATGTATTTCACAGTATTGTAAACATCATTCTTTGTAACTATTAATTATATTTTATTTATTTTATACATTGTATGTTTAGTTTGTATTATTATTAATATTTATATTATTAATGTATTCACATATAAGCATGTATTTTATCATCTATTGTTCATGTTCATGAAAATTCTATTGAGAATTATATTTATATATATTCTATTTCTATATATACATCTTGTATATTTTGTTATATATTATATTATTGACTGAAGTATTGTGCGACAAGTAGTATGTAATACATACTATGTATATAATCTGATGATATCTTTAAAACATTGACATTTAATCTCAATATATAAACCTATTGTTTTCACTTGTACTTTTATAAATGTATATAGTTCTTAGATAATAAATGCCTTTACATTTTTATTTGATATCATATTATCTTAACATATTTTATTTATTCCTATATTTCACTGCTACCAATTTCGTTTATATTCCCATTTACTTATCTATACACATTCTAGTATAGAACAGGTTACGCTAATATGTGTTTAATAAATAATCATAATCTACGGTATGATATTATTAATAAACGTTGATATGTTGATATTATGGTATTTCATAAAATATTGACTTCAATATCAATTTTAATTGATAATCTTTGATATATTTTAAGGTATTTTATTTGATTTGATAGTAACATCAAAGATTTTCCGAAGGAAAATTCGGAAAATCCTTGGTAACATACATGCAGTGATGGGCACGACTTTTCACTATCGTCGATCGTGAATCAATTTTGTCGATCTTTTTACTAGATCATTAGTTAACGATCGTGTAATTATTTTGATCGTAATTATTTTGATCATCTCGATCGAAATTAGTTTATTATCAACTATTGTTAGATGTATTAAAGGAATGATTAAAACGTAGGTTAAACGATTATTTTTCATTTGATTATTCCATCAATAAGACCATTATAGCAACAATATCTAACCAAAAATTAAGTTAAATTGGTTTATGCATTATGCAGAAGAAAAATATCTATTGTTATCTACATTAATTAAGCAATATGTTAATAGACATATATCAGATAACGAGGTTTACATAACTACACCAGAACAAAGCGAGGCTAATTTATATTATTGAATTCTATGTTATTGATGATAATGGACCATCTACTTCTAAATCAATTGTATAAATACTATTTATTATTATTAAATAGAAATACTCAATTATATAAATAGTAAAAATATTAATTTAGATATGCTTAATAATTATCCTATTATAAAAACGCTATTCTTAAAATACAATTATATACTTTATTATTGAGTATATTCTATTATACTTTATTATTAATTTTATTATATAATAATTCAACATTTTCATAAATAAAAATTTATATTATATCCCCTATTTTTTATTTCTTGATATACAAATTATTTTTTTATTTTTTTCACCATCGTCGATCATCGATCACGATCACTGTCATGATCGTGCCCATCACTGCATACATGTAATATTAGTAATAGTTTATTATAGTGGGCTATATAGTATAATTATAATTGTTTATAATTCATGTACTTTACAAAATATTAAATTGAATAACTATAATACACACGAATGCACCATTACTTTCCAATACACGTTGAAGTGGTGAGGGGGAGTTACAGTCACTTCGTCCGCTGGTCACTGCATCCGCTGGTCACTTCTTCCGCTAGTCATTTCGTCTGCAACATTTAGTCACTTCATTTGAAAGGTAACCATTTATTTCGGATGAAGTGACTACATTTTGCTGACGAAGTATCGGATGAAATGACTCTATCCCGTATAATGTAATAATACCCATTAACAACAATCATTGTTAATATTACCTCATCCCAAATTACTTCATGTCATGTTACCTGACCCATATTATCTGTCTCATATTACCTTGCCCCAAATGACTTCGCCACATATTACTTCGCCCGAAATGACCTCGCCACATATTAATAGAACTTGATCAAGGACATCCTTGACTTGATGCTATGTATATATCGCTACTTATACTTGTATAGACCTTAAAGTCTTTAGAGCTGGAAATTGGTTACTGAGTGGCGGCCATTGTGATTTAGCAATGACATAATGTCCTTGATTATAAGCTATACCTTATAGCCATCACTTGCAAGAATACATTGAATATATAATATAATGCTATACTCGGGTTATAAAATATAAATACACACGTACGTATACAAATATATGTATCCGTATATGGATTTTAATCGTTTATACCTATTAATGTTAATATAGAATTCTCCCTTATACCAAAGATTTTGCGAAGCAAAGATATAACACTCCCTATGCATGCAACGTAATTTAGTAATATCCCCAACCGCTGCTAGCAGTAGTATCGAAATCACTGAAATAGATTTAGGTTCAGCTCTGTTTGCATACAACAATGTTTTCATTGCTATATTAAATTACATGCAATATAAATTAACTTTTACTTACTAAATATATACTTATAGCATTTAAAACATAAATATCATATTTGTTTGTTATATATTAGTAATGAACACTTAGTTTTCATCATATAAATATTAATTTAAAGCATATTATTTAACATTTTAAAAGTGTATAGTTAAATACGAATTTACATTATAAACAACACATAGTTCCTAAAAGTAACCCGCTATAGGTGGCACCAGGGTATTTTGTATACAAATTCGAATGACACGATTTCGCGTAAGTGTTATATCTTTCCTTCGGAAAATCTTTGCTTATACTATATATGCCATATACTATATAGTATACTGCTTAAATTATAACTAGTATGTGTACATAAGTGCATTCATTATGTGTTATACATTCACTGAATATGTCTAATTAATTAATTGAAATCAATATATATGTATATAAATATATTTATAATAGTATATATTTATATACTTTTATATATATAACTATAGTTATTATAATGAATTATAGAATTCTAAGAATTCTATTTGTTATAGTAACTTATTGAATCATTTCTCCTGAATAAGTGATATAGTGAATAATTTATTTACTTGCTAACAAATGTACTCACTTTACACCTAAATGTAACTAAGTTAGACATGTGACAACCAAACAAGCTTACTTTTCTGTGCCTATTAGGTATGATCTGCTGTGTAACTTATGTAGTCTATATCAATATGTAGTCTATAGTTATCTATATTTAACCAAACCTATACACTCGAATATATCCTACATAACATAACGCTACATACTCATAATCAGTGTATATTACACACTTACGCACATAAATACAGTGTCACTAAACCTAAATTTAAATTCTTAAAATTATAACAAATTATCAAACTCAATATATATATATTCATGTAACTACTATTAATTATAAAACTACTATAATCTGCATACGCTTTAATCACTACTCGACTTGTTCATATGTACAATTAATTTTTATAAACTTAAAATGTCTCATCTATTTGATTTGAAATTATATTAATAAAGCCAATATTTATTGCATTATAACCTATGATATGAACAAAGATTTTTCTAAGGAAGATATAACACTTATGCGAAATTGTGTAATTCAATTTTGTACACAAAACATGAACAGCGCCACCTACATAGGTTCAAGTTCGGAACTATGCGTTGTTTATAATGTACATTCATATCAAACTATACACTTTTAAAATGTAAAATAATAATAATTTTTAAATTATTATTTATATGATGAAAACTATGTATTCATTACTAATATATATCAAAGCAATGGGATATGTTTATTTTAAATACTTTATATATATATATCTATGTGGTGAGTTAAATCTAACTTATATTGCATGTAATTTAATAGAACAATGAAAACATTGTTAGAAACCGCATCAACCCTAAATCTATTTCAGTGATTTCCATACTACTGCCAGCAGCAGGGGATTACTATAAATTACTAGACAATAGGGAGTGTTAATAATCTTTGATATATAGTTGAATATGTAATTATTTTACTTTACTATATCTCTACAATAGATATAGCAAGGGTTCATCCCTAAAGGAGGTATCCCACTACCAGTATTTCCGGAAATAATGTCCCGAAATGTTTGTTCAAAAGTGATTTTCTAGCAAGTTAACTACAATTTTAGTGGGATACCCCCTTACTGGAAATATAGTAACTTTAAAGGGGTATCCTACTACAACGTGCGATTACGCTGAACGGTCACGCCTTTGCGTTTAACCGGACCCTCACTTTCTTAGGTGTCATGCTAGATCGCACGTTAACGTTCCACCCACAAGACGAGGCTGTTATGGCCAGAGCATTGGGGCGGGTTCGTATTTTGTCAGCACTAGCTTCCAAGGAATGGGGATGGAGTCGCAGAAACCTGCGCATGATCTATATGGAAACGGTTGACAGTGTCCTACACTATTGCGGTGCAGCCTGGCAGCCATGGCTAGCGAGGTCTAACATGCAGATCCTGGAGCGGGCCCAAAATCGGGCATTGAGAGTGATGACTGGTCAGCTGTCGGATACTCCCTAGGAGTGTCTGAGACTGGAGGCCGGTATCACCTCTTTCGCGACTGGTTCGTAAGAACTGTGTAACTGCATGGGAGAAGTCTGCACGCCTACCCTCCTCTAACCCGAGACGAAATCTGTTTGATTCGCCGGTGACACACCGGTGGAAAAATGGAAAATGTTTCAGTGTCATGGGTATTCATGTCATGCGAATACACTATATATACAGATGGATCAGCAGAAAGTGGCCTCACAAATGGCGGTATTGCGGCTATCGCGACTACGGGACAGGCCTCGGAGCCAACCCTCGTTCACTCCTCCTCACGGAAAGAGAATAAGTGGACCTCGTCATTCGAGACGGAGGTTATGGCGCTTCAACTAGCTACGGAGTGGTTAGCAGAACAAGGAGACGGAGGTTTCACCGTCATATGCTCGGATAACGGCGCTGTCTGCGCTCAACGGCTCGTGCATAAGTGATGGACAACTTAGCTCAATCGAACAGGAGGATTCTCCTACAGTGGGTCCCTGGCCATTGCGGGTTAATTGGCAATGAATGGGCAGACGTCGCTGCAGGAGAAGCAGCTACAACCGTTATCCCCAACCAAGTTCACCAGCAGGCTATAGCCTATATATGATACCTATAAGACGGCTAAAGCTTTGATAGGGCGGGAATTAGTGGACCCTCCGACGACTCACGAAAGGACGAAAGCAGTGTTTGATGGTCCCCGCGACCAAGAACCCCTCTCTCGAGGTGACGCAGTGTTGATTGCAAAACTGAGGAGTGGCCACTGCCGGAAACTCACTGCCAAACTTCTCCTCAATCTGCCCCCATTGTGACATGGAAGCTGAGACACTCGAGCACTGGCTCTAGGAATGCCCGGCGACGGCCGTGAAACGTATACGTGTGTTTGGGGGGGCGGCACCCCAACTATCAGTCTTGGTCACTTCACCCAAGACTGTCCTAGCGTTTGCACACGGGCTCTGGCCCGTGTGAATGCCTGCTGCCAACAACAACAACACCAACTACAATGTGCTAGAAAATCACTTTCTAGCAAACATTTCCGGAAAACTGGTAGTGGGAACTGGTAGTGGGATACCCTCTTAATATAACTAGCGAGAAAGTATTCTCTTCAATAAGTGCAGTAATAGATATAGTTATAGGTTAATAGTAACACAGCAATGTTTATCTTGCTCCTTCTCATATATATATTATATGTGTTTTGCCAATACATATGTATTATATGTATAAAATAGCATCACTGTCTATACACTGTCTACATTCAAGTATTACAGGTATGCATTAAAGTGTATGTATATTGATTTGATCAAGACATTATAATATATATATAAGATGTATGTATGAGTATATATTGAAATATATATATATATATATATATATATATATATATATATATATGATACTTAAAAAAACCAGACTCAATTCAATGAATATATTTGTGTGCACTTTACTTTGAAATGAACTATTTATTATCATGCCTATATATTCACATGTGAATGTATAAAATTGCATGTGATACAGCCTGTATTTATATATACACTACATATTTGTTAAATTTCACAAGTTTACAAACATCTGTTGCCTATAAAGACTGTATGAATAGACCCAGGGGAATATACTATTATTGTATGTTGAAGAATTAGACAATGGCCTACAATAATAATGCTGTCAACTCTTTGTTATTATAGAGAATGAGACTGAGGGCCATGTACCATCACTGTATAATATATACATATATATATGTATATATATATATATATATATATATATATATATATATATTATATATTATATATCTATTGTGAAGCTATTGCTATATTTAGGTATGCATGCATTTATTTATCAAAATTAAATATCTGTATGTATGCATGCATATATGTATGTATGAATATATATATATATATATATATATATATATATATATTATATTATTATATTTACATAAACGAGTATTAAATTATATTTACTAGTACAAGCAAAGCCCTTTGATCCAAGGGTTTTAGTACAAATATGTATGTTTATACATGTTGCTATATTTAGGTATGCATGCATTTATTTATCAAAATTAAATCTCAGTGTGTATATATGTATGTATGCATGCATATATGTATGTATGAATATATATATATATATATATATTATATTATTATATTTACATAAACGAGTATTAAATTATATTTACTAGTACAAGCAAAGCCCTTTGATCCAAGGGTTTTAGTACAAATATGTATGTTTATACATGTAAAACATTTTATTTATATATACAGACATGCATACATACTTGTACTAGTGATTGAACCAAAGAACTTGTGGTTGACCAAAAACACTTGAAATTTGTTTCTACTAACTGCGCACCATCTGTGTTTGACCAAAAACACACCCTTAGTTTAATAAATCTATATTTATATTAAAATGATACAATGTTTGTAGTAAATAGTGAATTATAAATAGTCTATTGAAAGTGAATGAATATAATATGATACGATAAGTTTATTACTGTAAATAAACAGTGATAATGTTTTGTCAAAATATTTTTTTAAAATATATTTTTAAAAGTACGAAAAATGTGATTCGTAGTGAAAATAGTTACTAATATATAGTACTATATACTAATATATCAGAAATATTTATTATTTTAGTTTTTAAATATTTATAAAAGTTCATATCATATACAAGTATACTATTTAATATATGTTTTAAATAACAAATAATAATAGATTATATTAATATTTATATATTTATTATTCGCTATATTAATTTTTCAAAAAGGTTAACATAGTATAAAATAGAGCGGTGATGGTGGTGGTGGTTATAGATACAACTTATAGCTATCATATATACCTTTATTATTTGTATTTATTGTCCTATGTTGTATTACATTTACCACAATTGATACACTAAAATAAAGAATAGAAATTAATAGACTAGTTACATATTAAACTTTTCACTATATTAATAATATTACTAAATTGTTGAATTGTAAACGAGAAGGAGTCAATTAGATGTTTTGCTACTAACAACAACAAAATAATACGTATACGCATCTAGATTATTATCCATGACCATGTTATCTATAAAGGCACTCTCTCCGTGACTGTGTTATCTATAAAGGCACTCTCTCCGTTACAGTGAACAAACGCGTGAATCTCTCGCCGCCGTCGTCCGTACGTAAACAGTCCTCGACGGCCACTAAACGCACGTCCTCCGCTGATTTCTTATCCGATACGCAGTCGTCTCCCGGCTCCGATCCGGTGTTGTCGCGTTCAGCGGCGAGTAAGTCGAACGGCGGTAAAGCGCAGGTTTATATCGTCAACGCCTATTCGCCTATTACGTATATTTACTAATATAACACAAAAATGCATTGATAATAAGTAACAATAGTTGTTTTAGGGTGTGTTTTTGGTGAACCACAGGTGTAACAACCACAGGTGTAACAACCACAGGTGGAAAAAACCACAGGTGTACGAGAAATTCGTATTCACTGCATGTAAAAATCCAACTGTTACAAAACACGTCTGGTTGTGCTATTTATTCGTACCACAGCACTTGCCATCTGCGCCACACTAGTGTATCATAGATCCAGAGAGAACTTTCTCTAGCTCTATGCTTTGAACGCACGCATAATAAGTTCCGCCCATGAAATGAATCATAAAATACGTCACAATTGTGACGTTATTGCTATTTTTAGGTATGCGCGCATTTATTTACCAAAAATTAAATTGAAGTTATGTATGTGAGCGTGTATGTATGCGTGTATGTATGTATGTATGTATGTATACATGTATGTATGTATTTATGTATGTATGTATGTATGTATGAATGTGTTTATATATGTATGTATGTATGTATGTATGTATGTATGTATGTATGTATACATCATATATGTATATATATAATAATAATATATATATATATATATGTGTTTGACCAAAAACACACCCTTAGTGCGCGTAATAAAAATTTGATTCATGTAAATGAATCGCCGCGCATCACTAACGACCGAACTAACTGCCCTCGTGACTGATCATTTCGTAGCGCCCCGGAAAGAATCGTATCGCAGGTATAGTAACCCGCATGTAAGGGTCACGTATCACTACCCACGTCGTTCATAGCATCGTCGTGTAGAAATAATGTATTTCTATAATGTTTATTGGATATTATTTTACATAATTTAAAACCGTGATTCCTCTACTTTGTGACGTTCGCATCGAGTGCACGTGTAGACTTGGTCTGGGCATCGTTATCATGTAATAGTTGAACACATTAGTGACATACTGAATGTCATAATAGATTATATAATATATACGCGGTACCGGATGATGTAATAGATGTTGTACTGCGAGTGTCTACGAGGTGATTTAATAACGACCCGACTCGATATCATCGAATAGGGTAAATTGAAAATAGAATCTAAGAAAACTCTAAGAAAGAAGATATTACAGAAGAAAGAGGGTGAGTGTTAATGAGTGATTACTTTGAATTACTTCTCCACTATGTTTATGCTTTTATTAACGTATGCGTATATATATTTTTATTATCTATTATTTTATCTATTTATTATCTATTACCAATTTTAAATAATTATAATAACTTATGTATAATATGATATTCTGATAAATGTTGATCTAATTTATCAGTTATTACTAGCAAGGACAAGACCTGATCTACTCTATATCTCCGTAATAGTAACATTTTAAATAGATACTTTTCAATGGTATATTTCAATTATTTCAAAGATATCCGAAATATATATTTATTTGTAAATTTAATAATTTTTTTTAATTAGTATTTATTTATGTTATTAATTTATATTATTCATTGTGAGATTAATTTGAAAGATGTTTTTCTATTTTATTTATGTCGACATTCTAAATAATAAATCAATAATCCTACAATACATATTCCATTATATAAATGTAGACATGATCATATTGAAATCATTTATTTAATAACAAATGTTGTTTAAATTACATTAATTGTTGTATATTAAATTCAAATAGTACTCTACAGACCATAATTCAAGCACAAAATACAATTTTCTAGCATAAGCATACTTATTTGACATTCATGTTATTTTACGTCCTTGCTTCTAGTAACTAGCTAAAAGTAATTCTAAACAAAAGTATTGCATTGAATTGACAAAATAGATATTCAAAGAATTTAAAATATCACTCTATTGTATATAGTATATATTATATGATTGTTTCTACTGAGACTACATTCATGAATGAATATATGATTTAGCTTTTAATTATTTTATATTTAATTATTTAGCATTTAAAATAATCAAACGAATACTAATGAATGGCATAATATTATTCAATTTAAACATTAATTCGATGATAATTTAGACATTTTTTTTTAATCCAATTAATTATTAATAAAATGATCACATCTTTCATAATTTAAATATTCAATTAAATATTTATCTAATTAATTATATTAAATTATACAAAATAAAATTGTAATATTCTAATTTGTATATTTTTATATTTGAATAATATTAATCAATACATTAATAGTATATTAATATATATAATGTAATATAGTATATTACATTAATATTAGAATATATAAAATAATACAATCTAATATAATATATATATATATATATTATAAATACAAGAATAACGAATAGCTGACAAGTACTTCATCGTTTAGAAGCATTACAAGAGCAGCAGTTGATGCCACTCCCTCAAGACTACGACCTGCTCACGAATGAGTCGTACGACATGGTGACAAGGGAGGACCCTGGGGCTACCCTTAAACAACTATGTCCCGAGGACAAGAAACGGCTCGGGAAACTCATCCAGGAGTTGACCAAGTTTACGCAGCTCGCATCGCATGTATCCAACCCGGCGTCTCTCTTATAGCTTACTAGAGACTGTTCTATCTCGTATTGCTTTCTAGCTACAGTTTGTCTCATCTCTTTTTAATCATCTAATAGCTTATTCTAATGATTCTTCTATGCTTAATACGTATATTCCATCAGGTCATATAGCTTCGCTGACTTCCAATAGTAAATTATAATTTTGCGATTCTAGTAACCACAAATATAATAGATAATTTCCGCGTTTGTATAATCAATGCACGATAATAGTAGATTACCATCGTCAACCCGCAACGATAGTAGAATATCTCTAGCGATGCACGATCGTTATCGTAAATAGTACCTGCGCTCAAACATCATCGAAGCACAACGATAATAGAATACGTCGGTTGTAGCGCCGAAGTTGTGAAACACGAATACGAGAAGAAGTACAAGGGTGAGAAAGCGTCTCACCTGAAGACAATATCGTCCGCCATCAATAATCACAATGAACTCTTACGCAATAATGAAGGTTCGCATTAACGGTGACGCATGCCGCACACGATATACTCCACATGATTCATATACTATAAATTTATTTAATTCTATAGAATTTATTTGATCGATATTTTCAATATTTTGAAACCCGAATAATGTAAAACATAAGTACGCTACTGAAAATACTGAAAATGTAATTATAATTTAAACACAAAATAAAATAAATCTAAAAATAAATTACAATACATTATACTAATATTTGTTATATATTACTCGTTTGTTGATGTATGGTTAATAGTTTAAGTGAAATATATAAAATCTGATATATTAAGGGTGCATTTTTCGTAGATATACCAACGTCCCAACATACCAAATGTACCATCTGTATTCATTACATATAAATGCCGATGGTACATTGTACAATTGAGAGTGCATTAGTACTACATTGTTCACGTACTATCACAACGTACCAACGTCCCAACGTACCATGTTAAGAAGCATTTTTTGTAACGTACCAACTTCCCAACATACCATCAGCATTTACATGTATATGATACAGATGGGAGGTTGGTACGTTACAAATAACGCTTGCTAACATTGTACATTGTGATAATAATAATAGTATGTTTAACATTAATGTTCCTTTGCATTACATTGATATGAACATAAACAAATAAATCAAATATATATTTATTTTCCAACATACATAGATTATGTAATAAATTGATATTTTCTTTACAGATATCTGTCAGCATCTGATTGAAAGTCGTACTTTGTCCCATATTTATCAGAATCTCATTATGAATATTCCGGTAATGTTTCCAATTTAATGCACTTTAGATACCACTTACAAAAACCTATTTTTAACAAAAATTATTTTTTATGAATATATATATATATATTTTATTTATATGCACGTTATATAATATATTCTATGTATAAAATAAATTCATTTCATTAAATAATCACACTAAATATGCTAGCTGTAACCTGGCTAACGAGATAGAGGTACCGTATACTACTTCACACTAACATTGTACATTCTCCGTTATATCTATGATTAACCATAGTATTGACCACGATTTACAGCCAAATGTACTCGAGGAAGCAATTCGAAAGCATAAAAAAGGTTATCATAAATTTCAAATATCTTCATCCCCTTAAACTAGATATCTTAATATTGGATAATATCGAATATAGCACCCGTTTGTATTGATTACGATTGCTGAGGTCAACTTTAAAATATTTGACATGTATCGTTGTATAATTTTAAATTATAATATCAACATTTATATATATCTCATAATATGTGCATGTACTACATGTGCATATTCCATATAAGTTTATCAGGTCTATAACACTAATGTGTCAAATATCGAAACGAATATTTTTAAATTGACCCCATATATCGTAATCAAAACAAAAGGGGATTCGATATTCGATGCAGATCTTAATATTTTCATATTTTCACAGACTATCCTAAATCGAACCTGGCAAAATTACCGAAACATCTTCAAAAGAAAACCCGTGAACAATCACTCGACCAGAGAGAACCGGATAATTCTAATTGTAACAAGTTTTCAAATCAGGGTTCAACTGATAATTCTAAACGATCAACTTGCACAAGTTATCCTCTATATCGGGAAGAGGCTTCGGATAAATCTGAACCATACGTCTCTAAACATTCTACAATAACTCAATATCACAAATATGAACTCGATCCCTACTTTATTAAGGTTCAATCATCTAACAGCTAATTATCAGTTATCAACAGTTAGTAATTAATGATTAATAAACAATCAATATCATTTATATTGGCTACATATTATTTAAATATATATAATGTTATCTATACAATTATTTATAAACCATTTTACCACATATTCACACAAACACATATTTATACATACACACACATACTGATATTATCACATGTATACAAATATATACAATATCACACACACACACACACACACACACACATACACACACACACACATTTATACTAACACACACACAGACACACATACACACATTTATACATACACACACATAGATAATCACTGCGCGTACGCACAGTCCAAAAGGATGAGCAAGAAGCGACATTTCGTAAACCCCGACTCCCGACACCAGAACACTTCGACGTCGTCGTCATCATCTTCGTCGTCTTCTTCGGAGAATGGCAGCCTCGAAGTCGTACGGCCTCAGTGCAGAGGTCATCGGCAAGGTTGTAGGGGATGTGGATGCCGAGGATGCACCGTATCCGCTGTACAACGAGGAGACGTCCGCCCCGACGATATCAGTCGTACTGACACGCAATACGCTCGTTGCCATGACGACGATGACGGTAACCGCGACGACCGTAATAACGTCGGAGATTCGGACGTAATTCTCCGTACCGGGGTAGATAATGTTTGTCAGAAATCTGCGGTCTCCATATGTACACAGACATCGTTAGCACCTGACGCGCATGCTACTCTTCATACTTATTATATCATCGTTATTACTTCACCTGTATTATATCACCTGTATTACATCATACGTATTACATTACCTGTATTACATCATAATTATTACATCACCTGTATTACATCATCATTACTACATCATCATTATTACATCACCTGTATTACATCATACGTGTAACTATTGCAGATCTATATCCGAAGAGGACATAGAAATCGTAGATAACTTGAATTCAATCGAAGGTGTCGTGTTTACTCAACAAAATATGAACAAAAATAAAGGTTTCAGTCTCATATATTAAATTTTAATATATTTAAATCCTCATTAATTTATATATTTTTATCTAAATAAAATAAATTTCAATGTTTATATTCTTTTTTATGTCAATATAATTGTATAACAACTTACCTATTTGTCACTATAATCATTTTCAGATTTTAATTTCTGATATTTTTGACTATATTCAACTATAATTAAATCTACTGATTTGAATTCATAAAATTTAATAATTATGTTGTAGATCTGCACAAGACAAGCAATGATAATAACACCAAGCATACGACGTTAAAAATGGCTCATGAAAACTTTAAATCTGTTTGTACAATTGAGTATTAATTCATTAATTGATAATTAAATGTATATCGCTGAAAATATGTTAATGAAAAATGTATTTAAATAATAATAACTCAGGCTTACATTAATAAGGTAGCAGTTTATTGGTAACAACAAGTCAATTCGTACCATAAAAAAGTAAAATTGTACAATGTTATTAAGTAAAATTGATTTTTTTAGTAAGAAATGAATTTGTATGAATTTACTTGGTACGAAATGATACTTTAATACTTACAATTATCGATATTTTAAATAACCACGTAGATTGTAGAAGAACAGAGACTGAATTCCGAGTTACATCTGGCAGAGTTTAGAAAACAACAAGACACCGACAAACAAAGGCTCGCTTTCTTCGAAGAATATGGAAAATTCCCATCCACAAACAATCAGGTACAGCGTATGAATCATATGATTTATAACTTATTAATAGCGAGGAGGGGTGATGTGTGAATTATATGTGAATATTCTACTTATTCACATTCAATCAGTTTAATTTATAGAGTAAATTAATAAATCATTACAAAATAATTTAAAAAGTGAATACATATTTGACCATTTCATCTTGGAAGATTTGTGATACACAGCTAATGATAATGCTTACTTTTCATCAATGTTATTATGCGATATGATTAGTCAACAAATAAATAAAATAATTTCAGAAATTCATCATATATAAAATTACTAAAATATAATTCATATAACCATATTAATATATATATATATAAGTGAATACATATTATTAAAACCCAATTTCATGAATTAGTCGAGGCTCCCTGCCGGTATCGATAGGAATAACACAACTGACGTGGAGCTCGATACGCCCGACACCGTTCCTCTACAAACTACTAAACTTGATGCGTACGTACGCATTAATGCCGCTGTTAATGACGGAAATGCACGTGTCGGTTAGTGACTATAGTGATGCACAACAATGTATAATGATATCTTATATGTAGTCTCCAATTTGTCATCAATTGTTACCGATATAATTTTAGAAGATCATGTTTATATGATAAATCATATTTGTATATTTTGTAAACTAATTATTGAGATAACGAGTTCATTAATGAGATAATTAATTGTAAATTAATGATACATAAATATAATCTAATATTTAATTTTGTTCTTACCGGATTGTGTATACTTTCTTATCTAAAATATTCCTATTTATGTTTATGTTTTTTTCAATAATAACTCAAAGCTAAAAATTAATAAAAAATTCTAACAAATTCTCTAATACTTATACACAATAACTATCGAAATAATATATATATATATAGTAGTGATTTAACCCGGACTCGGTTTCGGGTTCCAATTCCGGGTTCTAACAAAATTTAATGTGATCGGATTTTGAAAAATGGTCCAAGAGCGGTTCCTGGTTTTAGTAAATTAATTTCGGGTATTTGTGTAAAATAAAAATAATATTTAAAAATTTATAATTTATTTAATATAATTATTTTAAAATAAATATAAACATAATTAATGGATAATAAATTATTATAATGGATACCACTGATAACGTAATAAACTAAATATTACCAAAGCCAAAGATACACGGTCGCCTATTAATCCTATGTAAATTGTATTATCCCATGTACCAATCAAATATGAAAATAAGTATTTAATTATTTCACAAATATTAAAATATATACATTTTTTATAATTAATTGTGTTTTAATAAAAATTAAAAAAAACTACAATATGACGTCTATTATAGAATTCAATAAGATTTCCAGTGTATTTCAAAAAAATGTTTAAAAAATTATAAATAAAAGTGTTTACAATTTTCAAGAAAATGTTTAAAAATATTTTTCAATATTTCAAAACATTTTTAAAAACATTTAATTTTAAATTTTTAAATTTTTAAAAAATGTAAAAAAAAATTCAACACATTACCAATATATTTTTACATTGAAAACAAAATTTTACATGACAAAAAATCATTGTAATGGCAAAAATCAATTTTTCGGGTTTACCCGGTAAATACGGTATAATACAATATAATATTTATTATAAACTTTCATTATATCGAGAGTCTCGAGATTTAATTAAATTTTAATGATTTAAATCTTTGAATCAAGATAAAAAGGATATTTATATATTTTCAAATAAAAATTAACATTAATATTTTTAAATTGTATTTATTTAATAAATATTTTATTATAATTACTAATTTATTTATAAATTCGGTGAATTGAATGATGTATTTAAAATTAATAAATTATTATTCATTATTATAAATAATTTATAGACATTCAAAATAATATAATTTGTATTACATTATATTATGATTTTAATATAATCATATTGAATGATTAATTCAAAAACTAATTTGTTATTGATTTTTGTATCAAATTAAAATTTAAACTCTAACCATGATGTAATATGTTAAACTCAATCAAGCGTAAAATAAAAATGTCCCAAAATATACGCTAGGAGAGGTCCTGTCCTTGCTATAGCGGAATATAAAAATAAAAAATAAATGTAATCAAAAGAGTGTATCAATTTAAATATTCCCTATTTAACTAAGTTTTCTCACACATTTTTATTAAATATTTATATCTTTCAATGTTGCATATCCTTAACTCGATTATACATAGGAAATAGTAGTACAAATTATATGAATTACAAACGACATGGTGATATCAAGGAGATACACTGCGAAGGGTCATTTCATGAGTTGATTAATCCTGACTCACTAAATAATATAATGTAAGTTGATTTTACGCTATTTATATATATATATTCATATATATATATAATTATTTTTTTCAATAATTAAATATAAATTGACATACTAATTCAAAATATTAGTTATTAATCCATTGTTTTATATAATAATATTGCTTATTCAAATTTTATAAAAAAAACTTATAATTGATGTCATTATCATTATTCATATAGTCTATATATATATATATATATATATAATACACATTACTTTTTATAAAAATGTTACCATTGATACTAGTGAATCTGATGTAATTGAAAGTGAAATTGAAGATTTGAATGAAGCCTTTTATCAGTTTGTATTGTCTATCCTACAAACATTTAATATAAAAGTAATCATTATATTATGATTTACAGAAATGTTATGATTTGTAACACTAAGAATATTCAACATGCTAGCGACATTGAAGACCAAGAGCTATTGGAGGCAGTATTCTTCTTCTCAAAATCAAATAAATAATCTTTTTTTATATCACATTCAATTGTTTACAATTTGATTAATTATTTTTATTATTTTAATTATTTCTACCAATAAAGCATTATATTAATAGTTTATTTACTATAGTATTATTAAAGTATCATAATAATCTATTTATTAACAAGAAATATAGTCATGATACTATTATATAATTAATGATATAATAACTAGTGTATTTATAAAAGCACATAACAACTGATAGGTTTATATATCGAGATTAAAATGGCAGCGCGTCAATGTTATTGTCTACTTATATAGCTATTGGTGTCACGCATGACCAGTTACTGCAGTGGCGTATAATACAATATGAATGATGTATATTTATAAATATAAATAGATTTGTAATACAAGGACAATAGTAATGAAAATGCAATTATTGTGTATACATTATATTATAAATGATAATAATAATACGAACTAAACATGTCTCTTTGTTGTTTTTTATAATAATAAAATAAAATTAATATCGGGTGGACCTCTCTTATATTCTGCCTCTGTTGTGTATACGTTTCTTTTCTTCTTTCATGTTCTTCGTTGATATTTTGTCAGATCGTATCGTATGTACAACACTTTCAGTTTCTTCTTTCATCGGTGATTGTAGTATAGTTCTCGGAGTATCCTTTGGCTCGGTTATGAATTGAGAACTATTTAAAAAAAATTAGAAAGTATCAAAGGAATATTTTGATTTTTTTTAATATTGATATTATGAGTAGGAGTTTTAATTAATCGTAAGAATTTTCGATGCGCATCAAGTTTTTTTTTACATACAAATTTATATTTTCTGTAAGATAATTATTTTATTATCTACCAATATTTCTCTCCTTGTAAGATTGGATGTAAATGGATTCTAATAAAATCCTGTCGTCTTCTTTCAGCTCACCTAAATCTCTTTGTTAACTTGAGTATGAATAGTTTTATTTGATGATATATTAATAAATGGAATTGACATATTAGTCCTTCTATTAAATATAATTATATTAGGGCTACCTGTATTTTCAGCTGGTTTATTAGTATGTTTAAAAAACTTAGACATGGATCTTCTATCATGTTGGTCATCTTCGCACCATGTTCAAGACCAACTTGACTGTTGCTTCTGCCCTTCCTCCCCGTTAGCTTGGCTGTTAACTGGGATAATAATATTTATTTAAAAATTCCACTCATTTGAGAATAATATAAATTCATTTTCTGTTAATTATGGACCATTGTCAGTAATTATATTCTTTGGAATACCATGTCTGCTGAACTTTGGTTTTAAGTTGGCTATAATGGAAGATGTGTCAGGTATACAATCCATTTCTATGAACTTTGAGGTATAATCAACTAATATTAAGTAATACAATCATTATATTTAAATAGGTCCATAGCAAGAGTTAACAATGGCACTTTCAGTAGTTCTATTGTAACTATAGATTCTCTTAGTTATTAGATGGATAATTTGGTGCAAATCCCACATTATTCGACATACCTCTTTGCAACACGTGTTCTTTGATATCTGCAGCCTATTGTCTTTGAGTGTCCCTTCAGTCTTTAATGTTATGAAAACTACATGTTTCTTCATTTCCATTGTCTTGTATTGGTGCTCTTGACAATGCTTCTGCCTTATGTAACTCTTTTATAGGTTTGTATATTACTTAATAATTGTATACCTACCAGACATTGTCCTATATAAATGTTATATATATTATACATGATTAATATATTCTAAATAGATATCCTATCAAGGAAGATAAAGTAGTAACCTAATGTAACCCAATAGTAACCTAATGTAACCCAATAGTAACCTAATGTAACCCTATAGTAACCTAATGTAACCCAATAGTAACCTAATGGTAATATTTAACGAGGATAATTTTATTCCTCTAAATATTAAATCTCATATATCTTCTGTATTGTTATAATTTAATATATTTATATTAATTCAAAAATGGATTTATAAAGTCAGATTGATTAAATTGATATTATAAATGTTAGACTATTTACCTATGTATTAATATATATTAACATTAATAATTTATATTAATTTTATTAATTCTAAGATATATTAGATTCATAAAATAAGAATGATTACATTTGTATTATTATAAATTGTATATTAAAGTATATATTAAGTATATATAATTACAGATATATAAATATATATATATATATATATATATATACCCAGCTAACAGTAATAGCAACATAACAGCATATTTAATAGCCTCACATGTTTACATTGTGCTGTTATGTTGTCATTCAATGTATATATATATATATATATATATATATATGCATATCTACATATATGTTTGTGTCTATTTCATATATTTTATCGATATATGTTGTTTCGTTGTTTTTCTATAGAAGTCCTAATGCGCCTTGGTGACATAGTCACACGCTTCGTTATGCGTCTCTTAGGCTAAGTAGATAGGAATTATATTTATATATAACCTACAGTTATTATTATTCCTATGTTAATTTATGTTGTTATGTCTTTTTCTTTAATAAAGTATATACTAACTAAACTTTATTTCACCTATATATATGTGATATAAATTTTTATTAATTTGTAATGGTAATATGGAATGTGTATAGTTATACCTACATTAAATTATATATAAATACCTGTATAGGTTACCTATACAAAGATTTTGCGATGCAAATATATTTTAGAATAAGATTTGCAATATATAGCCTATAGGCTATATATAGCATATAGTTGCTATTTACGTATTTTTATTTACCATATTTAGGTACAATACATAATTAGGTAAGTCCTATTAACCTGCGATATAGGTCCTACATCTTTAACGATATGGTTCTGATTGTGCTGTGTTACTAATATATTTCCTAACTACACTTTGTAATTAGTGGATTTTGTAACTGTTATAATATTGTATTATGTTTCATCAATTTAAATGTAGGCCTACCTTACTTTACCTTCTATAAATTGACCTTTAAACTATATATTTATATAAAATTTATAGTATATATGTAACCTACATAATATGTATGGCGTGTGTTGGTGTATGTATAGTTAGGCCTGCCTAGTTATTAGCAATAGCCTATAGGTATACTCTAATTTCTCATTTCAATGGATTTATAGTTTCCTAATAAATGTATGGTTATTTCACATAGGTAGGACACACCTAGTAGGACCAACGATTTTGCGAAGCCTTAGACAAATCTTTGGTAGGACTAGGTATGCAATTAGGCATTATTAAATGCAATTACAAATACTTCAATATGAAGATCCGGCCTCGATTATGGTCTATAAATAGCTCCTATTGACTACACCTATGCTATAAATTATGATTTTAATAATTATTATAACATGTAATGATTATTATTATAAATATTTAATTTAAATAAATAATTAATGTAATATTTAATTAAATATAAACCTATATATATATATATATATATATATATATACCTATATATATATATATATATATATATATATATATATATATATATATATATAATCATTAAGCTATCAAGTATACCTTTAATAATTATTATATATAATTTAATTATTATAAATAGGCTAAACACTTCAAGTTATAATATTTTATTTAAAAATATATTTAATAAAATACAAACCAAACCTAACAAAATAAATTATATTACAATATATGAATTGTAGTAGGAAATTAAATATGCCTAATAAATATATCATATTATAGAGTGCAATATTTTATATAGGAATACATTTAACATACTCAATATTTAATTAATTAGTTAGTAATACACCTATAGGTGATTTATTATAATAATAAACATATATTTTAAATATATTTTAAATATTTTTTATTTGAAACTCTAATATCTAATATCTTTGTTTTAATATAAATAATTATTTTTATCTAATTTTCGGTATCTATAAATATTTAGTAATATTTTATTTATTATAATTATATTATTTCGAGTCGAATTGATAAACTAAATTATAAATAGTTGTTATGTTATATATATGATACATATGTTACCTAGTGTTATTGATGACATGTGATTAGGGATGACATTTGTATTGTGTTTCCTGTTTCACTTAGTAGACATCTTGAATACCGTTAGTAAATATTATATAAATTCATCATTTATATGTGTAAAATACATAGGTAAAATACCTACTTCCGAAGTTAAAAAAGAATAAAGATACAATAGTATTAATTTAAAATATTATTATTTTACCAACAATATTTAAATAATTATAAGTACATATTTATAAATATCTAAAATTAAATTAAATTTTTAAAAATACAATTTTTCTTTTTGAGTAATATTATTGTTTAGCCTATATTTATTAATTAATACGAATATTTCTCATTTGTATTAAATATATTTATTTAAATAATTTTTATAAATTGATTAAAAAGTATATCCATTAGAATTTATTTAAATATGATAATAAATTACTAATTTAATTTATTATTTTAGTAATTAAAAAAATATTCAATTTAAAAAAAACTTTTATACATCAATATTGATTTCAATTTTAATTTATGTTACATATTTATTCTCTTTATTATATTAACTTACATATATATTTTTTTATAGGCTACACTATATGCAGACCCTTATATACAAACTAAAATAAGGATTTGAAAGGAAATAGGAAATTATATCGTTTAAAGAACATTAAGAAAAGATTATAAATAGGAAATCTATAAGAAATCTTTCAATTATCACTTTAAAGCGAATTTTTTGAAAACGACGATCTGCCAAAAAGGGTTACTATAGTAGTTATGTAATATTTATTATGTATTTATAGCTACATTTAGGTAGTTATATTATGTATATTTTATTTGTATATATTCAATTATTGAATATTAGCTATATTAGATCTACTAAAAAGTATAGGGTGAACAAATTGAAAACATAATTATAAAATAACAATAGTTATATTTATATAAATGTGCACATTTTTAGAAACTATAACCTATATTACATATGGTAATATATTATTATAATATTTCTTTATCAAATATTTAACTAACTTGGGGATAAATACCGGTTAAATCATATTAATAAAGGTATATCATGATATACTTAGCTTACCTACTGAATTGGTGGGAGGAGTTTGGCTTATCGATTTGAGGGGATTTGGGCCGATGATCATCTAATCAATAAAATAGTTCTATTCTCATTTACATATTTATGAAATATATTTATAAAAATTGTAATGCTATCATATATATTTATAATTATAATTATTTTATATGTAAATATCATTTTTACTAAATAATATTATTGCATTGAATATATAATTCCATAGGAAAACTCTCCTATCACTTAGGACACATTTATAGAAAATGTGTGTTTATTTATAGTAATTTATACACAGGATTTATACCTAGTTCAAATTTTACAAATTTTACAAAGACATACATTTTCATACTAATCTGATATAAAAATGTTATTCATAATATTTTGTATGGTTATAATTATAATAAATAATTACTAGATAAAATGTAATACTTTGAATATCTATATGTCTTGTAGTAATCTAAATGAGCCAACATTTCCTGCTTTGAAACAACTGAAACATCCACAATTTATGTTTCGAAACATCTGAAACATTCTAAATTATTTCGAAAAAATCAAAAAATATTTTTTCGAAACATCCAATTATTCAAATTCGATTTATTATACTAGATTGTCGAACTTCTCTATAGGATTATATTTTTGAAATTTACTGCGAACTAGATTTTCATACTTGATTGCAAACTAGATTTTCATACTTGATACGATTTGTCGTACTCGATTGTCGAAATGTATTTTTAAATTAGATTGTCGTATCATACTTAATTTTCTAACTAGTATATCTGATTAGATTGTTAAACATGAGTGTGACTCTAGATTTTTATTTATAATAATATCAATTGTTATCAATTTTATTTTAATTAAGTTATTTTTTAATTACAATAATATCGTCCATTAAATTTTAATTTAAAATATTTAGTTCAAAAGTAATTTTTATAGACATCTAACTAGTATATTATTATAAAATGAAATTGCATTGCTTAGTATATAAACTAGTTATACATATAAGTATTGTTTAATTACACTCTTCTATAATAATAATTGGTGCATCCATTTGATAAAAATAATAAAAAAATATTTAATTTAAATAAAATAATTTTTTTTTTTTTAAATTACATTTTTTTTTAAATATAAAAATTTAAAATTGCAACAATAATACACTCGATCGAGCCATTCACTAACACGGTCCGGCTCGAAAAACTCGGCTTGTTTTAAATCACTAATGTATTGATCATTACTAAAATGGCCTGGAAAACTTATTTATATAAAACTGATGTTAGTCTGTTACTATTAATTTACTTATTTCATTTATTTCCATATACAAATTAAATATTTATTTGACATTGATAAATAGTACATAATAAAACTAGGATCGTTGCTAAATATATGGCTTGAATTTTTGAATTAAAATTTAATAAATTTGAATATGTAAATTCAATATTTCATAATATTTCAATATGTTATTAAAAATACTTTATTGGTGAAATTAATTAATAAACGGAAAAGAATAATATTCTATCGTGAACTTATATACGGTATGATAATATAATACATAAATATTTAAAAGATATTATAATTAAAATAATTTTAATATTAAAATAATTTTGTAGATACAACTAATTATAACAATTTAAAAAATTGTTATTATTAGTTATATATAGTATATATATACACAACTGTCTGACTGTAAATGATATGAATTTTACAATTTCTGCTGGTTACAAACATGTAGTTCATTTGAAACTTATTTACTTCCAGTGAAGTCTCTAAATAAATAATCGGCGTTGCATTGATATTTATATATAATAATAATTATAATTATTATATAATATATACTATATATATATCATATATTTAATATATATGTATATATCATATATATATATATATATATATATATATATATATATATATATATACTATATATGTGTTAATATAATATAATATTATATAATATACAATATTATATTGAAAATTATATTTAAAATAATTATATTGAATATAATTATTTTATTTTATAATTATTATATTATATAATATATTCATTGAATAGTATATGGAATATATATATAATGTATATATATAGCATACACACATATACACATAAAAATTAATGTAATAGTGGTATATATATTTATAAATGATGTGAATATTTGAACACATATGTGAATTCATGAATCATTACAGTCGGATTATTGTGAAAATCATATAATTATAATTATTAATATAATTATCCTCAATGTGTTGAAATTTATAGAAATTATTTTTTAATTATTTTCAAATAATAATATTTAATCTATGACCATATATTAATTTTTATTATGATAATATTATCATTTATAATTAAATGTATTATCAACTTGATAGGTAATATAATATTTATATTACACGAGTTTGTGAAAATAAAAGTTCTTTAATATATTTATTCATAAAAAATAATAATTCATTCATTTAAAATGAATTTATTATCTAAAATTATTGAATTAATATTTTAATAGAATATAATATATTATATATATATATATATAATATAATAATTATATAAGTTATATAATATAATAATATATATATATATATATATATATATATATATATATATATATATATATATATATATATATATACATATAAAACCATGATAATTGTTATTCTGTCAAAAAGTATTAATTATAATCTAATTTATTGAGAAGAGATAGTTAACTTGTTAGGAAACATATTTAGATATATTGAAAATATGAAATTTTACGATATCATTTATAAATTACAGTAATTCATATTTTGATATAATTTGAGATATTAGTTATTCTATTAATTTTTTAAATAATTTAATAAAAATCATTAATACTGAACATATTTTTAGTTTACCGTCTAATTATAATTGTCTAAAGTACATAATCTAATATCTAACGATAAATTTAATATGTTATAAATATATCAGTTATATAAATTAATATTACCTACAAAAATCTATAAAATTAGTTCTGCATTACATTTTTATTTGATTTTATATACTTATTTAAATAATTTTAAAGATATTATTTATTTTTATAATATATATCATGTTCTATTATTATATAGTAAAATTAACAATGATTATTATACAAATATTGTATATAAATATCATGTAATTAATAAAACTAATGAGAATTAAAATCAAGTACTTACGTATGATAATAAATCTAAAGTTATTTGACATATTAAGTAAATATATTCACTTTTTCAGATCGGTCTGAATAGCATACGCCAGCCGAATTCCGCCACTTGCGACAATAAAGATGAGAATTCACGATCACGATACGAATAATTCTGAAGATTAAAGGATATCTAATAGTAGTCTAATAGCTGCTCCATGTATTCTTTTAATACATGCGGTGAAGTCACTGTTTTGGAGAAACTGACATTAATTCTTAGGAAAGAAAATGTTGGTAAGATGGGAAAGAGTGAACAAATACTCGTCCACCTATCTATAAAGAAATGCAAACCTTTCAAATAAATAATAAGAAACCTCAGAAAGTTTATCTTATTTACCATTCTATTCTATTCCGTATCATTCTATTCTATAGCATATTGTAATTATATCCAGAGTTCTATAGGATTTCATCTCCTATGGTAATAACCTGTCCGGAAAAGCAGGTTTTTGACATGGTATAAACTTATATTAAAGTCTAAATTTTAAATAATAATATTTTATACAAAATTAACCTAATATAATTTAATATAAATTAATATAATTTACAAATAAATATCATTTATAGATTTTTGTACGTAATTGTAAATATAAAATTATCAAATTAAATAATACTATATTACAATCATAATTTCCATATTTCTTGACATGGCAAATATTTAATTAATTTAAAGTTGAATTTATAAAGCTTATACAATATCAAAGTTTTACAGATGATATTTCCAAGCAAATATCGTTGAGGATGTTACATTTATTATGGAATTTATTTTGTTGTTGATGATATCCTCAATGATTGAATTATGACTAAATTTACGTGATATCATCGAAAATAATAATATAAATAACAATTATTATTTAACAAAAAAACTCTCGTATGATAGTTTATATAATTTAATAAATATTTAAAAATAGATTATTTAATTTAAATTATAAACATGATATTTATTTACAAAAGAAAAATGTGTTGATTTATTAAATAATTTTATAATTTCATATCTTCGATGATATCCTAAGTAATGTTGGGTATAGCATAGTCTTTAAGGTAACTTTTTCAATACAAATATATGTTATACAAATTTAAATAAATGTTTGTTAAATTATATATATTAAATTATATTTTATTGAATATAACTTGTAATATTTTCAATGAGCAATATGTTAAACATTACAGTTTCTTCTATATTATGTACATTAAAATATCCATAATGAGTGACATTTTATTATTTTTATTTAGTTTATATTATTTTATTCAAATTATTAATCTATATTAATATATAATTACTAATATTATCATTGTTTTTTCTATAAATATTTTTTTTGAAATATTTATTTAAATTTCAATAACTTATATCATTTTATCAACAAAATTTATCTTTTTTAATTCAAAATTAATAAATGTATGTAACATGTCAACTAATATGGAAAAATTACTATTTTTATGATTTTTAAATATTATTTTTTAGTTTTATAATTTTATATTATTTATCATACAACTAATATATAAATGATATTTATTTGTATATATTCATGAAGTCATAGACTTATACATGTTATATATTGTGAGGGACAATACAAGTAGTACAATTTTGTTTTCTTGTGTTTTAATTTATCGAGAAAAATTAAAGAGAAAAACTCATTAAGAGAAAAACAAGAACTGCCTGGAGTCAAACTTGGGACCTTTGGCTCACTAGCTTTCGGTTGTCCCACTGAGCATACCCCCCTGGACATATATATATATAATAGAATATTCATTAGCTACAAATAGATTACGTTAATTATTGATTATAGCTCTATTAATGTTATTACTTGTCTGGTTGATATCAATTCTACTGAGTTCTACACATGTGTATGCACGAAATCATGTCCCACTCATGAAATACTGCCTAATTATGCTATGTGTGTATTCAATAAAATCACAAATCCTGGCTATGAATTTTAATGAAACTATGCAATTTGCCAATAAAATATACGGGTACATATACTCTTATTAAGAATACAATATAAACAATATATGTATGCATTAACTACTTGTGTATTAATTATTATACTATGAACACGAGTAAAGTAATTCATAACAAATTTAAATATGGTATACGATATAGTAATGATTTTTAAGTATTTAAATACTTTAAATACACTATTACAATGTTCAGTATTACTTTCATAAGTAGTGAGTTTTCTATAACATCACTTTTCATGTTCCATACCATACTATTATTGTACATATTAATTGTTATGATCTAGTGTGATTGCATCATTAATACATTACTATTGTTGCGCTTATGGTAAGCATTTCTCTTTCTTAAGCGGTGTTACAAGTCCCCTTGTAGGTATAGTTTGCAATACATCAAATATTTTATGTGAAAAATTAAGGATACATGGAATATTCACATTTTTCGCAAACAAAAAATGAATATTTATAATATAATTTTTTAAAGTTTGTTTAAATTATTAATATACGTAAAATTTACTTTAAAATAAAAATTTTAAAATGATACTAAACAAACAAATTTCAGATAAATTAATTTATAGTGTTAATTTATTATTATTATATAATATGATTTATATTATATGTTGCGAGTGATAAATATAAAATATAATAAAAATGTTAACGAATTAAAAATAGTGAATAAATTTAAATCAATTAAAATAAATAATTAATTTGACTAAATACTCAGATTAATAATGTTTTACTATCATCTCCTACATAATATAATATACATAATATATAATAACATTTTTAATAATATTATATATATACTATATGTATGACAAAAATTGCATTTTTTATTAACAAAAAAATTCCATACCTTAGAATATTATTTATATTTACAAAAAAATAATGAAAATAAATCTACGAAATATTTTATCAGAAAAAATTAACATTTTTTAAAATAACCCTTTTCTCTATCTTTACATGCAATACACTCCACACCCCCTTATATAAATAAAATGATTTTGATAATATAATCATTGGTGATTTCCCTTTATATCCATGTTATTATACCATTTATGTGAATTTTAACGTAATCTTTAGTTACTATAAAAGTAGTTGCCGTCATAGAAAATGTAGATAATCGAAATAAAGTATAATTCTCTGAAATTTTATATATATACAAAAAATACAATATATTTATTAAATTTTATAAAATTTAAAATTTACAATACGAAGAACAACCTTCTTGCCATAACTAAAAATCTATATTCCATTAGATTCACTATATCTACATATTTATTATATTATTTTGTATATACTTTGTTCTTTGTCTGTACTAGTTATCATTATTATTTCTACTAAAATTATAATTAATACTAATCTTATAACTTTATACACTATACTAATGTTATAAATTACAGTGTTTAAATAAAACATACATTTAATAATATTAATAAACTTTGTGTATTTTAAAAATAAAAATATGTAAATATTTAACATATACTTATTTACATATACTTTATTTACATACACTTTATTTACATACATTATTATAATAAAATGTTACAAATATTCCATTTCATATATATTTTATATTCATAATATATATAGATTTAGTAAATTAGGTTAATATGTAATACATATTATTACATATTATGTATATACCATCGATATAAAGAAAGTGGATAAGCAATTGACGCACATGCAATTGACTCAATGCATGTAAAAAATAAATACGTGAATAGCACTTTATCGATAAATTAACAAAATTGTATCAGTGATTTGTATTGGATATTAGTCATATTATATATGTCAAATATTTAAACAGTAGGATTTTCGTCGAAATAGATTAAAGTGACTTCTATCTATATCAATGGATTTAGATTATAAATATCAATAAAATTGTATGATATCTTCAATTTAAATACACAAAATTACGAGGAATGTTGATATGATGTATTTTAAATATATAATTTTATTTTTAGTATAGATAGTACATTAATATATATATGTATAAATAAATATTATTATAAATAAAAAGTAATGGGCCTGATAGTGGGTTTTCGACTGCAGCGCCCGTAGCGGATATGCCATACACTACATTCAATTGCTATTCCACTTTCTTTACATCGATGGTATATACACATATATATATATAATATGTATTATAATATATGTGTCTTATATTTTTTAATATGATGGCTTCTTGTTAATAACCTATTACATCAACATTAACAGAGATCATATAAATCTTTATCAATAAATCATTGATTCACCCGTAATTTCAAACGTGAAAATCGTGCTCTAGAACCCACAATGGAGAAAGACGGTATAGTAATGAATAGAATTAAGAAAATCACACAAATAAGAATCGAGGTTTTATTCATAAACTATAATTAATAAATATATAAGTTAATTAATTATAGTTAACGCGTTAAGAAATATCACGATAATTAATAATTATTAGAATGAATATTATCACGTTTAAATTCTGTACTTATTTACGTTCACGATTCTTTCACTATATTCTAATTCATTAACCGAAAGTAGAACATCGATAATAACGTCTATAGGCATTCGTAACATCATAATAACACGCGCGCGCTTAAAGCTGTTAACGTTAACACCCCGACCGCCGCCGCTATAGCCGTCCGCAGTTAGAGCGCAGACCACCGTGGCTTCCACTGTGTCCAAGAGATGCGTACGCTGCCTGAATAGTCGAAGCTGTCGTTTCGGGTGCAGCGACAGCGTGAAGGTGTCCACGCCTATCTCGAGAGTGAACATGCCACTCGACGAAGGGGAGATTCTCTGCGACTGGTGCATAGACATGTTTCGCGATACCCAACACTTCGGCGAGGACGCCCTGCTTCCGTACGAGGACGTCGAAGGAGATGAAGAGGAAGATGAAGAAGGAGACGAAGAAGAAGGCGAAGGAGGAGATGAAAAAGAAGGTGGAGCGGGAGGACAAGAAGGAGACAATAAATCTCGGTAAGTTTCGTTCAATTATTTTAACATTTTTATTAATATTTATACTATTAATTGGTTATCAGTTGTGTGTTACTTATCCTATACGATGAAATATTACAAATATAATCAATTTATAGAGGAATATTTTTTCTTGATTTATTAGTCTTTAATTAAAAATTTTTAAAACGAATAAATCTATTCTGAAAATTCTTGATATAATATCATCAAAAGAAATTGAGATAATTCCTTGGTGCAAGTTTGGAAATACATATCAGCATCAACTTTGTACACAGTATATATATGTATATATTTACCAAAAGATTAATTTAAAAAATGCTGAATTCTCTTTTTTATATTAAAATACATTAAAATTAAATATTATTAAAAGTATTTAAAATCTCAGAAATAATTGTTTTACATATTTAGATTATAATATAACTAAACAATAAAATATAAAATTGTCATGTATAATAAGTGGCCATTTTATAATATATTAATGTTTAATTGTTTTTAAATATTAATGATTTATATAATATTAGTTTTATATACCTCAACCCGTACACTTGTAGACTTACACTCGCACTGACTCTAGTACATATTAATAGTGAGTTGTTATTTTTATTTTATTTGTTGGAGTCCTTTCATCCCATGTCAGGAACTTAGATGAAGTTTTCACTTATAACCATTTGGCTCTAATGTCCCTTCGAAGCCTCTCTCATGTTAACGCATGGTTTTAACGAGAGCTGATCATTTATTTATACACAATTATATAAGATCATATCGTAATATACATATCTCAAACCATCTCTTAGTATATCTTAAAGTCATTACATACATTCCCTAGATTGCATTCCGATGAAAATGTAAAATCCATAATGGACGTGTTAAAGATCGGAGAGATCTTATTTAACCGTCTTAACGAGAGAACAGGTTTACTATTGATCAAATATAAATATTATGTCATAATTGTGTTGTTAGTTTTATAATACTATAATTAAAAAAAATATTTATTAAACTAAATATTATACATCTTATTTGAATCAATGTGCGTGTACAAAATTAATTTATAAATATACATATATACCAATTACACACTCTTTACTTATTATTAATAATTTATCTATTATCAATAAGTTATTGACAATAACTTATTATTAATAAGTTATTAATCATTATTTGATAGCTAAAGACCTCGCCAAAAAGGCTATTCTTAAAAATGAAATATCAGATGTCTCAGAAAGAAAAACTAAAACCGTAAAATCAGAAGGTAATAATATGATTATAAATGCTATATATATAAATCATGAAACTATATAATATGCATATATATATATATATATATATATATATATATATATATACATTATTTTCTCTGGTCTGAGACTAAGCGTGAAGCTGATAAATATTCGGAACATAAAAAGTCTACAAATACAAAAAACAACATAGATCGTGCGATTAACTTAACACAGGAAGGACATTTTGGTAAAGCATGTAAAGCCCTTCTATCTAATGGTATGGCAGATGCTTCTCAGGATATTATATCAACTCTACAGGATAAACACCCTAAAAGACTTCATCCAATTGATATTCCTTCTACGCAAACTAATTCGTCAATTCAGTTTACTACAAAGGAAGTGATGTTTATGTTGGATTCCTTTCCTGTAGCTAGTGGTGCGGGTCCAAGTAAACTTTCCCCTGACCATCTTCGTGAAGCTCTTCGTGGTATAACCCCTATGAAACAGGAATATTTGATTAAGGCTATTACTGATACAGTAAATCTATTAGCAGCTGGAAAAGTTAATCATAATATTGCTCAATATTTCTGCGGCGCTAATCTTTATCCACTGAAAAAAAAAGACGGAGGCATAAGACCCATTTCAGTTGGTGAAATTTTAAGAAGACTTGTGTCTAAATGTCTAAATGCATCAGTTAAAAAAGAAGCAGAAATATTGTTCTCTCCTACACAGTTAGGCGTAAGTGTGAAGGGTGGATGCGAAATTATTGTGCATTTGGTAAGATCCTTAATTGATATATATTCTAGTTCTAATGATAAATGTCTTCTAAAAATAGACTTTAAGAATGCGTTTAATCTTATATCTCGCGAATCAATAATTAGCCAAGTTGCTAAATATTTCCCAGGCCTTTTAAATTGGACATTATTTACTCTTCTCCCAGAATCTAAATTATTCATAGGTAATGAGTTTATTCTAAGCTCCAGAGGTGTTCAGCAAGGTGATCCTCTCGGCCCATTACTATTTTCATTATCTTTAAAAAAACTTACTGATATAATTACTACCAAATTCCCTAATTTGAACCTATCATTATTTTATTTAGATGATGGTATTATAATAGGAGATATAAATGAAGTGAAATTAACATTGGATACTATTCTACAAGTTTCTTCAGATTTAGGTCTCGAAATTAACATTAGCAAATGTGAAATTTGGTGGCCAAATTTTAATGACATCTCGTGGGATATATTTCCTGACTCAATTAATAAGATATATGGAGAAGGAATTGATTTACTAGGTTCATCAATTGGTACTTCCAAATATATAAATAACCACATGGATATTAAAGTTAATGACTGTATTAAATTGCAACAGGTAATTTTACAAATGGATAACCCACAGTGTGAACTAGCCCTTATTCGTTCATGCGCAGTCATTTGTAAAATTAACTATGCTCTTAGAACTTCTCCTACTAAATCCATATATAACTCTATTAATAAATATGATAACTCTTTAAGAAAATCGCTTGAAGAAATTTGCCAATCTAGCTTAGATGATGACTCGTGGTGTCAGGCTACTCTTCCAATCCGTGAAGGTGGTCTAGGGATTATTTCTGCATGCAACATAGCTCCAGCAGCGTATCTATCTTCTGTAAGCCAAGCGATACCTTTTATTTCAAATTTATCAATTTCTTTAGACATAGATGGTATTTTGAAGGATTCAATTTCTAAGATTACATCTTTGGGTTGTTTAAATGCTAAGGAAATTCTAGATGAACGAATTGGCTTACAAAAGAAATTATGTACTCTATTTATTTAAAAAGTAAAGGTAACCTACTGAACCGCTCCACTACTCGAAATAAAGCTAGGCTATTTTCGCTATCGGGAGATCATGCAGGTGCATGGTTACTAGCAGTCCCAAATCCCTCAATGGGACTGTGTTTTAATTCCACTGAATTTAGAGTACTCCTTAAACACATGTTGGGCCTACCTCTCTATAGCATATCTCGTACATGTCCAGCTTGCAACAAAGCACTACTTGATATTTATGGAGACCATAGCCTGATATGTGGATCTGGGAGCGAAAGAACTAATAGGCATAATTATGTACGAGATACTCTATACCATATAATGAATTAAGCAGGTTTATCCCCATCTTTAGAAACGGCTAATTTGATCCCAGGTACTATTCGAAGACCTGGAGATGTTTCAGTAACTAACTGGTCTTTAGGAAAATCAGCCGCCATCGATGTATCAATCACCTCACCGCTGCAGAACACTACTATTTTAAGTGCGGCAACTGAGGCTTGTTTTGCAGCTGGTGAGCGTGAAAAATCTAAAGATGAGAAAAATTTTAATAATTGCCATGATGCAGGTATTATTTTTCTCCCTTTCGTTGCTGAAACATTTGGTACTTGGGGTCAAATTGCTAAAGATATAATTAGCTATATTTCTAAACGATGGGCTGATAAGCATATGGAAAATAGAGATAAATCGCTAAACTGGATTTATCAAAAGCTTTCTGTAGCCATGCACCGAGGAAATGCCAATATGATTATTTCAAGAAGCCCGATAGTTGAATTTTATAGTTAATTTATTTTATTGTTTTTATTAGTTTTATTTTAATATTTTAATATTTTAACATTTTATTAATTTTTTATATATTATTTTGCGTTTATTATATTTTATTCAGTTTTATTTTAATATTTTATTCATATTTTTATTATTAGTTTGCGTTTATTATATTTTATTTAGTTTGGCTCAATACGATGATGAAGAGGTCGAAAAATTCATTTTTAATATTCCATATATTTTTTATTTTTACACCCTTCTGAGTTATATATATATATATATATATATATATATATATATATATGTATTACTTTGATATTGCATTAGTGAAGGGCTAGGTTTTAATGGTAACATTCTAGTTTAGGATCACAACACAGCAATGGCAACGATATGAATTGATAACAATACATTTCTATATAGTAGATGGTAGAGAAAGCAGTTTAAAGATATGCCTTGTAGTGTCGATGTTAACCCTGGTGATCGTGCATGCTAACCTACTGTACTCACTACCATGTTACGCGTGTATCAATACACTCATTACGTACATACTACGTTCGATGTATACGTATACCGGACTTGGATATTTATAAAATAAATTTATTATATACTATAATATACTATACTCTTAAAAATAGAATAAAAATAGATCAATAATCGCCTTCTAATATAGGTTTAATTAATAATAAGAGTTTTTCCAGTAAATTTGTGAATTTTTATGTTTGTACGGTGTTATAATTATTTAAAAATTAATTATTTACGTTTCAAAAATACGGAATTAAAAATGAAATTAAATAATTATTTATATCCGAATATATCGGTTATTTATAAAACCTAATGTATTAAGCATACTATACTATGATAATATAGATATGGATACTATTAAGATGTATACAGAAAGCATAAAGTGATAAATGTATACGATTGCTTAATGATACCAATTATAATAGGTAATCATTTTAAACACAATTTTTATTTCTCAATTTCAGAGGTTGTACCATTAATAATTAATAATTAGAAATAATAGTTATATAATTATAAAGTAATGTTGAATATAATATTATTAAAATACTAAGTATTATCTTTAAAATGATATATAAATCATGTTTTTAGGTAAAATATAACTATAAAATAAACATTTTTGAAAGTATATTATTTAAATAAACTTAATAATAATTTTTTTAAATTAATTTAATTTAATAATCGTAAAAATGTAATGAAAAGCAGCATTCATAGGTGGCTTTTTATTTATAATAACCTAATGTGATAAGTTATGATCTGTTTATATATTTCATAAATTTATCATAATTTTATTGTAAATCTTTAGTATCATTGTACTCAAAATAATTATTTTTACCATTTTATCTCATTCAAACATCATTAACTCATTAATTAAGACTTTAAATTAATTTAAATTTCAAGATAATTTATAATATATATAATTTTATATAAATATATAATTACACAATATTTGCATACTATTTGTAAAATTTAAAATATTCATAATTATATCTTTTATTTTCAAAATAATAATAATTTATTAGTTAAACATAGTTTATATTAAATATTTTCTTTTATATTCTATAAAAAATTAAATTATTTTACATCTATATAATATCTATCATATTTCAAATATTGTATTGAATTACTAAATAAAAAAAAAGTTAATACACTTTTAGTAGACATTATTTTTCCTATTAAATAAATGTAAAAATCTATTTATAGAATAGATGTCGCACCTTTGAATCACCTATCCTTAAATATATTTGAAAATATTTTAACGATATCGTTATAAACTTATTAGATATATATATATATATATATTATAAATATACTTAAAATTGTATAAGACAAGAATTATTATTTTAAAGGCATATAATTAAAGTTTATCATATCTCTTAAAAAAATAAATTTGTTCGCCTATTTACATTTAAAAATATGCAAAATAACTTACTATATATGTTATCTAAGAATTTTCTATAAAAATTATAACAATGAATATACTATATTATATATTAAATAGGTTTAAAAACGATAGAAAAATGAATAATAATATAAAGTACAGTTTTAAATGAGTTATTATTGATTATGACTTGTGTGGTATATGCAATATCAATAACAAAATTATATAATGAAAAATGTGCAATCATTGATATAATAGATGATAACGAAATTAAAGTAAGCGTAGATATATTCAAGTTTAATAATGTGCATAAATAAAAAAAATGTTAACTAACGTTACAAATGTTACAAACGAAAACAAAACTACTGACAAATTTAATGACTATAAAAAAATTAATGTTCAACTTCGAATTTAAGTGCAGGACCTGATAATTTAATAAAAAAAAGGATGATTATAAATACTATTATAAATATATATTGAACAAATATTTTAAAATTATTAAGTAAATAGCAATGCATTATTCTGCAAAATTTACAAATAAAAGTAAAAATATTAAAATACTTGGTCCATTATACATAAAGTATTAAAAAATAAAATAAAATAAAATAAAATAGTTCATTGAATACTCCAACATCTAAGGAACGTAATGACTATTTAAGTAATATTCGTCCTGAACTAACTAACAATAGTACTAATAATATGTGAATGTTCACATGCTAATGTATATTCATGAGTCATCACATATACACTGCCAGTTACTGTTCATGAAATATATTATACTAACATTAAACCTAGCATTGATTTTAATGGAATAATATCGTAGTAGCAACATAATAGAAATAGTCAAGAGAGAATTTTTATATATTTTTTATCTGTAATGTTTATTTACTTATTAATTACATTAATTGCAAATTTAATCAATTATTATAAACAAATATCTTTTGATTCGTGTTTTATTTGTCATGAATTCTATTCACAAGAATCACATATATCTACAAACTTATGAAAGAGTTATTATAAACACATTGATTATTAACTTGCCCCATTTTACACATGACATGTGTGCAATAATAAATGTTCTTTATATATATAATATATATATATATATATAAATATTGTAATTACTTTATTGATATCAATATTCACGATACTATGATTTAAGGAACTTTGATAAAACTAATACTAATATCTTTGATAAATAAAATTTAACAATTTAATATACATGAATTTATAGATTATTAAATTGTATTACAATTTTTCCCATTCATATAAACTAAAAAGAGTAATACATTTGTATAATATGTTTACTAAGTAAAGTCTCTCTGTATGATGTAGACAAAGGAGAAGACCTAAATAAGCGGATTACTCATGCGGAACAGCTGTCGGCTGAACTAGAAGGTTAACGATGTAACATTATTAACTTGCTCGCAGCATGTACGATCACGCCGTAACTCTTTATTTATATATAACAATAATTAATTTAACATATAAATCAATAGTTATTAGACTGCAATAGGACAGCACAGCACACGAGCTTATTTCAAATGTACGCTTTATATCATGTTATCATAAGGCTGCAACATTTATAACACTAATATATAGTACGTATACACAGTAAATTCACGATATCTCAGAATTCAAGGAAGTGTTTGTTACTGGAATGTGTTTACGTAGGTACGCAACCAAAATATCAATTGTAAAAGTCGGTGAGTTAGCGGGATTTCTGAGATATCGAGAGTTGAGTGTACATACGAAATTGAATACACGTAATAATATAGCCATTAGTTCGGTAGAGCACCTGTAGTGCTTTCTGTAATAGCATACACACACACACACGCACACATACACACACATATAGTCTCACACACACACACAAGTATACATAGGCTGTGGTCGGACACTAGTGGCAAGTGGCAGAGTAGAGATACTTTTCAAGTATTTTTGGTCGGACACTAGTGGGGTAGAAATTTAATTTATTACAAAGCGCATTTAAAATTAAATTGAAGTTATGTATCTCGAGCGTGTATGTGTGTATGTATGTATATATGTATGTGTGTATGTATGTATTTATGTATGTAAAAAAACTGCCTATGTGGCTCAGTTAACTAAGGCGTCAGACACACGAGCAGTATGACACGGGTTCGAGCCTCGTCCGGACCATTTATTAATTTTATAAAATGGGTCTTAAAATATTATTTAGAAGTGATCTTATATAATTGTGTATAAATAAATGATCGGCTCTCGTTAAAACCACGGATGCATTAACATGAGAGCGGCTTCGAAGGGACATTAGAGCCATATATGGTTATAAGTGAAAACTTCATCTAAGTTCCTGGATGGGATGAAAGGACTCCACCAAATAACAATAACATACATACATACATACACGTGCAAGATACATAACTTCAATTTAATTTGTTATAATACTAAATCAATGTCACGATTGTGATGTAGATTTATGATTCATGGGTGACCTTCAACAGCGGGACACAGATCCATCTGGCTAGCGAATAACACTAGCGCTACACCACTAGTGTCTTTACTACCACTAGTGGGCTGGGCAAATAGTGTCGTACCAGTTACTAGTTAAAACGGAGACACTAGTGTTTTACGTGCAGTGAATACGAGTGTGTCGACTGCATCGCTTGTGTCCGATGACCACAAACACACCCCTAGTCACACACACACACACACACACACACACACACACACACACACACACACACACACACACGTGTCAGCATCGACATACCAGGTGCATCTGATAACACAGCCACGATGGGGCTCGTTCAGTAGCGCTAAAGTATCGCCCATCTTCGTAGTCAGCAACTCTTTAGCAACCATAAGTACGATATCAAATTGAGTTGCATATATATATACATATATATTATTTTATAAAATACAATTTATATGCGTAATATGCGTATAATAAAATATATGCATATACCTATAATATACCTATACACATATACCTATGAACATAACATAAGAATATTAATCTCTTCAGAAGTCCGAAAAAAATTGGATAATATATGGGCGAGCTGTAATAAGGACAAAGGTAACTTATATATATATATATATATATATATATATATATATATACTTATATATAAATAGTATGATATTCATCAAGATTTAATATTTTAAAAGCATATTAATAAAGTTTAAACGATAGCTTTTCAATAACATATATATCTTATAAAAATATTTTATTTATTATCCGATTACATATTTGCCTTCTAATATTTTGTTACCACACATTTGTATCATCTGAAAATTATGAAATAATTGTAATATGAGAAATATGTATTTAGACATTTAGGTATGAATAGAAGTAAAGGTTTGTCAACATATTTTAAGAACACATAGAATAGTAAAATTGATTGCCCATTTTCGTTTATTAATTATTACATATTTCATTAGAATAATATTAATGACCATGTTATTATAATTTGTGAAAATAATAAAATAGAAATAAATAGAAAATGAGTAAAATAATATTTAATTATAATTAACTCTATAACAGATAATTATATATTTTATACATATGTATAATAAATATGTGACACTAAATGAATAAATATTAATAATTTATTTTTCAAATAACTCTAGACAATAGAATTAGTATCTTTTAATGATAATTCTGATAATTTTATTTTATTAAGAAAAAACACAACCATTAATAAATATAAAGCCCTCTTTATAACTGGCCATGGACATTAGAGAATTTGGTAGAATATTATTTGTATAAATCTGCAATGTATTTTTCCTCCATTTGAATAATCTGTATAGAATGAGAATTCATAATAAATATATTGATTCAAATATAATTCAGTGATATTCTTTATAATTTGTCAATTGATATGAAAAATGTGTAAATAGTATTGTAAATATCTAATTATAATATACATTTTATTGGAATTTTTCATAATTTAAAATACTTATATATTAATTATTTATTAATTTAAAATTGTGTAATCTCCATTTTATATAATTTAAGCTTTTAATTGATATTTAGTCATTAAATGAAAATATTATTTTAAAATATTTAAAAATAAATATAATATAACTTAATTTTTTACTAGGTTTGGTACAATTATGTATAATATTATATGATATAGTATACTTATTTGTATGATATTAATAATTTTGTATATTTTAATAGTTATATCATACTCATTAAAGAAATTGCGAGTCATTATAGTAATGTTAGTGAATTTGAATTTTTATTGATAATATGATGTACAAACATTACAAATACAATAGAGGATTGTCATTCAAATTGGTGAACAAACTTTATCTCAAATAGCAGTAGTCTACCTAATTCTAATGTCTATGTGACTTGCACTCATCAATAATCAGAGATATAATCATACTTATAATGATTTATTCTTTATTTAAGAATGTATTTTTAATTGAAATATTTTCGGGATACAACTTACTTAATTCAATATTTTTTAATATATAATTTATTTAACTTTTCTAATTTAATTTGTTATCAAAAATAAATCTCACGAATTAATAGGATTCAATTAATTTTATTTATTAATTATTAATTTATATATATATATATATATATTATATCATTAGTTTTAAATATCATACATTTTATTTTATTGAAATTTATAATCAGCTTGTTCATATGGAACCAGGAAACTAATGATAATAATGACTTATTGGTATTCAATGGATAATCAGGAGTGGTATTAACTTAAACAATATAGTAATATCATCTACAAGCATATGCTTTTGGTCTCTGTCATCACTATTTCATTTGATGTTAAATGAAATATAGTATGTAGTAGTAATAAATATTTAACAATATATTTAAACATATAATATTTACACACACACATATAAATATATATATATATATATATATATATATATATATATAATCTATCTATCTAAATTTATAAATTATTAATTTATAATATAATTACCCATAGTTTAATGTTCTACTTCTAATATAAGTGCAGAATGATTTAATAAATAAAGGCTTGCATTACTAACAAAAACTGTTAAATAATATGTTATATACTTATTAGAATAGTTTAATATATTGATGTGATTATTATAACAATACAAGTTATACTTATAAGTACACTAGTACTTATATATATATATATAAAATAGATTAATAATCAACTTCTGATATAGGTACAAAAATTATATTCCCTATTGAGGAAGGTAAAATTTCCATGAAGAAGTACATGAAGAGTCAGGGTAATAGAATATGATTATAAATATATATATATATATATATATATATATATATATATATATATATATATATATATATATATATAATATATATATTATATATATTATATATTGATAAATATACATATATATTGAATATTTTAAATAGTATTTTTAGAATATTTTTAGAAAATAATATGAAATTATAATTATAAATACCAATATAACAGTTATTATATATATATATATATATATGTGTGTGTGTATATATATATATACATATATTTTACATTTTTCGGATTTCGGACTGCGAACTGTGCTTATAAAGCAATCGGCCGTCCATATATATTTTAAGTTAATGTTTCATAGTAAATAGGTAGGTTTTCAGTAGTTTCTTGAAGTTGGGAGTTGATGGTGTAGTACGGATGGATGTGGGGAAAGTGTTCCAGGAGTATGGGACGGATATTGCCCATGCTCGAGTGTTGGTTGAATGTAAGTTGTGTTTAGGAGGAAGTTGAAGTAGAAACGTATTGGTGGAGCGTGTAGTGGTACTAGTTGGTAATTTAAGTTTGAGTAGGAATGCTAGGTAGTCAGGAGAGTCATGGTGGATTGCTTTATGAACCAGTAGTAGAGTTTTATATAGGATTCTATGGCGTACAGGTAGCCAGTGGAGTTTAACTAGGAATGGAGATATATGAGTGTGGGAGTATTTTGGTATGTTGAATATATATATATATATATATATATATATATATATATATATATATATATATATATATATGTGTATGTATGTGTGTATATATTATTTTCACACTCACTTCTGTAATAGTGTGCAGAATACGGCTTCGAAATGGTGAGGAGATATTTCATAGGTGTAACGATAAAGCTCAGCATGTTAGTTCTAAGTTAAATAAATAATACTATAATTTGTATGTAGTTATATAGTATATATTATATAACAATTTATCAGATTCAGTTAGTTTATGGTTTAAAATATGTTATCAATATTTCAAAGAAACATTATTTTTTTTTTAATTTTATTTATATGAGTTACCTACAAATAGATCATTATAATTTTACAAATATATAAGTTTTAACATTTAATGTGTTCTTTTTTTTTATTATAAACTTAAAATTCTATTAAATTTATCAATATATATTGATAACTAGATCATTTTTTTGAATCATGATTTCAAATTTAATTTTATTCAAATATCTTATGAATAACCTTAAGATATATATATATATATTTATTATTTAATAATTCTTATAAATATATGTAAGAATAATTATATATGTATAACATAGGTTAATATGGTACAATACATTCACAGTACACATTATTATAACATACTATAATAGAAGTGTGGAATGTATAATAGGTTACAGCGCTCAATACACTACAGTGATATCTGTTGTGATGAATACTGCCCAGTATCTATTACTAGTGACACTATAGTGTTTCTAACATGGTAACTGTTCTACCTTACCATTATATCTATGTAAAGTATCAACAGTGTTGTAACGTTATGCACACTTATGGAATATATATTTTGTTACAAATTGGTAATATGTAGGTCCTATTCTCTTGGTCTCATACTTATACAATTTTAATTACTTTTTTATATATATATATATATATATATATATATATATATATATATATATATATATATATATATATATATAGTACTAAATGTAATCTAAATATAGTTAAAAATTAATCTATTTCTAAAGTTATCATACAATAATTATAGATAAATCTCCTATGTTCATACTGTCAATACCCCTGATTCCCCGATTCCCCGATCCTTAACAAATAATATAAACTTTTCTTAAATTATTATAAATATTATAACCATAAGGTTATAAAAATACTTATTATATTTATTAGGGTTATACAAATATTTTTATATTTACTATAAATTATTTATTATAAATATATATTCATTTATATTTATATTTTTTTATACATATATATATATATATATATATGTATTATGAATACATTTGAACTGCCTAGTTCGCGATACCCTCTCCGTTTATCACGCAACGGCCAGTTGACCAGTTGACCACGATGGCATCGTTACCGTAACAACCACCCGCCCGCCCACAGACTTGCACTTCAGCAGAAGAACAGCGCAGGAGGTCTAGAGCCGACAGTTTCAGACGAGCTCAGGCCGCTGCCATCACCAAGATAGCGGTCAGCAATGCCATGCATGTGGTCAGCCGTGACCGCAAGGTAAACAAATGACTAATCTCTCTCATAAGGGTAATCTCTCTGATAAGGGCAATCTCTCTGATAAGGGTAATCTCTCTCTTGCGTGTAATCTCTCTGATAAGGGTAATCTCTCTGATAAGGGTAATCTGTCTCTTGCGGGTAATCTCTCTGATAAGGGCAATCTCTCTCATAAGGGCAATCTCTCTCTTGCGGGTAATCTCTCTGATAAGGGCAATCTCTCTGATAAGGGTAATCTCTCTGATAAGGGCAATCTCTCTGATAAGGGTAATCTCTTTGATAAGGGCAATCTCTCTGATAAGGGTAATCTCTCTCTTGCGGGTAATCTCTCTGATAAGGGTAATCTCTATCATAAGGGCAATCTCTCTGATAAGGGCAATCTCTCTGATAAGGGTAATCTCTCTCTTGCGGGTAATCTCTCTGATAAGGGTAATCTCTATCATAAGGGCAATCTCTCTGATAAGGGCAATCTCTCTCATAAGGGTAATCTCTCTCATACGGGCTGTTCCGTTGCCGATGACAACCGCACTAAACGCCGCGCGCATCTATTTCATTCTATTTCTATAGCCGCGTTTCATTTATATATTATAACATTGTATTCAACTTCATTCTTCACTCTCGTATTTACGTAATAACTATAATCACTACTGTGCTAGTGTCACGAAACTCTTCATCAACTATAGCTGTATTACAAAACATTTAATACATATATATACATATAATTACAATACTAGGTTACTTTTTTCCCGAATCAAGGGCTAACGCTCCTTGAGTGGTTACTTTTTTACTAAAGCAACTTTATTATTAAAAATTTACTTTTTAACTAAAACAACTTTATTACTAAAAAACCTATACAAATTATTTTTTTTTACAAAAGCAACATTACCGTTACTTTATTACTAAAAGAACTAAACGTTATTACTAAAAGAACTTTATTAAAAAAAAAACCTACAAAAATTAAAAATTAATCCAACCTAACCATAACAGTGAACATAACTATGACCACACACATACACACACATATCACTATACTTTTATAGGCTCACTTTGGAAGTAATGCAGCTAAAAAAAACCACCAAAAATTAAAACTTAACCCAACCTAACCACAACAGTGAAAATATACTTTTATAGGCAAACTCGTGAAGTAATGCAGCTAAAAATACCACCAAAATTAAAACTTAACCCAACCTAACCACAACAGTGAAAATATACTTTTATAGGCAAACTCGGGAAGTAATGCAGCTAAAAAAACCTACCAACATTAAAACTTAACCCAACCCAAACCCAACCCACCCAAACCCAAACCCAACCCAAACCCAAACCAAAACCCAAACCCAACCCAAACCCAAAGCAGATAATGTAAAATGATTATTAAGCTCGGGAAGTAATGCAGCTAAAAAAAACCACCAAAAATTAAAACTTAACCCAACCTAACCACAACCGTGAAAATCTACTTTTATAGGCAAACTCGGGAAGTAATGCAGCTAAAAAAAACCACCACAAATTAAAACTTAACCCAACCTAACCAAAACCGTGACAATATACTTTTATAGGTTCACTCTGGAAGTAATGCAGCTAAAAAAACAATCAAAAATTAAAACTTAACCCAACCTAACCACAACCGTGACAAATCTACTTTTATAGGCAAACTCGGTAAGTAATGCAGCTAAAAAAAACCACCAAAAATTAAAACGTAACCCAACCTAACCACAACCGTGACAAATCTACTTTTATAGGCAAACTCGGTAAGTAATGCAGCTAAAAAAAACCACCAAAAATTAAAACGTAACCCAACCTAACCACAACCGTGACAAATCTACTTTTATAGGCAAACTCGGGAAGTAATGCAGCTAAAAAAAACCTTCCAAAATTAAAACTTAATCCAACCTAACCACAACCGCGACAAATCTACTTTTATAGGCAAACTCGGGAAGTAATGCAGCTACAAAAAACCTACCAAAATTAAAACTTAACCCAACCCAAACCCAACCTAACCCACCTAAACCCAAAACCAAACCCAAACCCAACCCAACTCGGGAAGTAATGCAGCTAAAAAAAACCTACCAAAATTAAAACTTAACCCAACCCAAACCCAACCAAACCCACCTAAACCCAAACCCAAACCCAATCCAAACCCAACCCAAACCCAAACCCAAACCCAAACCAAAACCCAAACCCGGGAAGTAATGCAGCTAAAAAAAACCACCAAAAATTAAAACTTAACCCAACCCAAACCCAACCAAACCCAACCCAAACCCAACCCAAACCCAACCCAACCCAACCCAACCCAACCCAACCCAAACCCAAACCCAAACCCACCCAACCGAAGTACCCAAGTCACCTAGCTAAGTAGTTGTATATATATATATATATATATATATATATATATATATATATATATATATATATATATATATATATATATATATACATATATTTACATCAATATGTATATGCTATAGACATTATGATAGTGACCAAAAAAACACCAACAATTAATACTTAACCCAACCTAACCACAACCTTGACAACATACTTTTATAGGTTCACTCGGGAAGTAATGCATCTAAAAAAAACCTCCAAAAATTAAAACTTAACCCAACCTCACCACCACCGTGTTAATATACTTTTATAGTTTCACTCGGGAAGTAATGCAGCTAAAAAAAACCTACCAAAATTAAAACTTAACCCAACCTAAACCCAACCCAACCCATCTAAACCCAAACACAAACCCAAACCCGACCAAAACCCAACCCAAACCCAAACCCAAACCCAAGTGCTCAAGTTACCTTTTATAATTTATTCGAAACAGTTAAAATTATTAAAATCGAATTATTAATATAGATTTTGAATTTTTACATGTTAAAATTATAATAAATTCAAATTTTTACATGGTGGAGATAGGAAATGTACTTTTGTAAAACCATTTATGTGGCAAATAATCATAGTAAATGCATATCGGATGGCTACATTTATATCTACTCATTACCATTAACATTATAGAATAGAAATTAGAATTTTTTTTTTTTTATAAATTTCACATTTTTTTCTTGACCAATTTATGTGTACATTTAAAAGAAGTAATGCAGCTAAAAAAAACCTCCAAAAATTAAAAATTAACCCAACCTAACCACAACTGTGAAAATATACTTTTATAGGATAACTCGGGAAGTAATGCAGCTAAAAAAAACCACCAAAAATTAAAACCTAACCCAACATAACCACAACAGTGAAAATAACAATTTAAATAAAAATGCTTTTATAGGCTCACTCGGGAAATAATGCAGCTAAAAATCCATCATAACGTACTATCACGTTCCATCATAACTTACTATCACGTTCCATCATAACTTACTATCACGTTCCAGTTGTATATTTGTTATCGAAATAATTGATAACATATAGTAATCTATATGTATAACACGATAATGTATTTTAATAATTTATTCGATACAGTTAAAATCGAATTAAAATCGAATTATTATTATAGATTTTGAATTTTTACATGTTAAAATTATAATAAATTCAAATTTTTACATGGTGGAGATAGGAAATGTACTTTTGTAAAGCCATTTATGTGGCAAATAATCATATTAAATGCATATCGGATGGCTACATTTATATCTACTCATCACTCTTAACAGTATAGAATAGAAATTAGAATTTTTTTTTTTTAAATAAATTACAAATTTTTTTCTTGACCATTTCACTTGACCATCGTATGATGAAATTTGGTGAAAAATTGAAACCGAGCTGGACACCCAATTATTCATATATTAATGGTTTTTCTCAATTTATTATAGGAACTTTCGTACTCCGCATCCGTTGAAATCATAATTGAAGCGAACGCGTTACCGGAAGTCGTTAAATTTACAACTCAAAAATCACGTATTTTTCACTATTTCGGCTGTAGCTCGAAGAATATTAAATATTAGATATCACAATTTATACCACTATATTATATTTTAAATATATATGTAATAGATTTAAAATTATTGAAATCGAATCATTATTGTGGATTTTGATTTTTTACATCACCTAATAATTTTAAGAATTTATTTTTACATGGCGGAGATAGGAAATAATTATTATAAACTCGTTAAACCGAATAACTGAAATCTAGTACGTACGATATATATTAATACTCGTCATAAATGTTATTTTTATAATTATATCTATATATTATCGATTTTTTTACGCGAAACGAATATTATAAATTTAAATTTTTACACGGCGGAAATAGGACATTTTTTTTTATAAACTCGAAATTTAAATTTAACGAAATCTAGTATTATTAGGGTTCGAGTAATATTAGTATCGGGCGAAAAAAATGCGTATATAACGTATTTTATGTCGTCCGTATACGCGCTATAAGATCGCCCGTAGAATGTTTACGTTAACGAAAATATTTCGTAAATTTTTTTTTAACGGCGGAGATAGGACATTTTTTTTTATAAACTCAAAATTTAAATTTAACGAAATCTAGTATTATTAGGATTCGGGTAATATTAGTATCGGGCGAAAAAAATGCGTATATAACGTATTTTATAACGTCCGTATACGCGATATAGACTCGCTACCTATCCTCGCCATAGCGAATTTAAAAAAATTTTTTTTTTTTTAAATATCCTCGATCAATAAATAAAATAAACAAATATATAAATATATAAAATATATATAATTATAACCGTATAATATATACCCATTACTCGCTAATTATATGGTAATTATATACACATATTATTACGGTTTTAGTATCTATAGATTACCTATATATTATTTATGTCGAAAAATATCGAAAATTCGTCGCGATGGCTCGCTGCGCTCGCTCGCAAAAAATGTCAAGTGACGACGACGACGACTACGAAAACAAAAATTTAAGCGCTTTAATATATATGTAGACAATTAATAACGCTGCAGCAGCTTAAGAGACCTAAACATGTTACAGACCGATGTGAACAACCCACAACCTGGACCGTCGGGATATCGCGGTGTAAAACTTACTAAAGGTGAACAGGTGAAATCGGATGCGAAGGCAACAAAAGTAGAGAAAGAAAAGAAAGAAAAGAAAGAAACGAAAGAAAAGAAAGAGGAGAAAGAAAGACAAGATAAGCAAGATATAAAAAGCGAACAGAAGAAGAAAAAGCGCGATGGTAGGCTATATAATAACTGTGAAATATGTCACGTGATTACAGTTTATCGCGAAATTAAACTCTCGATCAATCTAAGTCATTGATTCCCATTGTAGAGCCGGTATTCGTATAGAGGTATTGAAGTATCTATGTATTAATGTATGGCTATGATGTTTAGTTTTATTCAGTGACTCTAGGTTAAAACTCTAGATTGAACGAGTATACTGGTTAAACGCTGTGCAGTTTTCCTATAAATATATTATTTGCGTATAACTATACGATTTAGTTATATTTCACATACTACAGGTAGATTATTATCTCCACATAATGCTTTATATAACCGCAGGAAACTGGTTTTCATAGTTTTGTACAATCTTATGTGATACAGATTATTTAAATAGTACACTAATAATAACGATCTGAATTTCATCTGAATAATCTAAAAACGTTTACTTAGTAGAAATCATATATTTATAATCGATACATTTTTACTGTTATTTATTATTTAGTTAAATATAATTAAATTTTAATTTTAAATATGTATTAATTCGAATTCAGAATACTAAATAGTATTTAGTAAATACTATAAATACTATAATTTAGTTGTTGGAAAAAATTTATAAATTGTAGATATTTTTTCTTCCCATAATATCGCCATCAACCCATTTATTTCCATATTATAATTCCTAATCGTATATAATGTATACATACATATACCTAGATACCCAAGAAAAACATTGCCAAGAAATGATGATAGTAAAATGATTTCATTAGAAAATCATCAGAAATTCAAATTCATTAGTCATGACTCATGAATCATGAGTGATGGGTGGATGAGTCATGTGTAATAGCCTATCACTGAAAGGTGATGAGTGATGGGCATCTATATAAAGAAAGTGGATAAGCAATTGATACGCACAATGAATGTAAAAGATAGATAAGCGAATGGCACTTTTATTTATAAATTAACAATATGGTGATTTTTATTGGATATTAGTCATATTATATAAAATATTAAAGCAGTAGGATTTTCATCTAAATAGATAGAAGTGACTTCTATCTATATCTATGGATTTAGATTATATATATATATATCTATAAATAGTATATCTTCAATTTAAATGATTATAAACATTATGAGTAATATTTATATGGTATATATATAACTATTATTTTTAGAATATATAATACATTAAAATTAATCTTAATTCACAATATTTATTTATAAATAAATAATAATAATTTAGTACTAGTTATTTAGAATTAGGTTTCTGTTGACGTCAGCATCGCTTGCATTGTAAAGTGCCATACGCTACATTCAGTTGCTTATCCACTCTCTTTACATCTATGTGTGATATAGTAGTGGTTGCATGTCAAACTTTAACACTTATTAAAATCACATCTATTATTTAATAATTTCAACCCTATAGAATTATATAGTATTTGTATAGTATTTGTATAGTATTTGTATAGTATTTGTATATTAGTATATATTAATTATTTGATTTAACTGTTGATTTAACTGTTGTAATTTTTATTTTTATATATATTTACATTTATTTTCACATTTCTATTTACATTTATTTTCATATTTTATCACATTTATTTTCACATTTTATCACATTTTCTTTCTACGTTTACATTTTAAATTAACAGTAATTTCTTTTATCATTATCAATAATATTTGTATTTTAAACATATACTTATTTGAATAGCGAAAAGACGCCGAAATAGAAAGAAGTGAAGTGAGAGATGTCACTCCACCTTGTGTTAGTCACTTAGATTCCTTAATTATCTAATTAAATATAACTCACATACACATACACACACATACAGTGTTGTTCTGCAGCAACAGTTACATGAGAAGCGTTCAAGTGACTCTACAGCAATGTTCTGTGAGAACCATTCAAGTTGCTCTGCTGATCAGGCCATTGAAGCCAATTCTGATTTCGCAAACCAAAAAATCGTATCTTATGCTAACTTTAATATTTCGTAATTTTATATATATATTTTTAGTTTTATAACAATAATTATTTTCTTTAATACATTTCTCGCAAGACTAATGTTATAATTGCTACAGTTAACGAAATAAGTGATAGCAATCTTATAAATTATATATTTTAAATATCAAAGAAATACCTCTCTATATTAAATACTTAATTATATATATACATCTAGCAACTCTTATGTTATCCATTGCTACCAGATTATTATTATAATAAAATATTTATATTAATATAATCATGAATTTATATATTCGTTTAATTAATAAAATATTCATATTTTAATAAATACATCTTTCTAAATAAATATTTCCTGGAAATGTCTATAAAAGATTAAGTAATTATTTCAATTTTATATATAATTAATAAATAATTTTTTAATAAATATAATTCTAATTGAAATATTTCATTAAGTAATTACTTTAGATTTAAATCTCATTATTTATGGCTATCTAAATGTCCATATAAAAATGTATATTCCTAGATTGAACTAGTATCTGTTTAGCCCAATATTTATGTATTATATATACACAATTTCAAGCATAGTTTTACCATCCTAGTCTCCTCGTTGCATATCGTATCAGTAAATAACTAGTAAAACAAGATATTCATCGCATTCAAGTTATTGCTTAATTTCCACTTATTATTCAACTGTCATTGGTCTTCATTACCCCAACAATAAATACTTTGCATTAGAATCAATGTAAATAAAATTACACACCTAAAGGTTATCACTGAGAATTAGTTGTTACGACTCACTTATATTGACCTCAATAAACCCATGTGACTCAACATAGGTGTATACTTTTGTGTACCTGTCACATCTCCTCTCTCTCTCTCTCTCATTCAGCATCATCAACGGTACATCTTTTTCTACAACTTTTTAATATAACTTTATTATATCGTCACGGATATAAGCGAAATATCCTTCCATCACTTTTTAATACATGCTAATATGTCAACTTATTAAATTATCTTTTTTATCTTCAGAAATGTTCTATAAATATTCTAAAAGTGGTTTGATAGTATATGATATATATATATATATATATATATATATATATAATTTAATATAAGTAGGTATCTATATAAATTCACAATAATAAAATGAAAATAACCTGAAAATTAATTACTAAATTTATTAATAGTTTACAAATTATTCTTTTTATATTTAATTATAATAGCTATTTACTAGAAATCAATATTGCATATAATTTAATTGATTTAAGTTGTAATAAATTTAATTTAGAATAAATAATTATTATTATATATGTATATATTAATTAAAGAAAAAAAAGTATCCGACATGTATATATTATTTTAAAACATTTATTTTTGTATACACATATATTTATCTATGTATATCAATTTGATTTTTTATACAATATATTATTTCCTTATTATATATTATTATAAGTACATGCTTTTAAATGCTCATTTAGGGATGTAATACAGGTACATAAAACCAAACAAACCCAAAATATATTTCCGTAATATATATAAGAACATCAAATATTTGTTAGAAATTTCTATTATATATATTCATCATTTATATATTATGCTCAGAGTTATTCTATTTTTATTTTTTAAATATCAAATTAGTTATTTCAGAAAATTTAATAATTCTTTGATATTGATTGAATTATATATTTTATTTTTACTGTTATTTTTTTTCGGTTATTTATTTTCTTGTTATTTTGTTTCTTATTACCATAATACAACAAACGAATATAATATTATTAATGAAAAAATGAATTGTAAGAATTAACTTAAATACAATATGTTAATTTAAATACAGTTATGTAATAACTGCCTATTATGAGTATAACTAACCTAGTTGATATCCAGGACCAGAATGTATGTATCATCTAAAGATACATATAATGGGTGTGGCTTAGCGTCATACCCGAATAGGCAGCTACAAAGTGACAGCCTATAATATATTACTACATCTCCCTTCTTAAGATTAATAATATTCAAATACCTTGATGATTATATTTAACTAAAATAATAATAATAATAATAATAATGAACTAAATAATGAACAACACATAAATAATATACCCACCACCCTCTTCCCGTATCTTAGTTAATCTCTATTAATCGATCAGGTGGTTTTGAAATTCTTCCTGACCGAGTTACGTAAGAGGTATTCTTTAATGGTATAATCATTTGTCTATTACGTCTTATAAACCTTTTGTCGGTATCTAAGACATATGATCGATCACTCTCTGGAGATCTATATGCTATTTTGGCTACTTTCCGTAGATCTTTAACAAATACTTCTTCGTTGTTCTCTAGTTCTCTCTTTTCTATAGTATACTTATTGTCTCGGTATTTCTTATTGTTTTCTTTATTAAATTTAATAAATTTCGGTTGATTAATTCTTCTTAATCCTTTCGGTATCTCAGGTACCGTTGTATTCAGTCTTCTCCCCATTAACAATTCAGCAGGCGATATTCCAAAGCTTAAAGGTGTGCTTCTATAAGCCAATAATCCTAAGTATGGATCATCTTCTTTACTTAATATATTCTTTATTGTTTGAACTCCCCTTTCTGCAACTGAATTTCCTTGAGGGTGCTTGGGTGATGACGTAATATGTTGAAAACTGTAACTTTGGGAGAATTCTTTAAATTCTTTGCTGGAATACTGTCTTCCGTTATCAGAAACGACAGTCTCTGGTATTCCATGTCTTGAAAATATAGATTTCATTGATAGAATAACTGTTTCTGATAGTTCATTCTTCAGCAACATAGTTTCAATATATCTCGAGTAATAGTCTACTATTATTAGATATTTCTTATCTTTAAAGGTATAAAGATCAGTTCCAACAATCTCCCAAGCTTTCTTTGGTACAGGTATTATTTTCATAGGTTCTCTTGTTGTCCTACTATTCATTAAACAAGTTCTACAGTTTCTTACCATTCTTTCTACATCTCTACTAATCCCAAACCACCACACACATTCTCGTGCTCTTGCTTGACATTTTGATATACCTTGGTGTCCTACATGTAGTTCACTTAAAATGACTTGCTGATATGTTCTAGGGATGACTAACCTATTCTGGTAGGTTAGACACCCTTTCATCATGCTTAAGTTTGCAGTATTTTCATAATACTTGCTTAGATCACTATTCTTACGGTCTTTATACGACCATCCATTACATATTTTACTAATAACTTCTTTTATTATTACGTCATCCTCTTGGATTTTTCTTATTTTATTGAGTTTTACTGACTCACCAGGAACAAAAGTAGATTCTACTAGTTGATTTACTTCAATTTCAAGTATATTAGAAGTACTTGTCGTCTTAGAAGGATATCTTGATAAAGCATCAGCTCCAATATTTAATTTTCCAGGTATATATACCATTTCTACCGAATATCTCATCAAACGTATTCTAAATCTTTGTATCCTTATAGGGATCTTTTCTACTTCTTTCCGTCCTAACAGGGTAATCAAAGGTTTGTGGTCAGTCTCTACAACTATAGGTGCTCCACAAATATAATAGTTAAACTTCTCGAGACCCCAAACGACTCCTAAAGCTTCTTTTTCAATCACTGCATAATTCTTTTCAGCACTGGTTAAGGATCTACTAGCGGCTCCAATCATTCTTCTGTTTCCTTCCGAATCAATTTGGGAAAGAACAGCCCCGATTCCTTGATTACAAGCATCTGTCGTAATCATAGTTTTTTTCTTTGGGTCGAAGTGCGCTAATATAGGAGGTTCATTAAACATTTTTTTTAGTTTCTCAAAACTAATTTCTTGATCTCTATCCCAAAACCATCCAATATCTTTTTTCAATAGCTCTCTGATTGGTTCACTGACGGTAGCTATTTCATGATTAAATCTTGAATATTGGTTAATCAATCCCAGGAAACTTCTTACTGCTTTTACACAATCTGGCACTGGAAAATCTCTAATTCCTTGAATTTTTTCTCCAGCTTGTATCCCATTATCCCATCCCCACTGATTTTAAATCCTAAAAATTCTACTTTTATAGAACCAAATGAACATTTCTCTCTGTTTAATGTCATTCCTGCTTTACTTATTTTATTCAATACTGCATCTAGTCTTGTATCATGTTCTTCTTTATTTTCACCCATAACTAGTACATCGTCCATGTGTATCACCACTCCTTTGCAATCTTTTAGAATTCTGTCCATCTCTCTACAGAAAATTTCAGGGGCTGATGTAAGGCCAAAAGGTAGTTTTTTATAATAAAACCGTCCCCATGGCGTTAAGAATGTTGTCAATTTCTGTGAGCTTTCCTCTAAGGGTATTTGCCAAAACCCTGAGTTTGCGTCTAGCTTACTGAATATTTTGCCCTTAATCTTGGCTAAGCTACTCTCAACTGTTGCCATCGGATATACTTCCCTCTTTACAGCTTTGTTGAATTTCGTCATATCGGTGCATATACGAATCTTCCCGTTTCCCTTGATGGCCACTACCATTGGGCTACACCAATCTGTTGGACTATTGGCTTCTTCTATGACGTTTAAACTCATCATCCTATCTAGTTCTTCCTTAACTTTTTCTTGTTGGTGTATGGGTACTGGTCTTGGTACATATATAGAAGTTGGTTTAATATTATCGTTCATCTCTATCTTATATGTATATTCTAAGCTTCCTAAACCTTCAAAAAGTCTATTATCGATTTCATCAATTAGTTTTACTATTCCAAGTCCTACTGATAATCTTCTGGATAATAGCCCTACGGTTTGTTTTTCTAGTATAAATATCTCTTCTTTCATTGATTTTCCTTTATAGGTGACAATCGCATCAAAACATCCTATAACTTCTATATGAGTATTATTAGGACCTTTAAGAATTGTTGTCGATTGTCTCATCTGGGGTAACGATTTGCTAAACGGTATCACTGTAACGCTAGCACCTGTATCTATTTTTAAAGATACTTGTTCTTGGTAACTTCCTATTTGAAGTCCTACTCTTCTTGTCCAATCTTCCTCTTTTTGATTTATACTTTCCTTTATTTCGCCTAGGAACTTTATGTGTTCCTTTATAATTTCATTCGTTTCTCTGCAATTGTTTTTACAACATATTGCCCAATGTCCAATTTTCTTACATTTCATACATTTTTGATTATACGCTCTACATTGTTTTGGTGGATGCTCTAAATTACATCTTCCACACTTCTTGTTATTTTTCGTTTCGATGTTGTGCGTTTTCTTTTTATTTTCGAATTTCTTGTATTTTCTCGTTTTATCTTTGATGTAATCTATACTTTCCTTAGCATCGTGATTAATCGCCTTAACTTGTAATATGCTAGTTTCTTTTATTTTAACTGTTTCTACAATCTTTTCTGCGGTTAACTCATACTGAGCAGCCTCTTGCAAAAATCTTTGCCTTAGATTTTCATCTGTCATTCCTATTATTAATCTGTCCTTAATGAGGGAATCTTTCAGATCCTGGAATTCGCATGTTTTTGCCAAATTCTTCAGTTCCGAATAATATAATTCTATTGATTCTCCTTCGGTTTGATCTCTTTTGAAAAAAACATATCTCTCGTATGTTGTATTTTTCTTTGGTGTGAAATAACTTTCAAACTTATTCTTGATCCATTCTAGATCTTCTTTGCCTTTTATAGTTATCTTTTTTTCATTTTCCGTTCTTTCAAAGGTTTCTTCTTTAAATGAGTTAAATATTTCTACTCCGTCTGGACCTATAATATTTAGGAATATTGCTACCTTGACTTTATCCTTCTTTTCTTCCAGCTCTGCTACACATTCATATATTTCAAAGGCTTGAATCCATCTCTTCCATTCTATAGCACTGGTATTATCTGTATTTAATTTCTCGGGTATTCTGTACTCTGACATCTCTCCTTACAATAATTAACAATAATAATCACAATATAATATATAATAATTATAATAATTCGCAATATAATATATAATAATTATAATAATAATTTTTTAATAATATTCTCCGTATATAATTATATAGGAATATATATTATACTATAGAATATGTAATAATATGTAATAACTAAATATAAACTACATATATATATAATATAATCACTAATTTAAAAAATATCTAGATGTTCTATATATTAAATAAATTCACTAATTTATAAAATATCTAGGTTTCTATAGAAATAAATAAATTCACTAATTTATAAAATATCTAGTTTTTTTTTTTTTTTTTTTTTTTATAGAAATAAATAAATTCACTGATTTATAAAATATCTAGGTTTTCTATAGAAATAAATAAATTCACTGATTTATAAAGTATCTAGGTTTTCTATAGAAATAAATAAATTCACTGATTTATAAAATATCTAGGTTTTCTATAGAAATAAATAAATTCACTGATTTATATAATCTGATATATATACTAAATATTTATACTTTTAATATGTTCAAATTTATTCTCTAAATATATATATTTATATATATATTTATATTACTTTTCCTACCACTTTATATGGTATACTATATCTAAGGTATAATATATATATATATATATATATAAATATACTATATTATATAGTATATAATAATAACACAATACTATGTAATAATATATAATATTAATAATAATTCACTGATTTATATTAATATTTAATATAGTTAATTTATATATAATATGTTATAAATGTTATAAATACACTGATTTATATGATATATGTTATAGGGTTCTTAATTAAGCCCGCTGTCACCATGTAATAACTGCCTATTATGAGTATAACTAACCTAGTTGATATCCAGGACCAGAATGTATGTATCATCTAAAGATACATATAATGGGTGTGGCTTAGCGTCATACCCGAATAGGCAGCTACAAAGTGACAGCCTATAATATATTACTACAAGTTATATTTTAATTCATCATAATTTATAGTTATATTAATAAATATAATATATAAACAATTGTATTTGAGGGTGATTTCAGACTACTATATATTTTATGGATTTGTTTGCCAAATATATCCGTATTGAAACATTAGGGGTAATCTCAGACTGCCATAAGGGCTACATGTAAAAATTACTATGGGATGTGCTTATGTTAAATTCATTGATTGCTTTGAAAATAATGTTATCAATATTAAAATTCTTATTAATATGTAGTTGTTTTTAATTGATATTACTTTTGTAAATGATATTAATTTTGTAATTAATATTACTTTTTAGATATTCTGTGTTATGTTATTTGTTATATTTATTAATTTGTATATGTGTGATATGTTTTTTATTTTCCACACTGATGGTGTGACTAGTCACATTATGGATACATTACAGTTGTTGTCTAAATAAACTATTTATTAAATATACATATTCCTATTCATATTATTAGTATGAATATAAATTAATAATGAATCTGAATTAGATAATTTTACAAATTATGTAGGTATATATACTTAATAGTTATAATAATAATAATATATTATTATCATATGTACAAAATATATTAAAAAATATATTACTATATATTTCAAAATATATTATATTTACAAATTGAAATACGTAATGTGGTTATATTTTGGAATTAGAAATGGGTCTGAAACACAATTTTAAAGTTTCGAAACGGTTTCAGATTCAAATATTTGGGTTTCAAAATGATTTCAGTTTCAAATATTTGGGTTTCGAAACGGTTTCAGTTTCAAAGAATAGAGTTTAGAAATTCTTTCAGTTTCAATATAAGTTTGTATTTCGATAATAATAAAAAAAACATTTTAAAGTTTACAATTTTTATTTAAAAAAATTAATATGTTGGCGGAATGATCAGATACCCTGTTTCTTCTTCTATTACTAAGTATCTGGCCAGCTGTGATTGGTACACTCTCTTAGATGCTACTGATGTAGCCTGACATGATAGATAATAATTAGACATATATGTTAATATTGGACAAGTCTTAGCCTGACTTACCACTCCACAGGATTATCATTGATCCCACCCAGTAAACCATAAATTTGAAAATTTGTTCGAAAAAGTTTGTAATTTATTTACAATAATTTTCAATATTCATAAATTACTATATTTTTTCTGAAAAAAAACACGAAGTTTGTAAAATATTTGAAAATAATTTACGAAAATGATTTTAGAAAATTTTACGAAAATAATTTGAAAATAAAACGCCAAGTTTGTAAAATTTATGAAAATAAAACACGAAGTTTGCAAAAATCTTTGCGCGGAGTATTCGGCGAGTTATTATAAGTTATATAATGTCGATCAGTTGGTCACATACGGCGCCCATAAAGGATTGAATATATTTAAGGGAATATAAGAGACTACCGAACCTAATTGTATAGACACGCCCCTAAATGATCATGGGCGTGTCGAGCCTTAAAGAATCGAGGCTTTTACCGTTTGATCGTCGTGCGTACACGATGAGATTTGATAATTTAATAAAGGAATTAAACCTTGACTTGTTTAGTAATTTAGTATTTAGTTTAGAGTAGTTTATTACGCAGGGATACATAACACTACATATATTAATATAAATTAATTAATATATTAAGATTATTAATAGATTTAATTAAATTGTATTGCAGATAAATGTTTAAATTTTTTTAAATATCTACTTTCTATTATTTATTTATGATTAACGAAATAAATATATAATAGATAAAATGTTTTATTCTAAAATAAATTGTTATTTATATTGATATACATATTTTATATTTAACATCATTATTAATGGTTATTAAATACAAAATAATGGAGGATAGATCTGTAAAATCAATAAATAAACCACTGTTTATTCAGTTAAACTAATTTTTGATTCATTCAATGAAGTAAAAATATTTATTTTATATATTAATATATTTATTCTAGTTATATATATAACAATATCTTTTATTTTTATTATATTCTCCAGATAATTTATTTTTTATTTGCAAATATTGTTGACTAAATATTTATTAAATTCTGAAAATTATGTGCCAAGTTTGCAAATGATTTTCAAAAAATGTACGTAAATAATTGAAAAATATTTGCAAAGTTTGCAAAAATGTGTCAGAACTATTTTCGAACAATTTTCAAAAACCATTTGCAAATTATTTTCAAATTATTTTCAAATTTGGTTTACTGGACAAGCTTAGGATAAGAATACATCCGTAGTTCAGCTTCAATCTAATATGTATAACATTATATATGCTTAGAATTATGTTAGCTACAAATATTGTATATGTGAACACAAATAGAATAAATATTATTATATAAGCGTATATGAACGGGTTTGCAAAACAAATTCGCGGAGATTGAATTTATCATCAACAAAATGAGCGGCTGACGTTATGAAAGATTTATTGTTGATGGATGTCCAAGCACCTATTGTTACAGCAACGTTATGTGTTCCGACCACCTCCCAATTATTGTAACCGTGGACTACCCAACCCAACCACCTCCGATCACAGAACTTCGATGGAACTGGGCCAAAGCCGATTTCGAAGGTTTTTCCAGGGATGTCAAAGTCTCTGTTATGACCACCCCATTCCACATAGCTACAGCCTCATTAGATGCTAGGATGAGGTATCTGAACGAGGCCACGCTAAGTGCGGCAAAGGCGAATATCGGCAAAGTGAAGGCCACGGCAAACGACCATGAGTGGATGAGCAGGGAAATAAGAGAGGCAATAAGGACGCGCAACCACCTCATAAGATATATCGTTGTCAGCAGAATGTAATGGATCAGTGCATGACGAAAGGTTCAGCTGCTGATTCGCACCAGCAAAGAGGACAGATGGTGGGAATTTATTTCCAGCGCCGACCTCAGTGCAAATCCCAATAAAATCTGGTCGACAATTAAATCGCTGAGAGGAAAGTGCGCCTCGAGCATAAGGAACGAAACGCTTGTGTACGAAGGCAAGAGCTATTCTACAGCAAGGCCAAAGCCGATGCATTCATGCGGAGGTACGCAGTTGTTAGCCGGTTGAATATCCCCAAGCCGGAACGCCGCAAGAACACAGTGGAACACTCCAGACCCGACCCGCTTCACGGACGGTTCTTGCATTGCTGGATTTCAGTAAGGCATTCGACACCGTATGGCGCGACCGCCTGTATGAGATCCTTCTCGCGAAAGGCGTGCCGCGGATGGTCAGATGGATCCATGGCTTCCTGCAGAAGAGCGAGAGTGAGGCTGGATGGAGTAAACGGGAGCGGCACGAAGCTCCAACAAGGAGTCCCACAGGGCTCGGTTCTCTCTCCTCTCCTCTTTCTCTTCTACATCAACGGGATTCGGGATGCGGCTCCGGACGGAACGTTCATTAGCATGTACGCGGACGACATTGCGGTATGGTCACAGTATAAGGACAGAGCATAGTCCTTATTTGTTGTTGTTTTTCTAATGTAAATTCGGCATATATTTAATTAGTTATTAACATAATTAACATAGTTTCATTTTAAATAAAAATTACTCGAAACCTACTCGATTCTTACTCAGGATTACTCGAAACCTACTGGGAATCGAAATTTTTGAATTAAATTACTCGAAAACCGCTTGGAAATTTCATTACTCGAAACCGCTAGGAATTTACGCGGATCGATCTCATTACTAGTTGGAATGCCTACGTGATATCATATATAGGAATTATATTTTAAGAAATTATTATATTTTATTTTCTAAACATTATTTCGTACATTATCCCTACAACTACTGTGTTACTTTAATATAAATAAATATATAATGATATCTTAATCTAGCTAGATAATACTATATATAGTTATTGATGTCTAACAGATTTCCTACATTTTATTCAGAAATTAAATAATATTTAATGCAAAACATAATTTTTAATTATTTTATTAAATTCAACTTTCCGAAAGTATAAAAATATAAATATCTTGAAATGAGGACAAATATGATGACTAAATATACATATTTACATTTCACAGTTAACAGTTATTTATAAAGTATCAATTATAAATTATTTCAGAATAAATACACACACCAACATTATTATACCTATTACTTATAACATAACTAGTATAATTATCATTTTTACAATGAAGGTTGTATGTGTACGATTATTTGATAGTGTGGAGTAACAATTTATCATTTTGTTAGAAATTCAAAATCTGAATACAAAATATTGAACAACATCTCAGATTATTTTACATAATGCATTAACCAATTGTCATATATATGTATATACACACACACATATATATATATATATATCGTTATTGTATAGAAATGATATAACAAACAGTTCCTATATATTATATAAACATTAGTGTATAACATATGATCAAATAAATATATAGCCATATATAAAGATTTAATTATTTTAGTGACCTATTTTATGTGACATTTTGTGAGTATATTAATATAGAATTGATGTTAAATAATAACGTACACGTATACTGTATGTCTTCACAATGTATATTTGAGTGTATGTGTGTATATATGTGTGTGTGTTTTGTGTGTATATATATATAATTTAAATCTACATGAATGTATGCGGTAGTAGAAATATAGTGAATATTACATAATACATATTATATATATATATATATATATATATATATATATATATCTGATTGTAAGATATGTCAATCAGATCTAAAATACTGAAATTTGAATGATTCCAAACGAGTGAGAATTATGATAGAGTGAGCGAGGTGTCGACTGTGGTTTGGCTACCGGGTCGTGACCCGATCTAGCCGATATCACACCGGGTCGTGACCCGATCACATCGGGTCATCGGACTGGCGCGGGCTGTAGGTACGCGCCGATAACCCGAACCGAACACTTTCGATCGGGTCGTCGTCCTGGAGGAAGTGGGCCGCGCTTTTCTTAGCCGTTGTCTGTACGTCCACGGGTTCGTCGAGTCTGACCAGGCGCAAGGTGGCGCCAGCATCGATAGCATCGTTATAGATACAGTTGTCGCCGTCCACGTAGGTGCCTCGGTACAGGCCGGCGATAGCGGGCCGGTAAAGGCTCGCAGCGGCGGCCGGTCGGTACAGTTCGTAGTCGTCTTCGTCTAGGTGATTGGGGGCGTGGTCCGGGGCGTGGTTTAATCGAGTCGCCTGACATCCCGATGGTGGGGGTTCCGCTCCGTTAGGTAGACTGTGCAACAGTAGGATACGGTTTGTCTGAGTCTGGCGCTGTTCCGTGTGAAGGTGACCGTCGAGAACAGATCTCTGTCTCACGCTGAAATCATAATCAAGTGTATACATAATGTCGTATCATTATTATCATACTATATAGTAACCTACATATATAAAGGTTTGGTATATATTTAAATATTATTTATATATATATTTAGGACTATATATATATATATATATATATATTAGACTCGTTTCACTTGAAACATCTAAACATAATCTGTAGTATCATCATGTTCATCATCAACATCATTTTAATTCCATAAATATCATTATATTATATAACTAGGTATTTGTAGATATTTGTACCTATAGGTACTACTTATATATTAAATAGCCAAGTATACATATCATGTATATATACATAGCTACTACATACATAGAATGCAGCCTATAGTGACTGTATAAACTAAATAGAAACCTCTTTAGAAAAGTCATCATCACGATAAGACCCACGAAACCGAGAACAGCTCCGCATATAACCCCGATAACAATGGCGGCTATGACACCTTATTAGAGAGAGGGGGATGGGGGGGGGGAGTTACGCAATGTGGACCACGGTACAGTGTGACGTCATCGCGTACACGCACGCACCTAAACGCACGTATGCTTACGACGTGTTATAACACGTGTTATAGTACAAACTATAGTATCACTATATTACAAGTACTATACTGTTCCAATATATAAATATTTAATTTAATAAATATTATATATATAATAGTATGTTAGTTAAAGCATAACAGTAACAGCTATAGCAGCTATATATAGCTGCTATAGTTTGTATAATATATTGTAGGGGTCCCCTATTAACGACCCCCTCCTAATACCGACACCTCTCGTATCTCAGTAATTATAAGATATATAAAAAAATAATATATACACGAACTGTTAGTAATTTAATGATAAATATGAATAAGTATTTTGTTTTAAAAAATATTTAATCCTACAATTGTTATTTGATAAAATGTAATATTCTGTTTTTACTTTTTAAATATTTGAATAATAACTTTTTTTAAATCATTGTAAATACTTTATTATTTAAAAGAAAACTTAATACTGCGCATAATATTGTAGATAAATAAAATGTTTATAACTATTATAAAAATAATTTAATTTGAATAACTATTAACCAATATATCTTAATTTTAACAACCCATATGATTTTCCAAATACCGACCCCCTAAATTACCCTAATACCGAACCCATGATTTATAATATCCAATCAAAATAGATCCGTATTTTACTTTAAAATATGTCATAAGTTGTTTGTGTATCATTATATATATTTAGGATTCATAATTCCAGTTGATTATATACATACTGATTAATAAATAAATATTAAATAATAATATACACTATTTTTATATAATTACTATCAATTTTACATTTAAATGTATTACTATTAAAACATAAATTCAATACAAAATAAATTGCGTGAATGTTATAATTAATTATATTTATGTATATCTACTATTTTTATTGGATATTATAATACTCCAATTATTTATATCACGAATATTTTAGGGGTCGGTAATAGGTGAAGGGGTCGGTATTAGGCACATGTATCCGATTACCGAACCCCCTTTTTATTCTTATAAATATAATTATATCAAAAATTTAAAATAGCCACATTATTCATTGCCATAATATTACTCTAATTACAAAATTTCAAATAAATATATTTAATATTGAATAAGTTATTACAAATAATCATTTAGGGGTCGGTAATCGGAGACTTTCCCCTATTCGTTAATGAATAGAAGTAATGTTTCATTAGTACTTAGAACATCAGTACTAATTGTTATTATACTATATATACATACATGTATCCTATATACAGTGTATATCATACATGTATATACACCCATATAAACCTATATACACCTATTAAACCGCTTAAGCTGTAATTAACGTATTTATCACGATATTTAGACTTATCTAGAATATTAATGTGACTCGGTGAAAATTGATTTAAAATTATACTTATTTTAAAATCCAACATAAATATATATAGATATATATATATATATATATATATATATATATATATGATATGCAATTATATGATAATGCATTATAGTAACCGGAAGATAGTTTCTGTATTAAATATGGGTGCTGATTTTGAAGAAGTTCTGTTATTCGAATTAGTAATAATAAGTATATAAATATACTATGATTAACTATAATAATTACTATATATATATATATATATATATATATATATTTTTATATAGATATTATAACTATAGCTATTTGATTATTTATAAATATATAATTATGATAATCTTTATAATAATTATAATAAATTATATCAGGTAATAATTTAACAATTTTATCAATTATTTGAAACAATTAATAAATAGTACTAAATTAATAATTCAATGTACATATATATATCGCAGTTTTGTTATCAATATATTAATATAATACAAAGCACTGTAGTATTGATTGATAATGATTCACGCCCGCCCGATCACATTCATCAGTGGTCATGTGATACGCCGGTTACACGTGACACGTAGCTGCCATGGAGCGTGACTCATACCCTATGAGTCATAGCTCACATACACACATGCTATAAGGCTTAGACTAGGGGCGCTGGAACGATTTTGTATGTAGGGGGGACAACCAATCAAACTACATTGTGTGGTAAAAGTGGGGGGGGGGACCAATACATAGGAGGTGCCCCTAGATTTTAAAGTGGGGGCGACATATCCCCCCATCCCCCTCCCTGTTGCAGCGTCCCTAGCTGTGATTATATACACATAACTACGGTGATACACGTGCTTACACATAGATAGATAGATTAGATAGATTAATAGTTTATTATATGTACGAATGATATGGGTATGTGGGATAGGGTTAAGGGTAACGAGTAAGTACATATAATGAGACATGAAACACGGATGAACAAAACAAAAAGGAAAAATAGAATATATACAATAAAAAACATAATGAATTAATCATGCCTCTACGTGCCGGGTAACCTGAACTACTGCCGGGTGCCGAACAGTTGTGTTTACTAGCACCTAACCACGTGTCACCCCTACAGGTCACGTGCCACTTTACGTGTTTACGTCGACACGTGATCATAGCCTTGTTCTCTGACCTAGTTACGGTCATCTCGTCGTCGCTATCTAGGTCAGCACATCCTATAGCTGTGTGTGTGTGCGTGTGTGGGTGTGGATGCGTGTGTGTATGTATATGTGAGTGTGTGTGTGTGTGGGTGCGTGTAGATATGATCGCTCGTGTGGTCACACGTATACGCAGTGTGGAGTTATAAACAAACATGTATACTATTCTATACATTGTGTAGGGTTAATGAACGTGTTTATTACACTGGCATACCAGTAATGGGTGTGTGTGCGGTGCCGCACGTGTGTGCGCTATCGCACTGCACACTGTGGGTTGACAAGCTAGGCCGATATACCACACTGTAGTGTAATACTATCGAGGACATGACCTTGATAGTATAGTACTAGAGCATACTATAGCATACTATAGCATACTATAGAGCACTCGATTGTACTATGCTGTATAGTGGTCGGTATTCACTATAGTGAACTACTATTATACATGTATATACAGTATGAGCAGCAGTAACAGCAGCACATGGTCAGGCCACAATCAGGTAACATATTTTCATCGGATCGTAAAGCTTTAAAGTAGGCCATAGTGCATCGAGTACATTGCGTACACTAAGTACACTAAGTACACTAAGTACATTAAGTACACTAAGTACATTAAGTACACTAAGTACATTAAGTACACTAAATACACTAAGAACACTAAGTATACTAAATACACGTAGTGGTACGTTCTTACATGTTATGTAACGCTTTTAGTTATTTATCTAACCAGTAGGGTTACATTAATCTCATACTTTGATTAAATGATATATATATATATATATATATACAATGTATATATATTTTAAGAATAATGTATTGAAGTGAAGTTAAGAAGATACTAACTATGCGACTACATATAAATACTGTTATCTACAGATTCTACTGCACGTTACTAACTCTCTTAACCGTATAATTATTTATTTCATAGCTTAGTTTAATTTTAAGAAATTCACAATACTATGATGATTATTTGAGAAGTAAATGCACTATGTGTTCCAGACATCACAAACACTAATAATAACACTGTATATAGTATATTATAGTATATCAACTACTACTATAGTAGGATGTATTAAGATCGCATGAACGGAACGCTACTTCTATAGCATGGTACTACTATAGTTCTGCTACTACGGTATAGCCCTTCCCCCTGGCGGCCAACCTTCGATAAGCATCAGTATCCGGGTGGCGTTATCTTGACCAGCGGTGCGACCGTCGTGGAATGTGAAGTGGACACGTGATCCGTGCATTACGTAAGAGTCTCGGTTGCGTAATAGGCTGTTACGACATATCGGCACTATTCGGGTAGTGGAGTCGTCCTTTATCGTCACGCTGAGACGACACCTAGAGGGGGCGGAGGGGGGTGTTCTACAGGTAACTCACGTGATGTCATGGTGACGGGTAAGGATAGTAAGGCCTCCTACACCTCACATGTTATCTAAGAGGCCTTGGTGGTAAGCAACTGGGTTAGGAATAGCGGGTAATCTTGGTGATTGTATTTGTGTGATAATTATTCATATAAGCGATTAATAAATATAACAATGTTCCATATTGTTTAGAAATTGACGGATAAAGTTAAAAGCCAATAAAATTGTTAATAATTATTAAAGAATATAATCTTTTAGAAAATTATGAAGATTATATTTAAATGTTAAATAAGATTCTATATATATATATATATATATATATATATATATATTGAGAAACATCATGAGTGATTTTAGAAGAATACTTGGTACGATGAATTGATTAATGAAAATAATATATATATATATATATATATATATATATATATATATATATATATATATAACTTTATAAAAGTATACCTATATATTTATATTATAAAAAAAAACACATATAAATATAGGTGTGAAGATGATTGACAGCTAACGATATACTAACGCACGACGATGATGTTCGTATAGCGGGTAGGTGTCGGTGTACATGTAGATAGTGGTCTTAACGGACCTCCCTTTGTCTACCTTGACCAGTTGTCCGAACTGACCACAGCCGCCCTCCCCGGACACCTGTTTGACCGCTGACGTCACGCTAGGTTCCGGTGCCGAGAATAGTAGGCGTAACGGTTTAGTGGGCGTAACGACAACTCGCGTCCTTCTCTTGTGACACAAGTCCTTCGACTTCTTAACTAAGTGAATGGTTGCCATGTGTTAAGCGTTATCGAGGAGCAGGTCTCTTAACTAGGTGGTCATTATTTACGTTAATATTACTGCGATTTTCGTCATAATTACATATCGCTATATCGCTACAGTGATTGTGTATACTACCTTTAGATTTATATTATACATGCAAGTATGATTTTAATATTTATCTCATTTCTAAATATTTAAATTATACAATGATATAATGATTATATATATCTAGTATATATTTTCACATTGATGAATTAATAACATATATCATGTATTGCTCAATGGATATCGTATTGATATATATGATTATGTATATACTGTAAACAGCGAATAAGCCACAAACCATATCACGTTGCCAACACAAAGCCCCGGCCCAGCTAACACCATTACCTACTCGATAACATGATTACACGATTACAAGTAAGAAGGGCCTACGAAAGGTCCGCGTGGGACCTACTGTATAGGCCCCATTACGTAGCCCCATATCGAACCCTACTTACATATAACACACACCACACATAACACCTCTACATAGGTAGGACTGTAGTGCGATACGAAAGTGTACACGGCTGTTATATGTTAACGCTGTGGTCGGTCACTGTATGCTTATTATATCACCATATGTAGGGGATGTCGCAGTGCTTTTAACATATGTAGGGGATGTCGCAGTGCTTGTAACATATGTAGGGGATGTCGCAGTGCTTTTAACATATGTAGGGAGTGTCGCAGTGCTTTTAACATATGTAGGGAATGTCGCAGTGCTTGTAACATATGTAGGGGATGTCGCAGTACTTGTAACATATGTAGGGGATGTCGCAGTGCTTGTAACATATGTAGGGGATGTCGCAGTGCTTGTAACATATGTAGGGGATGTCGCAGTGCTTTTAACATATGTAGGGAATGTCGCAGTGCTTTTAACATATGTAGGGGATGTCGCAGTGCTTGTAACATATGTAGGGGATGTCGCAGTGCTTTTAACATATGTAGGGGATGTCGCAGTGCTTGTAACATATGTAGGGAATGTCGCAGTGCTTTTAACATATGTAGGGAGTGTCGCAGTGCTTTTAACATATGTAGGGAATGTCGCAGTGCTTGTAACATATGTAGGGGATGTCGCAGTGCTTGTAACATATGTAGGGGATGTCGCAGTGCTTGTAACATATGTAGGGGATGTCGCAGTGCTTTTAACATATGTAGGGAGTGTCGCAGTGCTTTTAACATATGTAGGGAATGTCGCAGTGCTTGTAACATATGTAGGGGATGTCGCAGTGCTTGTAACATATGTAGGGGATGTCGCAGTGCTTGTAACATATGTAGGGAATGTCGCAGTGCTTTTAACATATGTAGGGAGTGTCGCAGTGCTTTTAACATATGTAGGGAATGTCGCAGTGCTTGTAACATATGTAGGGGATGTCGCAGTGCTTGTAACATATGTAGGGGATGTCGCAGTGCTTGTAACATATGTAGGGGATGTCGCAGTGCTTTTAACATATGTAGGGAGTGTCGCAGTGCTTTTAACATATGTAGGGAATGTCGCAGTGCTTGTAACATATGTAGGGGATGTCGCAGTGCTTTTAACATATGTAGGGAGTGTCGCAGTGCTTTTAACATATGTAGGGAATGTCGCAGTGCTTGTAACATATGTAGGGGATGTCGCAGTACTTGTAACATATGTAGGGGATGTCGCAGTGCTTGTAACATATGTAGGGGATGTCGCAGTGCTTGTAACATATGTAGGGGATGTCGCAGTGCTTTTAACATATGTAGGGAATGTCGCAGTGCTTTTAACATATGTAGGGGATGTCGCAGTGCTTGTAACATATGTAGGGGATGTCGCAGTGCTTTTAACATATGTAGGGAATGTCGCAGTGCTTTTAACATATGTAGGGAGTGTCGCAGTGCTTTTAACATATGTAGGGGATGTCGCAGTGCTTGTAACATATGTAGGGGATGTCGCAGTGCTTTTAACATATGTAGGGAATGTCGCAGTGATTGTAACATATGTAGTAGATGTCGTAGTGGTGTTAACATATGTAGAGGATGTCGCAGTGCTTATAACATATGTAGGGGACGTCGCAGTGCTTGTAACATATGTAGTGGATGTCACAGTGCTTGTAACATATGTAGGGGATGTATCAGTGCTTGTAACATATGTAAGGGATGTCGCAGTGATAGTGTCATATGTAGTAGAAATCGTAGTAGTAATAATATATGTGGGGGTGTTGCAGTGGTATAAACATGTGTATGAGGTGTCACATTAATAGTGACATATGTTGCTATTTTGTAATGGTATAAACATACACGGTATATGTATGAGATGGTATAGTAGTTATGACATGTATAGGAAGTATCGAATAGTAGAAGATACATAGTAATAGTACTGTGAGGTCTAGCAGATACAATAGTAACATACAACGTACATCGCGAATCAGGGGTGGGGTCTGATTTTAGCCTGCAGCGAGTGTGAGCTGAATAATAAAGTTGGGCTATGCTAACTGTAGCACATTCACACAAACACATATATGTCAACATATGTCTAGGTATTCGTGTTCTAAAATATACTAAAATATACATGTAAGCGTATATATATATGTTGGAATATATATATATATATAATATATAATATATATAAGATACATATATATATATATATATATTAGAAGCAATATAGGCAGCCTCAACCTATACACTAAAACATGGTGACCATCAAGCTAAAGATGCATGCAATGTGTTGTATACCCGTTCAGTCAAGGGTAACCAAGGGTAACCTACTAACATAACCCAGCTAAGTGGTATATATGTACTCACTCATATGTATAGTAATGAATTAAAATATATATATATATATATTACATTATAATTCATTAAAATTAACAATCAAAAATAATAATATATGTAAATATTAGTACCTATTACCTTATTGATATTTCCAATGAACTTATTAAATAAACATATTATATAATGTAATGAATATGTATTTGATTAAAAGCTAATTGCGATCTATTGGAAAACCTTTCACACAAGTATAAGAAGCCTCCATACAGGGCTGCACTCTAAACAGCCTGGCATCTGGGATCTTAATAGTACACTGGTCAAGGCCATTGCATCTGGAGCCAATATGTGATAGTACATCAGCTGAACATCTGTAGTAGTAGTAGTAGTAGTATTGGTTGTTGTAGTAGTAGTATTGGTTGTTGTAGTAGTAGTAGTAGTAGTATACTATAGTAGTAGTAGTTGTAGTAGTAGTAGTAGTAGTAGTAGTAGTAGTAGTAGTAGTAGTAGTAGTAGTAGTAGTAGTAGTAGTAGTAGTAGTAGTAGTAGTAGTAGTAGTAGTAGTAGTTGTAGGAGTAGTAGTAGTAGTAGTAGTAGTAGTAGTAGTAGTAGTAGTAGTAGTAGTAGTAGTAGTAGTAGTAGTAGTAGTAGTAGTAGTAGTAGTAGTAGTAGTAGTAGTAGTAGTAGTAGTAGTAGTAGTAGTAGTAGTAGTAGTAGTAGTAGTAGTAGTAGTAGTAGTAGTAGTAGTAGTAGTAGTAGTAGTAGTAGTAGTAGTAGTAGTAGTAGTAGTAGTAGTAGTAGTAGTAGTAGTAGTAGTAGTAGTAGTAGTAGTAGTAGTAGTAGTAGTAGTAGTAGTAGTAGTAGTAGTAGTAGTAGTAGTAGTAGTAGTAGTAGTAGTAGTAGTAGTAGTAGTAGTAGTAGTAGTAGTAGTAGTAGTAGTAGTAGTAGTAGTAGTAGTAGTAGTAGTAGTAGTAGTAGTAGTAGTAGTAGTAGTAGTAGTAGTAGTAGTAGTAGTAGTAGTAGTAGTAGTAGTAGTAGTAGTAGTAGTAGTAGTAGTAGTATTTAATATAGTAGTAATATATAAAATCAAATTTTGTTTTTACTTTTTATTTTTAAAAGAATAAAGAATGTCTTGCTTTCGGTTTCTTATTTTCGTTATTCTGATTCATTGGTCTTCAGATATAACTATTCATTCTTTATTCTTTTAATTTATTCAGCAATTCTTTCCTCTTGTAAGGCGGAAGTATCGCTTTCGGTCATTTTCTGCCATTTTGTTATATCTCATTTTATCGACTTTATTTAGTTGTCTCCATTTTTTTCCTGCATTTTTTGCAAATTCTGAAATTTTGGTTATTTTATTTAACTTGTCAGCTACGCAGAATTCATACTTGTAGAAAAATATGTAAGCAGTACGTGGTCTCTTTGGTCCTTTTTTCATAGATTTCCTTCTACATTTATTATTGATTTTTCCATTACATTTTCTATTTGATGATCTGCTTCTTGATGATTTTCTTGTTGATATATTAAATTTACATACATTAGATCTAGATTTACCACTTCGCTTTGCTCCTTTATTAGACCTTACAGAAATTGTATTTTTTCTAGAAGAAGATCTATTCTTATTTCTTCGATTAACACATACCTTAGAGGATTTCCTACTCATATTCATCTTTTTTGGCCCTCTTTTAGTAGTACTGCGTTTACGTTTACTAATATTATTACGTTTTATCGACTTGCATCTTTTCACAAACCTTGACGCTACTCTTTTAGATGCTCCTCTTTTGGACTTGTTCGTTTTTCTTCGATTGACACATGCCTTGGTGGATTTCCTAATCATATTCATCTTTTTGGGCCCTCTTTTAGTAGTACTGCGTTTACGTTTACTAATATTGTTACGTTTTATCGACTTGCATCTTTTCACAATCCTTGACGCTCCTCTTTTAGATGCTCCTCTTTTGGACTTGTTCGTTTTTCTTACGCTTTTCATTCTGATTGCTGAATTTATTTTCACCATATTGAATTAATTTATAGGTGTTGTTACTTGTAATGTTAATTAATAATAAAATGTTTAATCTTGATTTTTGGTTGTTGAAATTATTTAATTTATAAGTTGTTAATTAAATATTTAACTAATCAAAATGAAATTTTTTAATAAAATAGCAATTTTGAAAAATATTTTATTTTTAATTAGTTTTAATAGTAGTAATAGTAATAGTAGTAATAGTAATAGTAGTAATAGTAGTAGTAGTAATAGTAGTAGTAGTAGTAGTAGTAGTAGTAGTAGTAGTAGTAGTAGTAGTAGTAGTAGTAGTAGTAGTAGTAGTAGTAGTAGTAGTAGTAGTAGTAGTAGTAGTAGTAGTAGTAGTAGTAGTAGTAGTAGTAGTAGTAGTAGTAGTAGTAGTAGTAGTAGTAGTAGTAGTAGTAGTAGTAGTAGTAGTAGTAGTAGTAGTAGTAGTAGTAGTAGTAGTAGTAGTAGTAGTAGTAGTAGTAGTAGTAGTAGTAGTAGTAGTAGTAGTAGTAGTAGTAGTAGTAGTAGTAGTAGTAGTAGTAGTAGTAGTAGTAGTAGTAGTAGTAGTAGTAGTAGTAGTAGTAGTAGTAGTAGTAGTAGTAGTAGTAGTAGTAGTAGTAGTAGTAGTAGTAGTAGTAGTAGTAGTAGTAGTAGTAGTAGTAGTAGTAGTAGTAGTAGTAGTAGTAGTAGTAGTAGTAGTAGTAGTAGTAGTAGTAGTAGTAGTAGTAGTAGTAGTAGTATTTAATATAGTAGTAATATATAAAATCAAATTTTGTTTTTACTTTTTATTTTTAAAAGAATAAAGAATGTCTTGCTTTCGGTTTCTTATTTTCGTTATTCTGATTCATTGGTCTTCAGATATAACTATTCATTCTTTATTCTTTTAATTTATTCAGCAATTCTTTCCTCTTGTAAGGCGGAAGTATCGCTTTCGGTCATTTTCTGCCATTTTGTTATATCTCATTTTATCGACTTTATTTAGTTGTCTCCATTTTTTTCCTGCATTTTTTGCAAATTCTGAAATTTTGGTTATTTTATTTAACTTGTCAGCTACGCAGAATTCATACTTGTAGAAAAATATGTAAGCAGTACGTGGTCTCTTTGGTCCTTTTTTCATAGATTTCCTTCTACATTTATTATTGATTTTTCCATTACATTTTCTATTTGATGATCTGCTTCTTGATGATTTTCTTGTTGATATATTAAATTTACATACATTAGATCTAGATTTACCACTTCGCTTTGCTCCTTTATTAGACCTTACAGAAATTGTATTTTTTCTAGAAGAAGATCTATTCTTATTTCTTCGATTAACACATACCTTAGAGGATTTCCTACTCATATTCATCTTTTTTGGCCCTCTTTTAGTAGTACTGCGTTTACGTTTACTAATATTATTACGTTTTATCGACTTGCATCTTTTCACAAACCTTGACGCTACTCTTTTAGATGCTCCTCTTTTGGACTTGTTCGTTTTTCTTCGATTGACACATGCCTTGGTGGATTTCCTAATCATATTCATCTTTTTGGGCCCTCTTTTAGTAGTACTGCGTTTACGTTTACTAATATTGTTACGTTTTATCGACTTGCATCTTTTCACAATCCTTGACGCTCCTCTTTTAGATGCTCCTCTTTTGGACTTGTTCGTTTTTCTTACGCTTTTCATTCTGATTGCTGAATTTATTTTCACCATATTGAATTAATTTATAGGTGTTGTTACTTGTAATGTTAATTAATAATAAAATGTTTAATCTTGATTTTTGGTTGTTGAAATTATTTAATTTATAAGTTGTTAATTAAATATTTAACTAATCAAAATGAAATTTTTTAATAAAATAGCAATTTTGAAAAATATTTTATTTTTAATTAGTTTTAATAGTAGTAATAGTAATAGTAGTAATAGTAATAGTAGTAATAGTAGTAGTAGTAATAGTAGTAATAGTAGTAGTAGTAGTAGTAGTAGTAGTAGTAGT